>VYZM01007322.1:615980-657367 GCA_013398915.1 Dromas ardeola | reverse complement strand
AGCATGGAGCACAAAATGGTTAAAAATTGTGGCTCTTTGGAGATCTCCCGTGTTCAAGCAGTCTTTGTTGTTGGCTGGGCAATTCTCTAACTGGCATGGCAGTTTTTAGTAGCAGAGTAGAAAGCGATATTTGTATAATAGCAAGTCACATCAGACTCTTCTGCTCAGACGAAGTTGGGGAAGACTCCAGCATGACAGGTGTTGCACAGATTTCATCAGGGTCTCGGTATAAATAAGCTGGCATTTACTGGTAGGGAGAAACAAGCAATAAATAAAGATAGTGAATGCCCAGAAATAGTCTTATCAAATTAAATGAAGTGAACAGTATTTGCTAACTGAAGCTGCTGAGTGGCAAGGAAGGAAATCTGTTTTAATTGCCTGTTTTCACCCAGGCGTGGTTCAGTACGTTTCCTGCTGTTGTGTTTCAAACTTCAGAGTGGAGCCTGAACGCTGTCAGCTGATGTATCCTGTCTAGCCCTGGCTCCCAGCATACTGTGGAAGTGCTCATCTCTTCATCAGCTGCCATCGTAAGAAGACCGGTGGCTGAGAGAGGGGCATGTCTTAGTGCAAAAAGGGCACAGCAGAGAAGAGGAAATTGCGAAATGAACGTAAAAGACCCATTCTGATAATTTGCCTGAAAAATCATGTCTGGTCTTCATCTGTATTTGTAGCTAGAACAGGAGTCTTTTCAGACCATTGGGNGAACAGGTGTCTTTTCAGACCATTGGGGTGTTGTTTTTTTTTTCTAAGTACTTGTTAATAGTTTACAAGTTTACTAAAAGGGATCTTTTTTATTTTATTTTATTTTTTTCATTTTAGGCTTGAATGAGTTTGGATGTAATTTCTCTCTCAATCCCATTATTTTTCTTTTGTATATTAAGGAGTTTGGAAGTCAATGTCCGATTGTTGTGTGCTGGATACTTGCCACAACACAGTCTCCAAGACTTTAATTACAGTAACGCTTTCAGATATCTTTTATTACAGTATGCAGCCAACTTTTNCTCTCAAAGTCCTGTCTTTGAAGGGAAGCCTGTGCAACAGGGGGCTGCTGACTTCTGCTGGTGTCAGATTTGATGGCAAGAACTGTACAGTACTCTTAACCAAAGATGTACAAGAACTGTACAGTACTCTGTACCAAAACGACTTGTTAAGATTAGGAGGTTTTGGCATAAATTCTTTGTTATGAAAAAAAAAAATGCTGCTTTTTCTTTTGGGGAATTTCGATTGTGAGTAGCCGTAGCTGAGGATAGAAAACACAAACACCAGTATAATGTGTTTATGTTCTTGGTGAACGGCACAATACAAGAACAGTGAGAATCCTTAGGTCAGGTCTGAATGAATCGCTCGCAACTCCTCAAATCGTGAAAGATTAAACACTCATGTACTCTGTAGAGGCTTTATTAATGGTCAAAGGTGCTGAAAGGATAGGAGGAGGGATAGGAGGAGGGGAAACCCAAGACTGAAATTCAAGACTTTCTGAAGAAGTGGGAGACTACCTGCTCCTATGAGAGAGGCTCCTATGAAGAGACTACTGGCACAAAAATTAATATCTGTTTGGGCAAAATAAAGAAGTTATTTGTGCTTCAGAGGAAACTGTCTCAAAGTTGATAAAGCAGTAGCAAAAGTAGTATGGCAGGTGTAGGTAGAGGCTATGAAAAACCACATAAAGAAGGGAAGTGATAGCAGTTTCTCCCCACCTTCCATCCTCTAAGAATTGCACAGAAAAGGGCAATCGGTCTCCATGCCGATGGTGTGGAAAGGCTGCAGGCTGGGATATTGAGCAGTGCTTTGTTTCGACATACTTCCCGAGGCTATTGTGAACGTTTCAGAAATACCCAGACAGACCATTTATACGCTTTCTACATAAATATTTTTCAGTTTAAATAACTTTTGTGAATATTAGTTATATGAAAATGTAAACATGGAATGTGTGACAATTACAAAAACAGAGCACTTCTGTTTAAATTTTTCAGTTGAGGTGCTCCAGAATTTTGAGATTAGTTTTTCATCCCAATTTTAAATTGGAATTTTTCTTCCCCTCGAGTTTTTGATGAGTTGGGAAAAGCGTTTCCTACTGATCGGTATGTTTTCAGGATCTGTTTTAGTAGTCTAGGACCAGCTATTTCCTGGGCATGTCTGCATAGTGCAGTGTCACAGCATGAAGAGAGACCCTAATTAGTGTGAGTGTCAGGTGAGTAAAACTACTTCAAAAACTTTCCTGCCGCTCCTTGGTAAGGTCTTCCAGGCAGGGGCTCTACAGTGTTTATTCCTCCTGCCTTCAGTAGCTGATCTTGATTTACCCTTACAATTGCTGTCATAATTACAGTTAAGAAGGTACAGAATATTTTTAGAGTCTTCTATCATTAGGAGTCAAACACATGGTTTTCAATAGATGTTTATTCTCTTAGTGGCTACTTATAATTTACATCTATTTTTCAGAAAACAGGTAAGTTAAAAACAGAAGCTTTCATGGTGTAAAGCTGTAGTCAGCCAGTACAATCAGGAAATTATCAATAGAGAATAAAAAGCACTTTGTGTAAATAATGCATTTTATGCTTGAGGGTGCAGAATAATTAAATAAGGGCACAAAGTTTGATAACTGAAAAATATTTTCACTGTCTGAGTCTATCAAAGGTCCAATTATATATAATAACTGTATAATAAAAATAACTATATAATAAAACCTAAAGCAAAGCAGAGCAATGAAAGTTTCCTGCCATTTGACAGTCCAGAAATCCTGTGCCATATTCATCTAAGTACAGGCTTATTTTTATGTAGTGAAATAGTTTACATAGCAGGCAGGACCCTAGTCATGAGGATGTTGTTAGTGTATGTAAAGTACATTTAAGTTTTATAAGTGAAAATCCTTCTTACTTTCTCTTATGACTAGTGCATGTTTTGGGTACAATCGGTTGCTTATGGATAAGGAAATCACTTGGTGGACTTCACTTCCAAGAGATTAATCTGTATTTCATTTCTGTATTTCAAGTTTAGGCATTTAAGCATCCCAGAAATTAAAATAAAAGTACAAAACTCTATATTTTCAGTTAAGGAGCAAGTAATTTATACCAAACGTTCTGCTTGAGCCGATACCTCTGTAGATAATTTTTTTTCACTTAGCTTGTCATTGTAGGCAGGTTGGGTAAGTGGGCTGGGTTTCTTTGTTCCCCTCCAGAATACTTTCTCGCTAAGCAGTTTTAAGCCATAGCTGATTAACAGTATATTTACCATTATATGTATATACTTTTGAGGGAATGGACTATGTCAGCAATGTGTTTTGATGCTGGGAAAATCCACGCAGCCGATCCATTCCCTGAGGTTCTCCTGCACCCTGTAAACTCTGGCACGTTGGCAGCAAGAAGGCAAATGCTTTTCTCTAGCTTTTATCCACAGAAACTTGTATTTGAGATGATTATACATTATGGTTAGCCCTAAATTTGAGTAATTGCACAGAAGGCTGATAAAAAAGCATCTCCTATATAAATCAATCTCAGTATAATCAAAAGAATTAGATTATGAGTACAATTGCAGTATTTTAGGGACGCTCCTCGCTCTGAAACTTGGGACATGCAGACTTAATGGCAGAAGCATTCAGAAATTTTTGCTCTGATTTTGAAAAATAGTCAGGTGAACTCAATCATATAATGATAGTGCAATACAACAGTGACTCACAAGCTACATAACAGTTACTAAAAAGACATTTAAAAATCTGTAGCATGTATCTGACACCCAAACAGTGGGCAAGGAGTTCTCCAAAGTGTTAAAGTGGATGGATTTTTTGTTTTGTTTTATTAGGGTTTGTTTGTTTTGTGTGTTTCCTTGTGGTTTTTTTTGTTTTTTTTTTTTTTTTTTAATAAATTGCGGCGCACTAAATATGTACGATAGAGGGCAAAGAGAATGACCTGGGGATTTCTAGACTCAGCCTTATGTCAGTTCCAGGTAAAATAGCAGAACAGCTGATATGTGACTTGATTAATAGAAAATTAGGAGTAACATAATCAGTGTCAATTAAAGTGAAAAATAAGCTACTTTTAATTTGTAATGAGATTAAAAGTAATAGTATTGATTAAATCTCTTTCTGCAAGACCTTGAATTTGGTTATAGTAGATGAGTTTTTGAGGAAAAGTTACACAGTGTTCAGTTGACACACAACATTGATATCCTACAGATTGCCACAACAAAATATAATTCCAAATGGAAATCCATTTTCAGTAGATGTACTTCTAGCGGGGCTGGGACTAGCTGGACATCAAGAAGAAAATTACAGACACATGTTCAGAACAGTGACTCTTTGACTCTTAAGACAGTTTATATTTGCTGATTATCCCCCAGAAACTCCAGTGTTATGAGTGAAAGAACAAATACAATCTTTTTACTGGTTGGGGAGTTCTGAGTAGTAATAGTGGAGCTGTTTCTGGCCTAAGGGTAACTGCTGTAAGAACTGAGTGTCCAGTTCTGGTCACAGTCATGAAGAAATCTGTTGAGGGAGAAAAGCAGCCACCCAACACCTTTCTCTCCCAGAAGAATCATGAGAGACTTACAAAAATTGGAAACATTGCTTCAGCAATTTTATTTGCCGAGATAAAGTGAGCTGATGTCTTGACCACAGTACGTAATTAAAAGGACAACAGAGCCTTCCTTCAGCTGAGTAACAGATTTGGGAAGAAAAGTATTTGAGCTTAATTTTACAGAAGGCAGGCAAGTTTTCAACTCAGAGTTACTAATTATTGGAAGATTTTACTAATGTGATGGATGGACTGAGATGGTTACTTCTTCACTAAAAATGTGAGAATCTAGGTTTGTCCCTTCCTAAAGTGTGTAATGTAGTGCCAGTAGGAATAAATTCAAGGAAAGACTACGTCTGCCAGAGAACGCCTGCTAGGTACCAGTGGCCTTTTCTGGGCTTCAGATAGACACGTCTTTTACAAAACAAAAATAGCACATTCTTTGGTCCAATTTTAGGCTAGAAGTAGCACTGCTTAATATCAGTCTTACATAATAGATTTGTAGTCAAATCACTTCTTGTGTGCAGTGTTGTCAAGTTTTTTGGTATCATGCCTAGGGCACTGCGTTTCATCTTGACTAATGACAGGATAGCGTTTGGATTCCCTTTTTTTTATAGTGTAGCTTCTTTTCATTTAAGCTAATATTTGGAATCTTCTTAATTGTTGTCAGTTTACTATCATTGAACAATATGACTTTACATAAAATGGAAGATATTAGAGAACTTTTGTTTAGCTTCTTTGTGTCTGAGTGCTGTAAATTTTTCAAATTACTTCATCTTGGATTTATTCGTATATTGTCTGTATATGGAGCCTGTGGCTTCACGGTAAGTTGTTTTTGATAGCAATACAACATGAAGCATGCCTGTTTCCTCACCTTCCCCCAGACATCTGTTGTGCCAGCACAATGTTTGTACGGCTGTGCCGTGAACCAGATCAAGGAACTGATCTAACTTTTAAAACAACCTTGTAAAGACTATATGATACTTGGCCTCTTTCCAAAATGTGAATGAATTGCAAAAGGCAATGACTGTGTAAAGATGTGCCCATATAGGTATTTCCTGTGTATGGCGTGAACTTGTTTCATTATCAAAATGAAAGCACAAGTTCTCTTCCAGAAGCATTTCAGACCTGTGCCTTAACTTGCTGGGAGAATTGGTTAATGTTGGATGAGGAAGCAACTGTCAGTGAGTTCATTCACTACTTTTACAAGAAGAGGCTAGATGATTTTGAGATGAGAACAGCGAGGATGACCCCATCATTTTGAGAAGATTTCTTGGAACATTTTATGCTCACAAAAATAGATGTTCACAAAACTCTGCAATGCCAAAACCCACTGATGTCACAGGGTAGTGCCAGTTCCTAAATTGTCTATGCAGGAAATAGTTTAATTTTAGATCTTTGAGTATATCTGTGGATTTTGACCCTCCCCCCCCAACCCCTCAACCAGTCTTAAGTTTCACATCCGAAGATATTACAGACAGAATAATTGTTGGAGGTTCTTTTTTTGAGTAACTTTATATGGGGTATGGTACAGTCACGGAGTTGGGTTTTTTTTGTTTGTTTTTTTTTTTTTTAAATTTAAATATATAGCTAATATGGGAATTGATCATAGACACGGTGTAATAGTGTTGTGAATATAGCTCTTAATTTATCAGAAATGCTGGAGGCTTTCCTTCACTTTCTTATCTATTTCATTAAGTTTTCACTCCACTTTGCACTATAATGGATATTTTCTTTGTAAGAAACATATTAAAGTCCTTAGGTGTCCTCCCACACACCTAAAAACTCATTTGGCAGACTGAAAACACTTTGACAGCTGGCTTTTTGGGTCAATTAAAAATAATGCTACATTGCTAATGGTAATTTTCTCTTTACCATGCCTGGTAGGATCCAGCAATCCTGAGGGAGCTGATGTCTGAGTGCTATGTTTGGTTTTTTGTAGTGGGTTGAAAGATACCATCACAAGTCAAATTTACTGTGTGTTTGATCCAGTCCACATTTTACTTGGTTTAAAAATACTATTTTCCTACCACTGATTCTTCTCACTGCTGTTAAAGAATTGCTCCCTTGTAGCTCTTTATTGGAGACAGTCTCCTTCTATACTCCAAAAAGACCCGCTTAGACTTTTAAAATTATCCAGGCAATGCTTGCTGCTTGGTGTCCACAACTGCTCTGCTCCTTGCTGAAAAGAGTGTAAAAGCAGCAGTTGCAGATTTCTGTTTTCAAATGCTGATTTTGACACCAATCCAAGGAGAACAGCCTGTGGCCGGCCTCTCGGCTGCCCGGGCTCACTGGACTAGAATGGTTTAATCTTCTCAGCTGGACGGGGTGAGGCTGAGTTTAAGGACCTGTCACTGAGACACTGTTCACTCATGTGCAGCTCATGTGGGTAAAATCCTGAGAGAGTGGATCCTGAGTGCATCAGGTTGTTCGCTCCTTTGATCTAGGTCTGTATTTCTGTGCTTCTGTGTCTGTATGGATATTTTAAGAAACAATAACTATTTTTGAACGTGTTTGATATTGATACAATATATTCAACAGTTATGGGCTATCTTTGCAGATCTAAGACACATATTTTGATCTATTTTGTTTTCTTGGCGAAGTTATGGGTTTTTTTCTGTTTTGTCTTGTGACATCCATCTCAGGTACAGGTGTATTTTTCCTTTCAGTGATTTTTGGATGAGTGTTAAGCTATTTATATCATCTGCTGATGGGTGGAATACTGTGGGCTCAATACCACTCAATAATTAGGAAGTATCAATTCATTTCATTGCTGTCCTGGGGAGTTCAGTAGACATTTTCATTATAATTGCTAGACTTTTTAAGTAATTCTCCTGATCATGCATCAAAACTAACTGGGACCAAGGCTGGAAGAACGAAAAGCTTTGGAAGCCGTGGAAGCACATAGCTGTAAAAACCGCATGAGGAAATCTGGTATTTTTCAGCAAAAATAGTAGCTTTAGTCTATAGGGACTAATCATCTTTGGGGCTTCATTCTGTGTTGGCACTGCAGATGATTGCTGTGTCGCTGTGAAATGAGACAGGAGCACCAGCCCTCTTGGAGTTGTGGAGGCTCATGTGTCACCTCAGTGACAGGAACTTTCTGCAGAGAGCTTGTATGCTGCTATAGTTTTAATTGAAATTTCCATGCCCTGAAAAGGCTTCCACAAAATTAAGTTGACAAACTAGCTCAACTCATTGGAGTTATGGATGATGCACCACTTCTTGTTGACATACGTTCCCTTTGTTAAAATAATTTGAAATTCTGATGTAACATAACGACTACTTAGGAAGTATTTCAGAAGCTGATTAAGAACTGATTTTTCTTGTGCTCTGCTCTGAATGGTTCTGTGTAGGCACGCTAAAATTAGCTGCCACTTTTTAATGACTTAAATGTAAAACTGCAGCAGGTGTCAAAATAAGGCAGTATTGCAATATTTTGAAACATAACGCCGTGGTGGCTCAAGACATTTGTATATAAGCCTCTAAGTTTAACAAAATTCTGTTAATCACAAATGGTTCCTTAGTCGTTGGGGAATTAATACGTAAGTTAAACAATCAAAATTCAGCTTCAAAAGTGCCTCTGGAGATTGTCTGGTGTGATGACCTGCTCAAAGCAATGTGACGTTGGAGATCAGGTGGCTTGCAGCCTTACATGGCTTTACTGCTTTATCAGGTTCTCTTTGGTATTCTCCAGCTAGGTAGTTGCCAAGGCTGTACTTCCCTTTAAAGATCTGGCACTTTTCCTTCTTGCATAAACGAGAGCATCAGAGGCTATATTGTTCACTGAAGGTTTAGCAGAAAAAGCAAGATAAACACTTCTGCTCTAAGCACCCAGCTGTTAGAAAGACAGACATTGGGCAAATGAGATTGGTTTTGTGAAACTTACAGTATCAACTTTTTATTCCACTGCAAAATGGTCTATTTAAGACTGCTTATAATCACAAATGCTCTATTTATGCGCAGTGTATCTTACTGAGGATAATTCCAATTTAGCATTTTGAAATATGTATGAAGAATAGAGGGAAAACTTATACCTTGTGCAGTCAGCAGACATTTGTACCCTGCATGACAGTCAATCAGATGCATCATACTGTTTCTCCTTTTCTGGCAAGTTATGAAGAAATAGGTCAAAGAGTGCTGGCAGCCAGCATAGCCTTTTAGACCTAGGTAGCTGGTAATGTACTGCCTGGATTCTTCAGTTCTTGCCAGGGAAAAGAAATAAGATTTGGTACTGTATTTGATTTGTGCTGCTCTGATTTAAGTTCTTCAGGTTCTGCTGAGGGAGCAGCATCTCCTCTGTTTTACATGCTGCAGCCCGACAACAGCTGCAGCCCCAAGGACCTGCAATTTTGAGATTTTAACATTTGGTCCTCCCATAAGTATAATGAAGTATTAACCTCCTAGTGTGCCTTCCTGTGAAAGTACAAATTATCTAGATTAATGTAACCATATAACCTCAGAACTGGTTAAATTTCAGCACTAATCAAAGTTAAGCACAGTTGAGGTGACTGAGAGCGAAGTTTGTTCAGGTAATGTCCTTCTACCATGCTGCTCTTCAGCACTCCTGCATCTGACTGTTTTCAGACATATATTATTTCCTGCTTAGGGCAGAAGTCCTTAAGTGGCGGGTTCAAAGTCATTTCCCCCTCAACCATATGCTACTTTAATGGTGACAAGTGGGAGTGAGGAAATATGCCTCTGTTGCAGTGTTAGAAAATGCATTAGTATCGGTGTTATGGGCTCTTGTTACAGAATGTGCTTAGCAAAAGGAATCCATGAAATGGGGCACATGGATGATCCACTCCTTGGTATCTCTTTCATCTTCTAGGCTTTAGGGAATTGGAATAAGATAATAAAAGCTTCAGGTTGTTTATATTTCTTCCGGAGGAATTGTTTTGCCTGGCTGGAAAGGGTGTAATTTAAAGGTCTACTTTGTGGTCCTGGCTGTTTAGTCAGTAGTGGGTATTTTCTCTGTCTTGCAATGAGTCTTTGTACATGCTCAGAAATGTGTGTATCCAGTGTCTTGATTCACCTTTAAATTGAAAGGTAACCTTTCCATCTGAGAATTTAGTTTTTAATTGATGTTTCAAGCATTTCCTATCTTTGAACAGGAAAAATGTTTTTTATTTTCTTGCAAGAGAAATTACTGGGTTTTATTGGGAATGATCTTTAGTAGGATTCATACTGAGAAATCAGTTTGTAGCATTTTGAAGGCTCTTTTCTTGTGCCTTGTCTTACAAAATGGCATCTTTTATTCTAAAACCATTTTAACATACCAGTGAACAGATTGTGCATTACAGTGTACTTAAATTTGTTCCTTTAGTGGCAGTAAAGCTGAGGCCATAGGGCAGTAACCATGGTGGAATTGGCTGAGGATGAGAAATGCCTGTATGTGTAATTCAAACCTCTGTAAGAAGGTGTTGTAGTTAGTGAGCTAGCCATTTCTGAACTTACACGGGGAATTTTTGTTTAGGTTTATTCCAGGTCCTCCCTAGGGTTTAGTCTGTGCAGAGGGTGGGGAAGGAGGATGAGGCTATAAATACAGGTGTTAAGGAGTGAGTGATGGGATGGACTGAGAGAGAGATATCTCAACGTGCGTTTAGGATACAGATCTGTGACAGTGGTAGCTGAGGACACTAAGCAACTGTTTTCCGAAGCATGAACTGCTATTAAGGTTCAGAAGCTCGTGATTCCTGTTTGTTGGCAAAATTCCCAAGTGTTTAGATGAGTGTGGAGCTGTGGTTTGCTTACAGAACTGTATTTAGTGACAGCAGATACTTAAGGTAAGCTTGAAAACTCAGTGTTCCTGGCGTCCCTCCTCTCCCTTTTTTTTTCTTCTACTCCCCCACAAACTCCTGTGCTTTTTGTATGCATTAGTGATTATTTTTCTATACAATTTTTATGGTAGTCTTTTGAAAGTTGCTTGGCAACTACTAATTCTCATTTGTGAGAAGTGTGCATACAAGAGTCCTGGGCTTTAAAGTGTTTATAACAATCCTAGAAGAGAGTTGTGTCCAGGAAAGAATCCTGACTTTCATACCAGGAGGCTTACGTGCTGGTTAGAAAGGTTTTTCTGTGAGGATTCACTTTAGAACAACATCTGCTGACCAAGATAGTTCTTATGAAAATGAGGATACATTTTCAGTGTTTATAACAACGATTACAATGAAATCAGAGGAGTTGGCGAGACTCTTTGCATAATATGGGGAATGCTGGATTTCTACACGCTCTTCAGTTTGGTGGCGCAAGGAAATGATAGGGATTTGGCCAGTACAGCCATGACTCAATCTTTTATTCAGTAGGAGCTTTGCTGACTGCTGGGAAGAGACTATGCCCTGCCTCTGGCTTAACTCCAACCTTCTGCTGAAACATTTCTCCCCGTGAATGGCTCTTATGCGTATTCTGTTCCCATAGGGGCAAGAAATGCTATTTGCCACTTGTTTTAATAGCGAAAGATTTAATATTAATTCAGTTGTGACATCATAGCACCATACCATCAGTTTCCTTGGTGGAGGCAGGTGATCTTGGTACATCAGTTGTCCTTATTTACGTCCATCCCTCTCTGCAGGTGGTCTGACTTTCACCCAAGTTGGCAATGATGAACTAAGACGACCCAATTTTTGGTTGTGCAGGAGATACCTGCACAACACATTAATGTTGTTTGCTCTCTACACACTGATTAATTGTGTCAGCTTATGATTGCTGTAGTTGTAATTCTGAAGCTTGTGCTTCCTTACCTTGCAGCCCCATTCTGTCATATTTAAAATTGGTTTGAAAGTTCCTTGGGGCAATACAAAACCACCTATAATTAATCACGTCAAGCATCTAGCATACATCCAGTACAAGATAAATGGCAATAGATGGTATCAGTTGGCACTCATGGATATCATGATCTGTAAAGCTATGCTTATCAGAGGGGGAGAGCAAAGAATGGGGCAGGGTGGTCCAAAGCAAAGTATACCGATGGTGGTTCTGCTTGTATCAGTCCCTCTTCGGAAGTTTCTAAGGACCTTAAGGCTCTGCAGTTGCCATTTAGCAACTTTCAGAAATGCTATCTCCACTACAAATGCCGACAGCTGTGGGAGTCACCTAAGATCTGTAGCCTTTATGTGCTTAATTCCTTGGATGCTGCAATGTAATCCATAGGATATACAAGCTTTCACAGTTATTGTATTTTGTTGGCTCTATTGAAATTATAGATGATGCTAGATAACTGTGATATTTCTCTCAGAGGAATACCAACAATTATTAAACAGAGAGGACTTTTTGAAAATACCGTATGTGTTAGGAACATATTAAGAAATGAGCCCCAAAGGAATCTGGGCTCTGATCTCCGTATGAACTTAACTGAACTGGGCACCTACCTAAATATCTTCAAGAATTTGAGCCTTGAGCCCATAGGACATTTTAGTCCTGCAGTGCATGTAGCCTTAGGAACAGCATTTAGCTTTCAGAGGGACTTGACTCCTGTAGACTGAATTAAACTGAATAATGTTTTATTCTTGTAAGACACTCTTTTCTCCTAAAGGAGAAAGAATTTAAAGCCTTTAACAGTGCAAAGCACAGAGTTAGAAGTATCAAAGGAAAAAGATAAGGATAGATGGTTTCTTTGACAGTTTTGTCTCCCTGCTGTGCCAAGTGACAGCCAACATCTTATTTTAGAGGAAAGCTTTCCATGCTGAAAATGGTGGCACAGAAATTCTTTCATTTGGCCTGATCCAAACCACAGCTGATCCTGGTGATGCTTCATACTTATGGCAATTTAAAGTATTGCGGATCCAAAGATAATAGGATTCATTCAAGGGCCGTCATAGCCAAGTGGGGCCAATGTGGCATTCCCCTTAACACTTTAAGTAAATAATGCTTTGGATTATTTATTTACATGTTTATTAGTTTGAATGGTATTTTGTGAAACAAAAAATGAATATCATCTATTTACTGTTAACCTGATTCTGATGGACAGTTTGGCTCTAACACTCCTATCTGAAATTACAAAGCAGTTTTAATGACTGCATTTATTCATGGTAAAGTTAGATTTAGTTTTAGAAGAGCACAGCAAAAAGCTCTTCTAATGAAATTAAATCTCTGGTCTCATCTGGCTGTGTCTCTGGAAAAACTGCTAAATTCAGCATTTAGTCATGAGACTAAATTATTCTAATTTTATTTATTGATTGGAGCAATGCTAGGTTAAACTACTATCATATTAAATTCTTACACTGTTCAGCATTTGATGTAGCGTTTTGCAAAAACACAAATAAATATGTAGGTGTCTTCTGAAATTCTGAGAGATCAATTTTTAGAGTTTTACAGACTTTGCCAAATTAATTTATGCAGTCATAAAAACTGTTTGCAGAGGCACTATTCGTTAGGACTATTATTGAAGGTTTTAGAGTTACAAAAGGACACTTGCTGCCTGTTTTTAAAATCTACCCTACGGTACTTTGCTAAGTGGCAACATTTGCTTATTTGCTTGGATAAACATATACGAATACAAAGAATCATAGAATCGTTTTGGTTGGAAAAGACCTTTAAGATCATTGAGTCCAACCATACACCTAAGACTGCCAGGTCCAGCACTAAAGCATGTCCTTCAGCCATATCTACGTGTCTTTTAAATACCTCCAGAGATGGGGACTCAACCACTTCCCTGGGCAGCCCGTTCCAATGCTTGACAACCCTTTTGGTGAAGAAATTTTTCCTAATATCCAATCTAAACCTCACCTGCTGCAACTTGAGGCTGTTTTCTCTCAGCCTATCACTTGTGACTTCGGAGAAGAGACAGACATCCAAAAAAAAAATTTTGGGAAAAAACCCAAACCCACACAGAAACAACCAGCAAACCCTGAAACCTTACTTTTTTTTTTTTTTCCTTCTACTTATATCTTTTCCACTACAATGGAAAGCAGCAGGGAACTAAAGAGGGCAATGACCAAAGAGTAGGATGCCAGCAAGAGAACAGAATTACAAGCTTTTCTTAGCAAGAGATCCCTTACATTCTGCCTGGTGACTTCTGGTGACTTCTGAAGTGTTGAGTGTGGGTGTTTCTTTTGGCTTGACATGCCAGCTTGAACTGTGGTTATACTGAATTACTGGGCAGCCAAACTGAAGGTGTGATGATACAGTAGTGCTATAGTTAAGAACTCAGTGCATAGCAACGGTAGTAAATCACACTCGTTGATTCTATTAATAGTAGTAATTCTTTAATAAATAATACATTATTATTACTTTTTATTTAGTACTATACTACATTACTAAATAAGATATATATAAAAAAAATTTATTTAGAAAAAGTAATAAATAACCTAAATTTTAAACCACAGGTTTTCCTTGGTGGTAAACCAGTGGCAAATCTGACTGATGCTGAAATTGCTGAGAACTTTTTCTTGGGGAAAAAAAAACACAATGGAGAACCCGGAGTTGAAACCTAGCTGTCTACTACTTAGTCCCTGTAAAAACGGAGAGTCAAGTTTTTCAGTATATGATTTAGATCTGCCAATGTGTTTATTTTTCTAAATTGAAAGTTGCAAGAATTGGTGGTGAACTGAAAGGAGGAAAGAAGATCTAAATAATCTCTTTGCTCCTTTGGTTTACAATTTGTATGAAATGAACCTGTGAAATTCGGGCTACAGTTCTCTGAATTGACTTCACTGAAGGTATACTAAGACTGATGCTGCACAGAGCACTGTGGTAGTGAGCACGACTGGGTTATCTCTGAAGGTGGGAGATAACATGCCACATGGGTAAGTCGTGCTCTCAAGGGGAGGAGACGGGCTGAGCGGCAGCTACTCCAGTCCTGGTGTGCTTCATACTCCCTCTGGGCCCTGCCTCTCACTCCAAGCGCCGCCTTGTGCAGCGTAGACACATGCATTCTGAATTTCGATCCCTGATTAGTGAGGAGTAAGATGGGAGCTACAGGACTCTCATCATTAATTGAGAACTTGCTTTGTCTTTTTTCTTGATCCATTCAACAGCCCGGCAAGCCTGGGAGCAGGCTGGTCCAGACGGCCTAGCCTAGTGAATTCTGAGAGCAGAGTTTTCCACGTATCTGCAGCAAGCACTGCATCCCTGGCTGACTGCTTTATGATCACTGCCATCTAATCAGAGCTGGTTTTGTAATCTAGAAATGAAGATTTACTGTTTGCTAATAAATTAGTGATTCCAGTCAGACATTTTATCTTAACCTACAAGAAACAGATAACTTAGCCTGTGCCATTTTTCGGTCAAGCAAAAGGGATCGCTGATCATTAAGGTGGATGTGCTTAGCTAGGCATTTCCCTATACAATGAGCTTCCCCCAAAAAACCTCAAATGGTTTTAAACTTAAAGCAAGGATTTACTGTAGTAAGTAGAAGCTTTTAAAAATGTATTAAGTAAAAAAAATTTGAAATGGCTTTAGAAGAGAGGACAGAAATAGGAAAGGCTTATATGCTATTTTCCCAGGAATCACTTTGCTAAGATGTGACTACTCTGTCTACTTTGCTTTCCTTCAACAGGATAATTACATTCACACGTGTTGGGATAAACTCCTCTATGTTTAGGAATCATTCAAACACTATAATGCGATGTTTATGGAACGCCTGTAAATTAGCTGTGAGCACTCCAGAAATCATCATTATGGCTCAGCACACGTGGGGTTCAACACCCACAAACAGGCTTTTCTTGCTGCAAATGACATTTTTGTTTGGATCCATGTGCTATGGGTCACTTGGGAGCTATGTCTCTCTTCCGCTTCTAATTAAAACAACTCGTTTAAAACAGGAGGAATTTAATTTTCTCTTCATTATTTGTAAAAAGCCCGAAAGTGATTTCTTTCATAGTCTTTTAATGACAGAAGAAAATGCCTTCCACAAAACAGCAAGATTCCTCACTTGAGACAGCATCATGCCAGGAGATTCTGAAGGGATTCCTCACAGATCTGGAAATTAAGGATTCACTTTTTTTAAAGTCCTATGGAAGAGGTTTGCACCCTTTTTGTTAAAAAGAGACAGATACTTGCTTTCCTTTAGCAAAAATGAATGCTTTCTATTCCTGGGTTTCAACCAGCTAAGCACTTGGGTATTGTCAGGCTTTAAATTTAAATTTGGAATGTCAGATTTTTCTAACGTGACACTTGTCATTTATGGAAAACAGGGCATGCCAGCTCTGGACAGATGAAGAAAAAGTGGGGTTTTTTTTCTGCTTATTGGTTATATATACCAGTTTGCAAGTTTTTCTATGCGTTTGTAAAATCTGAAAAAAAATTGGTTGTCTGTAGTGTAATTCAACAAATGAAGCATAATATGGAATTTCCTGGTCAAGAAACTTTAGAATGTGTTTGGGTTATGTTTGGAAGTTGTTATGAACATATTCCAGTTCTGGGATAATCCTGCCATTAAACTCCAGTAGTCCCCACTGCCTTCTGGTGACGCTGTCTGGTCTTTTGGATCACTTTTACCTGAGACAAGTTTGAATAGTTGAACACCTCTGTGATCATTAGTGGTGATGAATGTGGTACACTGGTCATAAGACGACAACCTCTGTATTTTGGAGAAACATACTCCTAACATGATAATGACTCTACTGGGATCCCTCAGAGATCTAGAAATTAAAAAATAATTTAGGTTAAAATATTACGGAAAAGTCTTGCATAATTTGTAACAGATATTTATATGGGTGTTTGCTTTCCTTTTATTATTAGCAGTGCAGGTTTTACAGCCCTGGATGTTGACCAGCTGTAGAACTGTTTGAGATTTTGGATTGGCCTTGACTGTTCTAGGATTTTGCATCTGGAAAACTGCTAGAAATACTATTCTGGAAATTGATGAAGTCTTTAATTTCTTACCAGCACTAAAGGAAAGAACTTCCCTGCAATCTTTTGCGTGTATTTATATGCTTGTATGCCCTGCGTGTATTTATATGCATGATCGGCATGATGAATTATGAAATTTACTTCTCCTTTCTGTAGTATTTCATCAGTCTGCCTATGTGCTAGTGTAGTAAAGCTAGGTTAAATTTCTGTCGGTACATAGAGTATTACTGACATGAGAGACAGCGATGAAAGCGCTGTGGAAGAATTGTAGCCTGAAGACAATTTCAGCCAGTCCACCTTCATTAACTTTAAATGGCCTTGGCAAGTCTGAGGTGTAATCTGGAAAGAAACTTGGAAGGCAGTAGGATTGTGGAAAGGGAATTGGGATATGAAGAGGAGCTGTGGCCCGTGGTGGAGTGGGAATACATACAGAGCTCAGAACGTGTCCTGGGTTCTGAAAAAAACCAAGCAAGCAAGCAACAGAATGCTTTATCACTGCTTACCTTCATCAGGAGTCTTCAAAACATCCATTTAGATTAGTATTGCTATTCGAGTGCTTAATTTGGCGGATGGGTAAATTATAGGTAATGTTCTTCTGGTAGTAAGTGAACTAGAAATCACTGTTCTTGCCTTCTACTGGAAAATAACTGAAGTAGTTTTTGGCATTATAAAATTTGCTTGGTTAAAATAAAATCTGGTACTTAAACTTTTAATGACTAAAGTAGTAAATGTCTTTGGTTCTGTGGTGGTTTGATAGTTTCTTCAAATTACTCATCAGCTATTAAGGCACCACCTAGTATGATGGAGTCAGTATGACAGGAGGAATATGTTGTTGTTTTATGTATATCAGTGTGTATGGAAACATACGGGTATTTTTTGGTATATATAGGGATTCTGTCTGTGCGTTGTATATAATCCGTGTTATTGTTCATATTTTTTATATGCAGTAGTTGTTATGTAACAAATAGAGTCCACAATTTGTTCTGAAACAGATTTTTGTTACATGGTCTCCAAATGTTGGATGCAGCGGTACCTAGATATGTACATTGACGTGACTTGGAAAAGACTGCGAGTATCCTGCAGGGAACTGAACAGCCTAATGACCATTTAGAAGGTAGAACTTGCTCGAGGAGCAGATTATTACGGAGGTTCTCGTAGCTGTAGTCTTTACTTTTAATCCTGTATCCAGTCAGTTGGTGTCACTTACTTATAAACCTCACATTAATTGGATACTGGTGAACATTCTGTTATGCAAGAGGGAAGTATGCTAATCATGCCTAATGAACTGTCATGACCTTAAGTCACAGCCATCACCACTGCTATTTCGGAAGATGTATGCATTTTGTGATCTGTTTGGATGGAAATTACACTTACTATTCTTTTGGCCTATTCTCTTTGTGGAGTTTACCCAGCATGTTCAGTTGATTGCATTGATTAATTGGTTGCATCATTAGTATTTGTTCTTAAATGTACAGGTTATCATATGTCTCTGCAAAGATATTAAAAAAAGCCAACAAACAAACGACAAAAAACCAAAACAAACCAAAAAAGGCACTTCTTACGCTGGTCTGCATGGCCAAAATTAGAAATACCAAGGGACAGTCAGAGACCTGTGTTGTCTTCTAGTGTGACAGCATTACAGCAGTGGACTACCTGTTCAGAATATGAAAAGAGGATGTCATATCTATATGCTGGGCAGGAAAACCAAAAATGAAACAATTATTTGTTGATGTCAGGGTCTTAATAAGAGTGCAAAGCAGAATGAAGCTGAACAGCCGATGTGTAATACATTACCTGCAAAAACTGCATTAAATAAATGCAAAGCTTGCTTAAATTTAAAGTGTTAGCATATGTTTAATATTTCCAAATAGTTCCTTGATGCTACAGATCAGAGATAGAAAATATAAAGCCTGAATATGAGTTTAAATAGGCGGATGTGATTTTGAGATAGTCTGCCTAATCTGATTATTTTTTTTAATTGGAATGTGATATAATTTTTGCTTTGCTTTGTGGTTAGTAATTTATATCATTACAAATGCCAGTGAGATTCTAATCACAAGTGATTTTTATTTTTTTTTTAATGTCAATACAATCTCTGAATCTAACCTAAACTCTAGAGCTGTGATTTGTTTAATAAATTTCAATATTTGGAGACTAAGTCTATGGTCAGATAATAATTGCAGAAATAAGTTATTTCACTCCAGTCTGCATCCCTTGCTCCAATCCCTGCAGCGTTCAATAGCATCCCTGTCCTTTGAGGTTACTGCTCTGGCAGCACTGAAAATCACTGCACACCCTTCATCATCTTCAGAGCAGAGTTGGCCATTTTTAAGATGAATGAGACACGAGAGCCTGTTTAAGACAACCTGACTGATTTTTGCACTGAAGCAACCAAGGAGTATTCACATGAATCTTTCTTTCAGCTGCACCATGAGGATGACGGCTGCCAATGGGAGGTAACGAATTAGAGGTCAATAAAAAGGGGGGGATGGGACACATCGGTTAAATAATTTTAAACACAGCAGGCTTTATTATTGATTATCATTCATTGGCCTGAGAAATCTGAGCAAAGTCTGCCAAGCTATCTGTTTTCATGACTTACAAGATTTCCCAGCATGTGGATTTTAGAGTATGGTACTTGCACAATGGTAAAATGTTAATAAGAAGGTCTTTGGGCAGTGTGCTCTCCCAAACTTTGGTTAGAAGCTAAAGTACTTGTTCTGAAGGTCTAGTGGTTGAATTACGTACCCTGCCAAGAAAGTAATGGTAGTTCAAATAATAATACAAGACTAACAAAATTTGTAGAAAGTTCCATTCAGCCAAGATGTCCTACAGTTAGCTATAGATTTGTAGTGGTGTGACTGCTATGCCTTCCCACAGCAGCTAGTTAAAGATCATGGCTTACTTGTAATGTTTGAGATTTGTCATCTGTCCATCCCCATCCGTCCCCTCCCTCCCTAATTTTTTATACTACTCCAGTACATAGAAATTGATCAACATACCCTTTTGAAAAATGTATGTTAAGCTCTTGGCGAGTATGGGACCACAGACTAGTCTTTGCGTAGAGATACGGCTCTGAAAACCAGGTGATGAGCATAAAAGAAGTTGACTTCCCTGGCTCACGTGGTGAAGGGAATAAATGAAACTGGTTTATGAGTATATAGCCAACTGAATCACACTCACTAACTAAACCTTTGCTCCTTTTAGTCATCAAATACCCTGAGTCTATCGGAAGATCCTGACGAGTTTAAGTGCGTGGGCCCCATCTTTCTGAATTGGGCAGGAATTCGTCCTAAGCTTTGCAGTAAATAAAGGTGCACTTGCTTTTGTATAAACACATTCTTCAAGCTGCTGCTTGGTGGGAGTGTGAAGAGGTCTCTGTCAAAGATGTTAAGAAACAATGAAAATGTTTAAGTAGTTTGGGAAATTACCTCATATTCATGAGTAGGAATCTGTACCTAGCTGTGGGCTTCATAATGTATCTGTGCACATTTAACTAGTTCTCTGAAAGAAACTGAAGAGGTGACAAAGTCTTCCCAGATAGTGGTATTAGCAGTCAGGCCCCGTTGCATCTCTTCTGCTTGTTTGCAGAAGGAACTACAATCATTTTTAGCGTAGCCTTCTCAAATTCTTCTGCTCACTGTACACCCATTTATATGAATGAGTTAGTGAGAATATTCCTTACGCATCCATTTCATTTCCAAAAGCACCAATGTATGTGCAAATATCATTGCTCAGTTGAGCTCTCGTTTTGATATAGTAGTCTCATTTTCAAGTAATAATTTGAGCCCTTCCTTACGAGCAGACAATACTTTTCTGTATATGCTTGTTTCTGCCATAGCACCAAGCACCTGTATGTTATTTTAATGATGTTGGTTTTATTTATTCTTAATTCTGTGCTTTGTGTTGTATTTTGCTCATGAATACTCCATCAAATCTGTTCTTTCTTGGGGTTTTAGGTGAGGTTGTAAGAAAAACAATTTTTCATCGAAAAAACAAATGGAGTATTTTAACTAGTTACCACAAGCTGTTTGATATTTTCATAGTAAGGAAGAAAATATTACTATGTCTTGTTTCTATGGAGTGACTGTATATAACAATAAACTTAACTCCTTTATGAGATTGGTTGGGCAAGAAAAATCAAAGGAAAATGTGCTGCTTAATCTCCTAGAGAGGGATGAAGCACTCAGTGTGCAGAATTCTTTCAGTGCACATAATTCCATATATAGTATATCTTACAGGTTTGCATTTTTTATGACTACAATAGAAGTTAGAATTTTTTCAGCTTTAATTTTTATTCTACAATCAGATGATGTGTTGTCATTTGATACACTGAGATAAAATACAGTTTCATCCTGTATTATGGGTATGTATTGCAACACGTTATCATCCATATAGTAAAATAGTAAAACCACATTTTGACCAGACTGATGGTCACATGAAAGAGAGAATAGAAGCTACTTCCATATGGATGATTTCAAGACATTTCACGAGGTGCGCCACTGTAACATGACTTGTGCTAAATTAGTCTACGTATCACTGGAGATAAATAAATCTTCCAGGAGGGAAGACTTAAAAGGAAATGCATTACGCTTTCTTATTCTAAGGCTGTACTCCTTATTACAAGGGAAACCTATTATATCTTTGAAAATTTATAGCTGTTGAATTGCTGCTTTTATGAAAATGCCTTTTTATGATTCGGTCATTGTGCAAATACACTCTGAAGCGACAGACAGATTATTGCTACATTACTAAGAATAATGGATAATTACTGCTGTAATTTAGTGAGTTAAAATTCTACTGGCCCTCACTGATTTTATTTAAAATCATGGTATTCTTAGTATTTGTTTAATAATAAGGATTATTAACTTAAAGAAAAAATGGCTTTTGTAAATGGCATTCCTTAACTGTTTGGGATTTGCGTCCAGTCACCTGTCACATCGTATTACTTCTGCTCTGTGCTTTTTTTTTATATTTTCTGAGAGTACGAATTCAAGTGACAGAGGATTTTTTGTTTATGTTTTCAAATGAAGGTGTTTCATTCTAAAATTGGGTAAAACTTTCATACTTCCTGTTTTCATCAAGAACCAGTGGTTGTCCAAAATATTTATTCATAATAGATGATCCACAAATAGTGAAAGAAAACATGTACTGCTACCGATGAGGGAATTAATTTGTTTTGCAATATTCATCTGTTTCTAATGGTGTCTCCGACATGCTGAACGTTTGGCTCTGTGTCAGCTCTGGACAGCAGAGCTGGTGTAGGGTGTGTTGGAAATAGCTGAGCTGTGACCAGAAATGGCTTTTGGAGGCAGTGTTGTAGATGACATTTTTCCTCATGGGCTGCCTAGCAAGGGGTCTCTTGGCAGCAGGAAGCTCAGCTCATGGGTCAGTAGGTACTTGCATACCCGACTCTGCCTCTTTTGTGGTGCTTTTTAACATCAACCCGTCTTGTCCAGGTTTATGCTGAGGAACTGCTCACTTTTCAGTGGATGGATTTTGCTGCTCTCCTCCATTCCCATTATCCAAGGTCCTTTGCAGTAGCTCAGTGATTCTGAATTCCTTGCCAGTGATTTTGAAGTCTGTGCCAGGCTGCCCTGTGCAAGGAAAGCCAAGTAGAGAAAAAAAGATGCACGTTGTGCGACGTTGACCCATTCTCTGCAGCACGTGTTTGGTAATACAAACGTGGTCATTTGTTCTTTGCATGTTTTATAGTGACACTTTTGTTCTTAGTACCTGCTCCAGTCTTCAGCAACCAGGTTAACTCCCATAGAAGTCAGGGAGGATCTGAATGGAGCTTTCTCTGCATGAGCTTGTTTCTGCTTATTTCTTTGAGATTTATAATGAACTGGCAGACTGTTGCAGTTGTAGCAGCAAATGTCTGTCCACTGAGAAGAATCACGGATCTCACGCGAACTTTGATCCAGCCAGGTATCCATCTCCTGAAGAGCTTCCTGTGGGGGAGCAGTTCTACTTTGTGTGAAATAGAGCATATCTAGCAATATGGCATAGTTTTTACATCTCATTTTTCTTTTCTTTCCCAATTTTCAATACACGCTGTGCAGGAAGTCTGCCTTATTTAGTAGGGATTTGAAAAATCAACACCTTTCTCCCTAAAATGAGCTGTGTCTGCTTCTGAAGACAGGACAGTCCCTGCTTGCTCCCCAGATCCATCTTCCTTGCACAAAAAGGGGAGATACTCAGTTCAGCTTCGTTATTCAGCTTTTAATTATCTGTTAATGTAATGTGAAATATCATCATCTGCCAAACTTGAAGTTGTATTGCTTTTATATAGAGAATTATGATTCATGGAAAGGAGTGCCAAAACTGCCTAGTGAAAGCTGTGAAGTCTTCCTCTGTTCTTCCACGTTTCACCCACATTCCAGGAGTTTTGGTGGAATATATGGTAAAGAATCAGGTCATGGCTTTTTCTTTTCCTTTTGGTAGTACGTCCTGTTGCATTAAGCCGTGGCAAGTTTGAGAATCAATCCTAAAATACTTATTAAATAAGATGTTTAATCATAGTAAAATATTACACCTGCTGTGAAGAGCAAGTATCAAATGAAAATGGCTAAGATGCTGCTTTCAAGTCTCAGTATTTTTCAGAATGGATTTTGGACACCAGAAGGTCCATGGGTTATTTATTTCTAAAAGACCTGCAAAAGGGGAGCAGTCTTGTAGTCTGTAAACTTAAAATTGCTATTCTAAGGTATGGGACTAGGAGACACAAATGGTTAAAGACAAAGCACAATCCCTTGTGCCTATTACACTGAAACCTAAATGGCAATTGCGGCTTTCTTAACGAGCTTTGTTACATAAGGTCCCTGAAATGTAATGAGCACTCATGTTTGATGTGTGGAACTGAAGGCACTTAAAGTGTAAGAACAGGTGTTTTGTTTGTTAGCAATCCTACACGAAAGGCTTTTTTTCAAAGAAACCCAAAGGATTGGCATCTAAATCCCTTTGATGCACAGTTCCATTAATGAAAATGAGCAAGTACCCCCACTTCGTATTGGTAGACAATCTAGTTCAGTTAACTGAGTACTTAAACACTTTTCTGAGGACACACGTAGTAGCAGAAACATTTAAACTGGGTATGGCCAAACTCTCACCTCCATGCAGATGTTCCTTTCTGCATGAGACACCCACCTTTGGAGGCTGTTGAGCACCCTGAGCTCCCACTGAATTTAGTTGTGAGCGTAGTTACAATTTCGTTGCATTATGGATACTTGAAGAAATCTATTAAATGTTGTAGTCTATACTGAGATTAGTTAAAAATCTTTCATGTTTCCTACCTAGGTTAGAAAACTCTGATGTTCATTTTTATATGTTCATAGGAATCTATAGAAGTCATTGATTTGTGTGGTTATTGTATTCTTCTAGGAAATAGCTATATGCATAGTGTTGTCAAATGCACCTAATAAAAATTTCTGGCATTAAAAACATCAACCCAAATAATATGTGTTGTTACTTATCTGTATTCAGTACAAGAGCTATTATGTGTCTCACTTCAAAGTATAAAGATACTGCGCAGGTTAAGGGAGATGGCTGCACTCCTCTTCACACTGTACTGAACATTGTACAAACATGGTTTTTTTTATGGCTGGAAATGAGATACTCCATTTGCTGTAGCAGTGCAGTATTTACTATATCTAGTGTGACTGTCAAATCTGTAGTAATTTCTAGAAAGAATTACTATGCCTTATAAGGACCTAAACTCAGCATTTTGAACATTTCCTTTCTTGAAGTGATGTTTTCCCTCTGATATTTACTGCAAATCAGAACCATGCTTAAAGATATTTTGCCTCTACTTAACTAAGGAAAAGTAACTTGAGCTGGGCTATTTCGTAGAAGAAACAGTTTTACTGCCCACATAAAAATCTCAGTAATTTGAATATACGTTAGTAAAGCTTGTCTGCCCAGAATATTATTCGCTCATGGGAATAATGGTTGGCAAATCTCTTGATGTATGACGTTCTTGTACATAAGTCCTTCAACAGAATGCTAAAAAGAAAATGTAGATTTAAGTCAAAGGTGTGGAACAGTGCCAGTAGAGTCAGAAAAAGTAGGTGCAACAGAGTTTTTTTTTGTCTGAGTATCTCTGTTGCATTACCATCCATCACAGAATGAAATGTTGAATGCTCATGTCCTTGTCTGGTTAGCACGTTGATATTGCAAAACTGCTGTATCTGCCTACAGCTGAATTCCACTTTCTTCATTGCTGTGTTCCTTCTGGCATGGATGCAGTAGCTCTGAGTACTGGAGATTTTGCAACTACTTTAACACAAATGTGCTTTGTTTTGTGATTTCCGCTGTCGTTATTCAAAGGCTCTGCAATGAGTACCAGGGAAATATCACCCATTATTAGTGTACTTTGGGCTATGTTCTTATCAGCAGGATTCATTCTAAGATAAGCAGTTAGCCAGCCTCTCGTCTTGAGCTAGAGTGATATGTAAGTACTGATATGGATCACACATATCAGAAATTTTGTAACTGATTTGCTTCTGACTTGCTGTTATTAAATGCACAATGGAAAAGGATATTCATTGCTAGAGTGATGGGCTGATTGCTCACTTCGAAAAAGCACGTAATTTCTATTAGCGTAACAGAAGAGCAGCTGTAGCTTTGCCCAGAGGCCAAAGATGATGCTTAAGGAGGAGAATATAAAGGATAAGCATAAATGGTATTTCCCTTGAGTACCTTCTCTTCTTCAGATCTGCTGATTGTACATAAGAGCAGAGGAGCATAACGAGTATTTTGAAACACTTCCTTCTGGGAGAATTTAAAAGCAGCATGTACGTTTTGGTTAAGTTAGGATGTTTTTGTGACTTTGTCTTCCAAAGGCAGGTGAGTCAGGTTTGCACCTCTTCTTGTTTAGCACCCAAACTACCTGGGGAACCAAAATGCATATGTCTTACTGAAGAGATCAAGAATTTGGAATCTCTTATCTTGTCATCATCATCTTCTGCTGCTTGAATATACCCCACAAATCTCTGTTGCCATGGAAAGCCGCTCTGAACGGCTCCTTGAACTCTGTTTAGCCTTCCTTTTAAAAAATTTTCCTTCCATCTGTCTATCTGTTTGTCCTCCCCAGCTAGCCTCCTGCTGTTGGATTTCTCTCTTCAGTCCAATGCCACTGAAGCAGACCAAGTACACAGAGGTGGCTAGTCCAAGAGTCCTGCCTCATAAAGAAAAAGCACACAGTTAGAACCACACAGTAAAAAAATTTAATTGGCTTTATATTTCTTTTATTTGCTTAATATTTTATACTCACCATTTGGTGAAAGGGGGTGGAGGAGGAGTTGTTTGTTGCCTTCATTTTTACTTGTTAAGTGTAGATGTGTGGAAATGACTTAGTTAATGGTTTTCTGGCTTCTCATCATTAGCACAAGTGGGAAGTATTTTAGCATTCAATTGAGACCAAATGTTTTGAGATAAGGAGATGATGTCTTAAGGCATTTTTATTGATAGTTAATTATGCATAACTTTCTATATAGCGTATGGCATTTATGCACACATGCAATACATACTATAAGTAATCAGCCATTTGGCTTGATTCAGCTGCTATTAAATGATAAATTGTTACTGATTCTGGATTTAATGCTGGATTCATATTTAAATAACATATTTAAATGTTATCGTGGGTAACTGAAGTTTTGATTCTGTTTAGGGGATTAATGAGTTTGGATGGTGTTGGTTTTAAAACTCCTGATGACAAAAACTGAATGAAAATCCTTTCGCAAATTTTGTTGATGCATGAGCTGAAAGCAGTTTTTTATGCACAATTTTCTTGGGCAATATTTGTACTAGATAAGTTAGAAAACGTGAACAGAGAATCATGCTTGTCCTCAACCACTCTAAATTCTTGTTCTGAATCGTTTTTCCAATAGGTTGGGGGTATACGACACACATCTAAATTACTCTGTGATGTCATCTTATAGTTAAGTGAAATGGTTAGTGTGTTAGATACCAAATAGCTGGAATGAAATTTTGCCCCAAAGATGAATTATTGCATAGCATTGATTATTGAAAATTTCCATAAGCTATTCAAACAAATTACTTTTTTTTTTTTTATTCCACAGCAATAGTAATGTAAGCATATGAAATTTTGCTTAGCTAAAATATTAACCATTAAACTGGAAAAAATATTACCCAATCTGCATATTTTAATTTAGCAGGTACCCAAAAAGATGTCAAGTAAATTGGATTCTAGCAGATTCTGTGGCGGGCTCACAGTAATTTGTGTGCATGTTTAAACTTGTGGCTGGGGTAGAGCAAAATCGATTTGGATGACTCATTTTGAAAAAAAAAAAAAAAAAGAATAAAAGAATTAGGCTGATGCTGTAAAAAGCTGTTAATCAGGTAAAATGTGGCCATTGCACTTAAAGACTAATGACATAACTCCTTTGAACAGTAAAATCTGTAAGACTAAACTATTAAAATGAAATTTTATTTGCTGAAAATTTAAAAAAATAGAGATTAGCAAGCTTCACTGTTTATTGAAAGACAAAGATAAAACACTGCTTTTCCGTTTGTTTCTCTTTTTGGACTTCTTGGAAATTTTGGAGTCTTCCTTTGTGTTGGAGATCCATCTACCTGTACTGAAACCTGGCTATCAGGGTCTCATTTTGCAACCGGACAGTTAAACCCCTTATATAAGGTTGTTTTCAGTAAGCATGGCTGTTAACAGCAGGATTGTTTTCAAGATTTATAATTAGAAGTAAATGTCTGCTCCAAGAAATAATATAACTCACTGTAAACTAAATGCTTTGATTTTTATATCCATTAAAGTTCCCCAAATTGCCCATGAATAAAGAGAAGCTCATCTCTGATGGCCTTATGGGAGCAGATGTGCCTCAAAATAAATGAACTAATTGATTTGATAGATAATTCTCTATAGTCACAGACTGAAACTTGAGGAAGGTGAGAAATTCCACATAGACCAGCATGGTGTTTTGGTAGTAAAATATGTAGTGTCTCAATATTGATATGACACAATGCGAACGTCGGTAAATAATGCCCCAGTGAGAATGTAAGAGAGTGGGATAGTGGGGATGGATAGTCTATATACCAAGATTTTTATTTATTTTCCGGAGACCTATCTGGCTCATTTGGCTGGTATCCTTCATTCGTCCTATGTCTTTGTGGTATTTTATTTCTATAGGTGAATTATGTGAGTTCCAATGAAATACCAGTACTCGGAGAGGGAAGTTATCCAGACTTTTCCTTTCCTTGGACGTCTGTGTCTATCTCTGCTGGATTTCCTGCGTCTTGGCCTTTCACTGGGCTAATTCACAAGCTCATAGATGCTCTCTTCATGCTTTTTATTTCTGTTACCTGGTGAAAAGCTTCCTATGACTCTGCAAAATGAATTTTTGTGCTTCTGAAAATAAGTTGATGCTTTCCTCCTTCCAACAAGCACGTTTTGAAAGTCTTGCATTAAAATAATAGTTTGGGTTTCTTTCTGCCTCATTTCATAGCATCATTTCATTGTTTATTTTTTTTTTCATCCAGGTGGGTAACCTGTGCAGAATAGAATCATCATCAGTTTGTTCTAAATTTCCTCACGTTGCTGTGGGGAGAATGGGAACAGGACCCCATTTTCTTCTCTAATGCTGTCACCACAACTTCATTGTGCTGTCTCGAATGTGCACTGTTGGCAGATGAGTGTTTACATACAGCAGAAAGCCAGTTACTTTCACCAGTATTGGAGCATCTTCGCAGCAATTGCCTTCTCTGTCTTTGAAAAGTCATTCACTTTCTTGATTGCTCTCCAATCATTCATAACTGCTGTTTGAAGAGTTTTTGCTGAAAGGACAGACTCAAGAGCTCTCCATGTGAACTCAGGTGTTCCTTCAGGTGAAAGATGTTCTGCATGGCTAATTTAAAGTCATTTTCCCATGGAAAATGAAATCTTTTGGGCTCTTCAAGAGGCTATTTACTTGCATGAGTTTAGTCCTGACTAATTACATGAATAAAGCAGAAGGATGCTGCTTGTACAAACCATGAGAAAATCAAGACACCTAAATTTAAAAAATGGCAAAACATTTATCTGCAGTCACGATAAGGGGCATAGGAGAAATGATACTCAGCTATAATCTATGACATAAAATTTGTCCTTCTTGCTAACTATTTGATATATTAGGTCACACACATTTTCCAATATTTATGTTCATAGTGAAATAGTTATAGGAAATGAGGAAATTTTGTACGAAATCTCGTCTTCTCCATAAAGGAAAAATATTTTAAGATAATGCTAACACCTTACGCTGATATAAAGCACTGCATGATCCTGTATGGGTTAAAGAGTGACTGGTTTATATTCAAGAAATATTTGAATATACAAAGCAAATATAACTTGTCTGAAAAATACTCCTTATTCTCCCTTATCTTCCTTGCAGGCATCAGTACTTCACTACTTTTTACATGTTGGAAATCTCTTTCACCCCCAAAACTGTATAATAGCTGTTACTCATCCAAATAGCTACGGTACAGCCAGCTCCACGCTGCCTTTTTGTAGAACCACAACTTTGCTCTTCCTCATTGAGACATTCACGGTGTAAGACACTTCTGTAACAGTGGAAGCTGAAATTTATCTAGAAAGGAGGCATCTTGTGAATAAACCTTTCATCAAATGACCACACCAAAATCCCCCCATGAATCTTTCCAGGATTTTATCAAGTTCGGCCACAGACTTGTTGATGTCATTTCAGCCTTTGAAAGCACTTTTCACTTGCCTGTCCTGGTTGAACAGGAGCTCAGACTGAGACACCACAATGTCCAATGCTTGACCAGTCTGTGAATGGGAACCCAGATGTGTTGAAAACCCAGACAGTGTGCTCCAGCTCGGGGAGCTCTGTGCTAAACTAGTAGTCTTCCATAATTAAGTTATGTTGTTTCACTGTGATGGCCTGTTGAGTTACTTAAATTCATTAGACATGACACTGTATTATTTGAAGAATGTAAAGGATCAAAAACCAGTGGACTCTGCAATGATCTTTAGAAACCCCATTCTTGTTCCTTTGTATTTGTTTATTTGCTATTCTAGTATAGAAAAAATAGTGACAAAGATCAACTCTTATAGCAGGCCCAGATAAGCCAATCAGGTAGTATAAAATTAAATGGATATATTAACGAAAAAAAACCCAAACCAAACCCCTCTACTATCTAGCAATATTCTTAGGATAAAACCATGACCTGAGAATACAGAAGCCTCTGCAAAATGAATCCCTGCAGGCTCCCTGTGGAAATGGGAAAGAACATGCTTGATTAAACTGGTGCTAACCTTTCAAAATCATGTTTCTCTGATATTTATTCCTTGAAATAACAAAAGAAGCATGTCAGATGTTGGAAAGCCATAATGTACTCCCTTGCTTGCTACTGCCCTTTTCTAACTTGAGTGGTCCTCTCCCAGAGCAAACTTTTAAAATAAAAGTAAGGCCTTGGTTTGTCCTTTTTGTTGACCTTTATACCTTTTGTGGCTCTGCGTTTGCACCAGTTAAATTACAGAGTAAGAGAATTTCCATCCGTTTTCTTGCTCTGCTAGGAGGCCTTAGTCTTCTCAGTGCAAATGGTGGAACACATTCCCAGATCTGTGTGGGCAGATCTGGAGAACTTCAGATCTATCGTGTGGGGCTGCAGGAGCCCATGCGTCCTCGTCCACAGAGCCCCTGCCCTGCTGCCCCCTCCCTCTGTCCCTCCCGCTCAGCTCAGCCCGAGGGCGGGCACGGGGCCCGGGCGCTGCTGGACAAGGACAGAGTTGGGCTCCTTGCAAGGAGCAAGTCAGTGTTCGCTGGGGCTGGGCATGGGCCTCGCTGCAGCTGGGGGTCCCATGTGGGGTGATGGTGGTTGGTGGGGGATGCCCGGGGCTCGGGCAGCTCCGGAGCCCCCATGGGAGGGCAGGAACACCGCCCCCGAGGGAGAGGTTGGCATCGGCAGAGAAACCTGCCGGCGGGGGTCCTGCATCTTTGTGCCACGTGTGAGGCCAGAGAGGTGACAGGTCCTTGGGAAGCAAGTCTTTTCTGCTGTTTGTAATGATTAGTAAATTATTTCCACCCTCACAGCTCTGCTTTGCCTGAAAGTACATAATTTTGTATAATTTCCCCCAAATTGCTCCCATGGTGATAATGGGGGAGTTTTCTCCCTGGGCGCCTCAGTGAGATGTTTGTGTTGGGAATTGCATGTTATATACTGTTAATGAATAGAGGTAGGAATTCAGTAACTTAAGAGTTTAGAAATGTGCAGGGTGTCTTGGGAGGAAAGGTTTTCCTTTCAGCTCCCCCACTTCAGTGTTTGCATTTTCTGAAAGTTTTGCATGGGTCTGTATAGTACCACAAAGGAAGATCGTATGGCTGAAACCTAGACATTCATGACCGATAAACACGATTCACTTCACGTTTACCTGGGGATCGTTGCATCATTTCAAGTAATCCAAGAAAAATGGTACCAAGTTAACACAGCATGAGATACATTATTTACCTACATTTGAGATTGGTACAAATAGTTTCCTTCTGGGTATTTTTGATGCGATGCTAATTTATTCAGCTTAAATTAATGACTAATCTCTGGCTTTAAGTTTTTCTATAAAATGCCAAATAACTACTGTAACTCATTAAACAGGAAACAGCTTGCACTGTATATGTAGACCGGGCACCACACGCCTTAAACCTGTTATAAAAATGGAATATATAAGTTGCAGTGGTGTAAAACAGGAGAAAAATAATTTTTGGTGGATCTCTGTGGAAGATACAATGTGAGTAAGAATGAAGTAATTAAGATAACTTTAAAGTCCTTCTTGTAGGCCTGTCATAATAATCTTGTTCCTGGCTGAACAAAATCATCCTCTGGATTGCTGTTTAAACTGTATTTCGTATTGTGTTTTGCTTCCTGTCATAATACCGTCTTACCAGCAAAACAACTGTCCTCGACAAGTCTGCCAAGTGGAAAATCGATTTGGTCTTATGTTGACCCCTATTTTGTTCTGGTTTAGCATTTCATTTTCATTTGACAAAAGGTATATTATTTTAGATAACAAATGTTTCTTTCTTTAACTAACACACTATTGTCGCTTTTTCCCTAGTGGGCATAAACTACTGTCAGGCTTACCTCAGCTGTTCCAGCAGCTGTGAGTATGCCCTGCTGATCCCATGGAAAAGCCGGATCTAGGAAACTAAGATGTCATGAAAATAGCTGAGGATGAGGTTTTGAGAGAAATATTCCTGTAATTTGTTGGAATTGGGGAAGTGAAATGTGCAATTCTGACAACAGTGACAGATTTATAGACTCAGTACACTAATTAAAAAGCAACTTACTCTAACATATTAATCTATGGAATGACAGCACCAGAGAGCGCCGCTCTGTTTTGTGCACAAGCCTGGGAGCGCTGAAGTGCCCTTCTCCTGTAATGACAGACTTTTATATTGTATACAAAATTCAAGAATAATGTTAAACAGGAAGCAATTAAAGGATTACTTCCTTCTGGTGTGAAACATATGGGGAGATGTTTTGCTATAAACTGTATGTTCATACAAGAACAGAAAGAAACAAAGTTTTCATTTGTTCTTTACCTTCTCTTTTCATTGCTGTTTTTTGTTTACATGGCTGTGGTAGAATCCTGCTAAGAAGCTAGAACAGAAAAATCAGATAAAGCATTGCTTAATCATTTCCACAACTACTTCTAACTAAATTTTTGCTCATATCAGCGTAACATCTTCGGATTTTCATGCTTTGAGATTTATCTGTGGAATCCTTTTTTATAGAAGTCTCTTGTATTGGGTAAACGGTACAGCTTCCCTGCATCCTCTACCTATAATCTCAATAAGTGGGGCCATGAGGAAAGAAAAAGAACGTATTTGTGATATGCATTTAAAGCACCTCGGATATTGCAACTGTGTATTCCTATTTCAGCAATGAATTAGACAGATGTCTTGATAGATGACAATTAAATGAAAATAACTGAATAATTTTGGTTTTTTACAAGCATCACTTTAGTTAGCTTTTGAATATAGGGAAGTAAAACTTAAATTCTATATGTGTAACAAAATACGAAGTCTGTATAAAGTGAAGGAATAATAAGGCTTTTCAGGAAGACTGTGAAGTTTTAAAAACCCCAGGATGAGCAGTTCTGTAGACGTTTGAGGGTACGGTAGCTGAATCCTTTATACTTTTCACTGAACCTTCTTTTTTTTCCCCTGTACACTTAATGGATAACATGTCCTTGAATATTCTCCTTACAGGCATTTAAGTACCTGCCGAAGTTCCTAAGGCTGCAATTTGCTTGTAATCTTCCATCTGTTTCAAATTTATTGTAAACACATGCAGTAAGAACTTTAGCTCTATAAAAGCATCACAAGAAGTCAGCAGAGCTACACGGAATGTCTTCAGATGAGAATCTTACTTGTGATATTTGTTATCTCCACTTTTCCTGAACTCAAACTTGTTTTCACCATATAACTACAATTTTTTCATCATTCTGTTCACAAATTGATATTAATTGCCTGATTTTGACTAAAGTTCACATTCACAATTACATGAAAAGGATTCATGTAATATGGGTGTGAACTTTACAAAAATGTTTAATCAAAACTCCTTTCATAAACTGTTTTTCTAACAAAAGGTTTGCAAAAGGAAAGGATTTATTTTTAGCACAAGACCGTTGTTCAGGGCCAGGGAAGATGACAAGGACTGCTCTAGGTTAAAAATCTGTACTTACTAGTAGAAAGGTCACACTTGGAAATGTCCATGGGCATTGGTTTTTGCCCTCAAAGACTTCATCTTCCGTTGCCTTACTGGAGAAGTTGCTTGTGATGCACGAAGGACCAAGTTGTATGTGTTGTTTGAAAGAATTATTCCACTATATTAGTGGCCATAAACCATATATAGAAATAGGGTAGAGTGAAAGGATATGATGGAAATAATCTCTTTAATTTATTGTAAATTGTTGTTATTTATTTTTATGTTATTTAGCAATAATCACAAGTAAAAACCAAGATAAGAGCTGGGGAGGAAAACTGAAGTGATTGACTTTGCATTACATATTTTTTTTTATGTTCAATTAGGAAGCTACAGCAAACTTGGATTCATGGTATTGTCTCTAGATATCTAATTTACTTTGTAATAGTAAATCGGTAACTAAACCATTAAATGCTGACTCTGAGCAGATTTTCTATGTGCTGGGTTTCTTTAGCTGTAAGTGTCTCCGGATGAAAAGCCTGTTTGTTTGTGTATTTTTAAGTATACAGTGCAGGTCACCAGGAAATAGCTCCTAGAAGCATTCAGCAACCAAATCTTGTTAATTCAGTTCTTCTCCCAAACATGTTTTATAACATCTCTGATTAACCCAAACCATTGCAGATCTGGCAGTGGCATTCAGAATGCTGTCTTGGAGGTACCAAAGAAGCCATGGCAGCTGATTTCATTACCACCAGTGGTGTGCATTTTGTACCCTTGATATCAGTCTTCATGGTTTGACACCAGCCGTTAAGATTTGTATTGCTGTCAAGCTGTATAAAATCCTGGTGTCAGGTTCTTAACACTTAGAAAGTAATAACACTCCTCATCTTCTATTAAAAAAAAAATACAGACACTCAGTTTGCTCTGAATAGACTTCTGTAGAAAAAATACAGAACTCGTACAGCTGAGTTACTGTTCTCACTAATAATTGTATGTTTAACACCACCTTGCCATGAAACTTAAGTCAATGAATCTGTTTCTGTTCCCCGCGAGTGTAAAATAGGATAGCAGTTCACAACCACATTCATAAAACTCTAAATTAAAACCACCGTGTGTCTCTTTCCTTTAAAGGCTACATAAGAAATCTTGCATGGTTAATATCTTTTTTTTAAATCATAAACTTTTCTTTCAGCAGGAGTTCATGCTCTCTGTGTCTGAAAATGATGCCACTACTGGTCAGGAATAAATACTGAAGTAAAATGAAAATAAAGAATTATATAGCTTACTGTATATAGTTTTGGTACTGTAAGAACTGTGATGTATATAAATCTAGAATGTAAATTTCAAAAATAAATTTAGATCATACAGCGACTTGGCAAAAATAGACCAATGAAAATGTTCGTAAATGTAGTCCCAACAAAATACATTATTGTGTTGCCTATTTCCGGTAGATGTTGTTAAAATAAGAGGCACCTGCCCTTAAGCTGTATAAAATGTTATGAATGCTGTAAAAGCCTAAGACAAATATTAGAAACAAGTCTCATAGCAAATTGTCAACACAGCTGTGTCAGGCAAGGCAGCTACCAGTTACAGATTATGAGGCCAGTGTTTGAATTTACTTCCATTTAAGTCCTTTAATAAGGACACCGTCAGCTTGCTGGCTGTCCCTGGAGTCCCATCCTGTTAATTCAACATCAGACATCAATGGGCTAGGTGCTCTGAATGGAGCATGGTCAGGAGTGAGCCCGTGAACAGTGGTGAACCTGGGGACAATAAATCTACTTCTGCAGAGTTTGACAGCTTCCACCAAGTCCAATAAACCTGTGGAAATGAAGTATTCCCTCAGACATTAGATCTGGAAGTACAGAGCTTTTTCATGTATATACAACATGTGCGTTGCAATTTATTTCTATTGTAACTGAAAATTGGTATGAATTTATTGCGTTGCGTTCCTAGTAAGTTGGATCAATCTAAAGCTAGCTGCTGGAGATGAGTTGTTTAACAGTGGGTGACTGTCTCTAGGGAGCTTCCTCAGTTAAGTACTGCTTTGAGTTGTTGTCTTCAAGTGATCAAGCACTCAGAAATTTCCTACATAAATATCCCTTAGTCACTTTTTGGCAAATATTTTAATTAGCTGTGGTACTTACTTATGGTCAGTGTTGCTTATTAATGATATGAATATGATAAGGCACAGAAAGTTATTTGAATGCAATGGAAGTTTGGTAGCCATGGTGGACCAAAGAGAGAAGGAGGACTAGAGATTCTGTTCCCTTCAGAACTTGTACCAAACCAGTAATCTTTCATTGTCTTTGGTATTCTAGGATGTGATGTCGACGTTCTTCCAGTTTGGGGCTTCCATCCAGCAAGAAGCCATCGTCATGCTGAAGATCATGCAGGATTATGACTGGCACGTGTTTTCTCTGGTGACCACCACCTTCCCTGGGTATCGAGACTTCATCAATGTCATTAAGACCACAGTGGACAATAGTTTTGTGGGCTGGGACATGCAGAATGTCATTGTACTCGATACCGCCTTTGGAGATGCCAAGACCCAAATTCAGCTGAAGAAGATTCATTCATCTGTCATCCTGCTATATTGTTCCAAGGATGAAGCTGTCTACATACTGGATGAGGCTCGTTCCCTGGGCCTTACTGGCTATGATTTCTTTTGGATAGTTCCCAGCCTGGTTAGTGGTAACACAGAAATCACTCCCAAGGAGTTTCCTTCAGGACTCATTTCAGCATCTTATGATGAATGGGACTACAGTTTAGAAGCTCGGGTACGGGATGGCCTTGGGATTATTGCCACAGCTGCATCAGCCATGCTGGAAAAATACTCCTTCATTCCTGAAGCAAAAACTAGCTGCTATGGACAACTGGAGAAGAATGACCGGCCATCTCACACCTTGCACAAGTAAGGCTTATTGGTTTGGGGATTTTTTTCCTGCATAATCTTGATAATTTTTCTTTCTATTGCCATTATATGTTCTTGAAGGAGAATATTGGTTTTCCTTAATCTCATCATGCCCTTTTTAAGCAATGATTTTCAGATGTTCCAAGGGAACATGCAAGAGGACTTGCTGTATTGATAACTGTGTGCATGATGTTATGTGCTGTGGAGAATAAATACTGCTCTGGATCTGATATAGAAGATGACAGAAATTGGTCTTAGAGGGTATAAAGCTGAGTTAATAAAATCATGCTATTGTGTACTTTAACTATGAGGTAAAATTGCCAAAATGCTCTGGAGGCTGTGCCTGAATCACTTGCATCAGCAGGAACCTGGTAATATTTTAGAAGACAGGAGATGTACAGCGTTAAAGAGATGTCCCTGGAAATTATAGAAGTATTAGATTAGTTAGGCAGCTTTTATCACCTAATAACTGAAATCTGTCACTTCAGCTTGTGAGGATTTTATTTTTGTCACCTGTACTAGGATAACTGTAAAAATTAATCTGCATTAATAATCCAAGTTGATATGGATGTTTTGTCAATACAGTTTGTCATATGGGAACTGCAAAGGTTTAAATCGGGATTCTTTGCACTTTCTTTTTTGCCTTTTAATTATCTCTTTTAGACATGGTACTCCTGATAACTTCGATCCAAGATGTTGCATAATACATGCCACACAGTAATAAATTTCTTCATCTGGTTTGTGAGAGGAGGTAAAGGGAATCTTGCGTGTTTTTTAATAGCTCTTTACAATATCTCATATGGAAGCTATTAAGCAGTATTTATGAAATTTGTTCTAACCAACTATTGCAGATGAAGCGCTTTCTACAGAAAAGCAGGATGGAATTGGCACAAGAAGGAAAGTCAGTGCGGATTTCATATAGGAGACTGTGGAATATTTTTAATCTCTAAGATGTACTCTAAGATATCTCTAAAATATTTAGATTAGGGGTTGAATGCCATATGATGTCTTGGAACAGTTGTTGTTTTCCATGAAAATGGGGTCTTTGTGCACAGCATTCTTCAGAATCTCTCTTAAAAACCAAATACTGCTAGGTAAATGGATGTTAACATTTCATAAACAGTGTCACCGAAGTTCAGAAACTTGCCTAGCTCTCCTTAGAGAGAACTTGCCTTTAGTATAACACTCAGGGCAGAGCAGCTGGAAGGCACAGCCGGGATGACACCACACCCAGTACGTGATCCTCGTATGGTTCTTCTTAATGCATGTGCTGACAACGCCAGACAAAAGTGAAAGGTAATGGCATCTCATTAACCAAATTCTGGACCTTAACAGTGGGATCTGCACAAAGAAGTTCACTGTTAATATTTGAACATCAGTTTCTGTGACGTTAAATTGTATTCTGTCGTCAGAAGTGTTGGTGTTTAACGTACTGTAGTTCAGTGGGATGGGCCACAAAAACTTGAACCTGTTTTGAAAAGGACTGCCATCCTATTGTTTTGGTAATATACGACCGTAGACGTGAATTAGGTATTCAGTATTCTGCATAAGTTGTCTTTCTTCAAACAATCATTTTTTTTCTCATTAAATCTGTATAACTACAAGAATAGGGCTTGTGAGTGTTAGGGCAGTGAGATTAGACTTCACCGGGAGATTCTACAGTGTGCAGTGCATGATGCACCTAGAAATTATTAATAGGAGAAGTTGTGGTTAATAAAGTCACTTCCTAATGCAAAACAGTGAGCTGTGAAGTGAGAATATATTTTCCGTACCAGAGATTCTTTGAGCTTCTCCAGCACCACAAGAACAAGAAGCAGGCTGTTTTTAGTTTAGAAATGTCAGAATTACACTAAAATGAATAAACTTTAAATAGTTCTTCTTATGTAATAACTCCCCAAGACTATTCTTGTCACATGTAATCTGCAAGAAAAGCAAGTAAATACAAGCATTTAGCAGTGCTAAGTAATCTCTGGGAGCTGACCAGTCTCTCCATGCCAAGGTGAATTACGTAAATTCCTTGTACTTTCTTATCTTCATCACTAAATTGTAGGTTTCTTCCTTACGTGACAAATCAATGCCTAAATTGGGGTTTTATTCTGAGATGTAATCTTGTTTCAGATCACAGATAGTACAGGTTTGTATTTTAAATTGTAAGATAAATGTATACAATGCTGTATTAAGGTGCTAACTCGAACAATGGATTTTAGAGCATCCTCACAATGAAAAGGGCTGAAGTAGTTGTAGACAGCTTATGGGCCTGGGATCTGCTGTACTGTGCCTCCCTGTTTGTGCTGGAAATCAGTGCTGGAGAAGTAGGGTTACATGGAGGGATGCTTCTTGTGAGCTCAGGAGCAGACAACCCAGTGGAAAGGAGGAAAGAGGCTGTGTAAGGTGATGCGTGAGCAAAACCAAGCTCAAGAATGGAGCAAGAGGATTCTTAGACTCCATCTATTTATAATGACAGTCTAATTCAGCTTTAAACCCAGTATAGTATTCTAAGGCTATGCCATAATAGCTAATTTGCTTGTAAATGGAGATTGGTAATGCTTTATGTGCGACTTCCCGCATCTAGATAGTGATTTTCATCTCCATTTATGAAGAAATTCTATGTAAAGAAAGCCATGAAGTGAAAACTCCTCCTCCCTCTTTCTCAAATCCTTTGAATATTAAATTGGTTTGAAGATACATGTTTTGAAGCACACAATTTATCTTTCCCCGTCACTGCAATTTTAAGATGCTTTTATTGGCTTGCTAGACCTAGAAAAAACAGGTTTGGTTTAGTTTTTGGAATTATTTGATCAATGTTCAGATCTGATACACATGGGAAAACTAGTTTTTCCCTATGAATAAAGGATTTAAAATACAGGGATCATTTTCAATGCATTAAAAACATACGTATATATAGATGTATGGATTCAGATAATCTTTTCCCATCTGTGTAAGACCCAGATTCTCCCAAGACAGAAAAATACCATTGTGTGAAATCCTGGTACTAGCACAGCAGGATAGGTAGAATTAGCAGCTCATTAACGCAATGTCAGTTGAACAAATGCTTGCTCTTTCTCAAAAAAGGAAAACATGTAAGCAAACAAACAGCCAAACAAAATAACCCTGCCAGTCGTCATGGAAAATGCTGCTGCTTTGTGAATAGAAATGCTTCTGCTTTGTCTAGAAGAGTGCTCATGTTGTGTGTAAAAGTCATAACCCTGGGAGATACATTTCACAACAACATTTCCAGTCGCTCTGATCTGTACAGGGGTGGATGGGGATGACAAAGCTCTTGTTCTGTCGTCATTATCCTGAAAAGCAAAAAGATGTGTCTGTCCATAGGTAGTCAGGCATTTACCACGCCGTGCTTTCACTTAGTTACATTCAGTTTCCAAATACAACCAAATAATAGTCAGGATTTAGAGATTCATCCTACGTTCGGTAGTGAAGGTGTAGGGCTAGCAAGCTGTCCAAGCTGTGCTGGGCAGGCTCTCACCTCGCACCTCTCCCAAGGAGAGTTTCCTTTATTTGTCGTCACCCAGCCAGGGAGCAGGAGCAATGTGAGGTCCAAAGGGCCAGATACAAATGCATTAGTTGATCCTGCTCTGAATCACCCTACTTTAAAAACTTGGGGACCTAGTGGGAATGGTGTTTTGAAACGTGTTACCTAATGTTGCTGTCTTTCCATGGCCTACTGCGAGGTTCTTTTTGTTCTCCTTGCTGTTGTGCTGCGGTTAGCTTACAGCACGGCTATGAGACGGTGTCGTCTTCAGAGGGCAAGGGTGTGCTGTCTCTAGAGTCCTCATGTTCATTTGGCATGTTCAATATTTTGATTCCAGCTTTTAGCAACGACAGATAAATTTTCCTCTTTTTCTTTTGAGCAAAATCAGGTATTAAATGGACACAATGGTTTGATGAACAATCCAGCAAGTCTGTTTAATCTTTTCCTGCATGTAGATCAACAGCAAATTTACAGAGGATTTGTTATCTTAAATTCTGTGAAAAGACTTGGGAAAATAAGTGTCATCTGCTCTATTGTATGATTGAAGAGGTATCATTATTCAACTAATTATATATGAAGCAAAATGCATTTTCACTAGTAGCATACTGCTGTGCAGAAAAACAAATGTTATTTACGTTCATCTAAGACTCTCCAGGATATTTCATTTCTCTTTCCTTTCCATTTTTTGATCCCGCTGTGGTTTTACTGGAGCCACTGCAAGCTCACGGGAGTGCATTGCACACAGAGCGATGATACGAGATGGTACCCCAAGTTTCAGTACTCCCATGCATTGCTTACGTGTTGTGGAGCGAAACAGCTAATTTGAGTATATTTTAAATTTAGTACTTCATTTTTGGTAACTTTAAAGCTTGAAGAAGTTTCAGGTTTTTCATGCTGCTAGATTTGCTGCTGCTTCTCCTTTGCTACTGCAAATGCTGCTGTACGGAAACAAATCCGAATGAGAATGATGCACCTAAATGGCTGAAGGCATGGAGAAAGCTGCAAGCCTTCGTGGAGCGCTGAGGCCACAGGGATGCGGGGAGCAGCAGATTTCCAGGGAGGACAGTGTATTTAGGCAAGCGTCTCCAAATGAGGACCAAGCTGCCACTCCTAGATTTCATGTTAACAACTGATTTCAGTGTTTGTCAGTGGCAGGATCCCACTTAGCCTCATTAATTTGTGTGGAGATGCTTTCTGATCAGGAGACCCAGCAGAGTATTGCAGCAATTGGACTGGTACATGGGGATACACAAAGTCTAATGTACTGCTGATGAGCAGACTTTAAACAGTCACAACTAGATCGTGGCACTTCCTTTAATTCCTGTGCTGTGAATGCCCTCTTCTATAGTATGAGGGCATTTTCCATATAGTTGCATTAAACAGCGGGAACTGAATTGATGAAACTCTTGTCATGTTCCTCCGAAAGTAAAATTAAACTTCACTGGCAACAAAAGAGGGGTTGCAGAGGACAACACTCCACCCAAGAGATTCCAACGTCACTGATGAAGTGATTCAAGAAACTATAGAAAATCTGTATCAGAATTTTCTCCCAGGTTAGGTCAGTTTAGGAAGCAGAAGGTACCAAACAGTTCCCAGATTAAGGGCTCTTAGAACATTTTCCCCTTTTTGTGATAATTATAAAAAATTTAAAACAAAGGAACAAGCATGGCCTCTGTTCTGGAGTTGAGCCAGCCTTCAGGGCTGAAAGCAAGCCTTGAAATTCAAAATATAAGTGAAAGTTTTTGGAGACGGAGCTGCTGCAGACACCGTCCCCTTGCAGGAGGCCAGGCAGGTTCACAGGGAAAAGTTTGGGATGTTTCTGAGCTGGTACGGCAAAATGTGACTATATTAGTGCTTTTTATGAAACGTTATTTCTAACAACAACATTAACTCACTAAATCTTCTGGTGTTTTATGAGTTATGCTAGTTTGCGGCATCCTCCTAGGCATCTGGGCCCTTTCTGATTTGCGCCCCCCCCCCCCCCCCCCCCCCCCCCCCTACCACACACTCCCCCCGA
>VYZM01007322.1:579269-615971 GCA_013398915.1 Dromas ardeola | reverse complement strand
ACCCTACTTCAGAATGACTCCCCAGGAGTTTTATCTCTTGTCTGGCAGAGTTGGGGCAAAATTACTTTTCCAGACCTAGTGGCAACTAATGCTTTAAGGAGCAGCTGGCAGGAGGTACAAGTAGCTAGCTGGCATGCCATTCCTTTTTTACAGTCACTGAGCATACTGTTCCCAAAATTTTACTCATCCATGCTGGCTCAAGGCCTAGGGAGATGCAGCTCCAAAGCAGGGTATCGTCACAGAGTTTTATTCAGGAGAGCGAGGGCTGGTGGAAGTGGAGGAGGAGGAGGAAGCACGAAGAGGAAGAAGAGGCTCTTTGCATCACTGCAAAGCATATGAATTTAGGAAAAAAAAAAAAATCCTACCTAGCCTAAGCTATAAAATTGTCTTTAAAAAAAAATCTTCACTATTGCTACCTTGTTTAATAGTGACCTATTTCATCCTATTTCTGTATGTACTTCAGACCACACATTATATATTCTGCAATCAGCATTTCTTCATTTAATTTTATAAATGTTTTTAGGAAATCTGTTTCTTAATGTTAAATAATTTGTGTTAGGGTTTCTATTGATAAGTACCTTTCAAATTTCACAGTAGAATCATAGTAAGGAAGTTCAGCAGATCAAAGCCTCAACAAGATAAAGAAGAAAAGACAAAATTTGGATTCACTCCTTTTTTAGGTATGATGCTGGGTGAATGCCAAGCCCAGGCAGGCTGGCTGTCTAGATTATTAAAATGGTTGGTTCATACTGTTTGGAGGAAAGAGAAATATCACCAGATGACACATTGGTTATGAGGCATTTCATCTGCTTTAAATCTCAGTTTGGAAATTCCTTCTCTGGGAGAAGAGGGGGAGAGTTTCTTTTATGAACCTGTATTTCCCTAAGTCTCTGCTGTTTCCCTTCATTGCCTGTGGTTGTCACTGATTTGCAACACTGCCCCATGGTGAAGAAGGCCCAAAATAAAAACTGATAGTCCCCCAGTGATGGCACCCGAGGAATTTATCAAGTTTTATTATCTGATCTGGGCTGCAGGATGAGGGCAGGAAACGTGGGTCTGACCTCGTGGCAGCAAGGAGTCCCGGGGGCTTTCGGCTCCCCGCAGCTATCAGGCCATGGGCTTTATTTTACAGGTCTAGTAACTAAGTTCTCTTCTTTGGAGGTAGCTTAGGAGTGATATGTTGTCATTAATGCCTCTGCCTTATCCATTATATTTTTCCCAGCCAGTGATCTCTTTGGGAGCTGGATACTATGTGGATTTACATTAATTATAAACCAGCCTGTTACTGCAGAGCTAGCTATGTTCCTGAGCCCAACGAGTCCTTCTAAAAGTCTGAATCTGTATAAAATTATCATTATGAAACAAAAATGGAAGGACCAAATATCAGAGCAACAAGAAGAAAGGACATCTGAGACAGCCTGGCCTTCCTGTCCCTAAACTTGCTTTTAAAACCGTGGGACATTTGCTGAGGGCATTTGCACGACCCCTTTGGTTTCTAGAGGTGTAAAGCCCCTGTGGTGGGCAGCGCGCGGCCGGCTCTGTCTGCGCCCGGGTGCCCTGGGTGTTTCACCAGGCTGGAGCACGGAGAGTTTCTCCTGTGATTGCGCTTGCGCCCACCAGAGTGAAGGTTTTAAAGGTAACCCTGGGAATGCAAAACGTTCCCCCCTCATTCTAGCTATTTATTTATTGGTAGATGCTGTCATGTCATGAAAAGAGGTTAGTGAAGAAGGTGGCTTAAACCTTGGCAGGGGAGAAACCAAAGGATCCTTTCTGTAGGAAAAGCAGCTGTTGTCACTAATTGTGTTTAGTTACACAACTTGATACTAGCACAGACCGTTTCACATTCATATTTCAGTGGGTAGATTGAAAGAAAATAAACATGAAATAGAGAAAAATGGAGAAAGCATCAGAACAAACAGTTTGGAGAGGAGGAGAGGGAATTTTTTTACTGTATTAGTTTTGGTGAGAGCATTTTTTGTGGTATGTATAATTATTATCTCAACTATGTTGTATGCATTTATTTTTAAGGGATCCATCAATTAAAAAGTTTTGATTTATTGCATTGCTCCAAGAACTTCCTGAGTCTGTGTATGTACATGCATGCAATTGCTAGCTTTTGAAATCCAGGTCTTTTCCAGATGCCCTAAACTTTTACACATTTGTAAAATTATTTTCATATATATGACATCTTTTTAGTGCTGTGATCCTTGCAACTTTCTAGAAGAGTGTTTAAGTTTTATTTTAAGCGTAAGTAGACCTGTCTGGCCTCGGCAAGCGCAGCATGCCACTGCTGCAATGCGTAGGCTACTTTTATCCTGTCTACAGCAGCGCTTTCTCCTGGCTGTGCGATGCTTTTGAAGGATGGTTCCACGTTGTAGTCCATAATTTTTACTTTTTTCTAGCCCTGTGAATCTCAAAAATCTCCATTTCCCTTGCCTTCTGGCCAGGGTTTTCCCTCAACTTGGCTTTCCCCTGGAGAACACAGTTGATTCAGCTCCTGGTTCATGTGCTGTTGCCCGTGGCAAGTTACCCTGTAAAGGAGAAAGGAGGGGCTCAGTCTCTTGGGTCACTGCTCTTCATGCGTGATCAGGAGTAAACGCAGCTTGCTCTAAGGGAGAAATAAATTGTAAAGTAGTGCTGCAGGGTCTTCTGGGACACCGGTGGGTGGGCATAAGAGTGCCCATCCTGAGGACATGAATATTTGGGAGGATGCTCTGTGCCAGGCATCCCAGAGATAGAGCATGCGGAGGGGACTGCCGGGTGGGGGCTTCTCTGAGCGCCATCGCTAGTGAAGTTCCAGAGGTGACATCGCAACTACTTTGGTTTTGCAGGATTGCTTTCCCATGCAATGTTGCGCTTTCGTTCTGCCACTGTTTGCTTTCTCACATCCCTCACAGAAGTTTATGAAGCCAGGGCTAAGGTTGATCTTTGTTTGAGACAAAGCGATCTTTATAATTTACATAGCTTGGGATTTTTTTTCCTTAAAATAATGCCTGCCACAGAATCCACTTTCGGTCTCAAATCCTTGCACCTCTTAGGGAAACATTTCTGTATCTTGCATATGTGTATACACATATATATGGTAAACACCAAAAGAAATCCCATAGCTTGCAAACATTTTTGCTGTTGTATAACAGAGAAGCACAGTTTCTCAAAGATCTCCAGGGATGGTTGCACCTTTGCTAGGGCTTGAAATGGCTTCCTGCCATATAGGAAACCCTTACCAACCACCTGATGGGCGAAGAAGGCCCATGCCTTTTGCAAGGAGACCGGCCAGAAAGGTCCTTCTGCTTCAGCAATATTGTACCCTAGCAAATAGTCTTCTAAAAATTTAAGTCTTCTAAAAATTGAGGCCTGATCCTTTTGGCAAAGTCTTCCCCCATTTGCTAGTGGAAATGAGAGTCAATGAATATTTACAATGTAGGAAAACCCACCTTATTCAAATGTGTTCTGTCTTTCTGGGTAGAGTCAAAGTTTTGACTTGGATAAATATCACACAGTTTTGGCATTAATCTGAAACTCTATCTGAATTACTTGATCTTTCTGAGTCTATAAAAATCAAGTTGGAAACCTTGAGAGCAGTTTGTAACCTTGGTGCTTCAAAGGCCCGCTGTAAATACAGCGGGAACAGCATTCTGCTGTGGTGTTTCAACGCTTCTCTTTTCAGTTTTGTTGGGGAAGGTGACAAGTAAAAAAGAATTGGTAAATGTTTAAAACTGTTTGAAATACATAGTACAGGCTTGGTTCACTGCATGATAAAAACCTGTTTTGGATTCAGTGTGAGAATAGCTTAACTGCTGACCAAAAATCCCATTTTTCATACATGTATCAGCTGGGGAATCTTACTCACAAACTTCAGTTTGCAAAAGGTAATTAAGACTTCAGTGTCATAATAGCATCACAAGGCATTTTGCTATCATGTCTTTGCAAAGGTTATAGCATTAATGAGGTATGAAAGCAGATAAGGTGTACGCTGAATTGCCTTCTTGTAACAAGCTCAAATAATGAAGCACCTCGTTTAGTTAAGGACAGGAATATGCAGTTCCAAATCTACTTCAGAAATATATTTTGACCAATTCAGAAAGCAACAAGATCTTGCATGGAATTAATCTTGGGTTTAAAACTCTTTAAGAATAATGTATAATATAAATGCTTTCTTTTCCTTACTCTTCCTCCCTGGGAACAGAAAAGCACATAGAGACAAGCAGTTTAGGATCTTGGCCAGTAAAAGCAGAGCAGGAATTTTGTCCTTTGTGGAGGAAAAATGACAATCCAAAAGGGAATATAGATTGTAAACATTGGTTTCTGAAGAACACAGGCAGGTGATGAATTTTGTACAGAAGACGGTGCTTGGGAAAACAAGAATCTCTTTGAAGTTCTTTTTTACTGCTGCAATTTGAGAAACTGGGGTAGCTCAGTCTGCATCACTCACTGATACCTTTGGGTATGACTCAGACAATACAATTTGAAGAGACTTTTACAGATTAGGGACTTTTTTTTTTTTTTAACTTGCAAAATGTGTTTCACTGCTAAATGGCTGGTAAATTCACACAGACCGAGTTCAGTTTTTCATTTTAGATTTGTGGTTCATCTTTCTTTTTGGAGCACTTGAGCATCACTGCAACTAAAGCACTGCACCTTGTGATGGTCCTTGACTAGCTTCTAGGCGAGGGCATTTGCATATTAATCCCAAAACATCATGAGTGGTATTTGAAATCTGGGTCAGCCATCCTACCAAACTACGTAAATTAAGGGTTCAACTCAAGTCCAGCCACCAATGGCTACATAACTAAAAACCCAACCGGACACAAAAGCCTGATGTAGCACAGCGTGCGTGTTTGTGGTCCAGCCCTTAGGGGCAGACAAAATGCTTGGCTTTCAGGTTTATTGAAATGAGGTGATTTCTGCCTGGGCCTGTACATGTGTGCACTGTAGGGGGGGTGGTTATTTCATGAATCAGGAGGGAACCTGTGAGGGAGGGTGCAGAAGTACAACTACAAGTAGTGCATATTTTCATGGTATGCCCTTGTTTTCCTCATACGGTGGCTTCCTGGGCATTTTATTCCTTGGGTCACAACGCATTTGATTTTCAGCACTGAGCGAATGTTATGCTGGTTTCTTAAATGTATGCAAAAGCAAATTCTGTCTGGTGGTTTGCCACTTGCTCTCAAGGTGGCAAACAAGCTTTTTAATCCCAAGCAAGCTCTTTCAGTGCTGGATAAAAATGTAATATACGGGAAATTAGTTCAACTGAAAAGCAGAGTTCTGCCAAGGGGAAAATTTTCACGCCGAAAGTCTGTCACAAAATATGAGTGATGACAATGGGTGAATTTACAAATTGCTGTCAAACTGGTGCTGAATGATGTTAATATGGTTGTTTAGGGCAGTGCACATTTAATTATTAACTGTTATGACACAATGCCGTTATTTCTTCTGGGTCTATATATTTTATTTAGTGTGCTTCTGCTATTGGGATTTTGAGGCAGCTACGTCAACACAAAGCCTTCTCCTTTGAATGTGGAGCTGAAGAGCATGTAAACCAGTATCGGTTTCTTGCGGGTAAAACATTACAGAGCAATGCATGAAGAATAGTTACAGTAACTTTGGTGCCCTTCAAAACACATAAGTTTGAGGGGTGGAATAATATTGGTGTAGAGTTGAATTCCAGAACGAGAGCACCTTGGTGAAAGCTCGGACTGAATTTCGTTCAGTGAAATACACTGAGAATTCAGTACAACTCAATGCAACAATGCAATTAACTTCAGACCGTCCATATGGGGTGGAAAGGACATCACCTTCGGGAAGTGCCATGGGATCTCCAGGATTTGGAATTGCAGTTTTACCTCTCACCCCAGGATAGCCCTGTCAGGCTCACATCGGTAGTCTGGAGTTTTGATTTTTTTCAACAAGACCAAAGAACACCAGTGCCAATACCAGCTTTTCGCTCTCTTCCCTTTTGTGCCTCATTTTCTTAGGAGGAGATATCAGATAAAGTATAAAATGATAGATTTTTGCAGTATCGGTGTCTGGGGAGCTTGACCTGTGTGCTGTGGTAGTTCAGCCTCTTGGCAGTAAGTTTCCCTGTATTTGTGCTTTAAATAAAAACTGCAATTTCTCATCACTCTTTCTGACCCTGGTGCAGTGGAAATGATCTGTTCTCACTGAGAAACACTGAAGCTATGTGGAACTGGAGCAAATATAAATATGGATTTATGTTCTAAATCTGTGGAAAGTTTTGAGAGAGAATTATTTTTGAGGAGAGTCGAGTTTGTTAGATGGACAGAATGACGGAATTTCTGAATCAACGAAAGGACAATGCTTTGGCAAAGAGGGTACATGGTTCAATGATGAATGGAAAACAACAGTTAGAAATCAAAAAAACTATGCATACTAATCAGGAAATAGAAAAACCAGCTAGGCTATATCAGAATCAGTATAAACTCAGTAATGAATTTAAGAACTTCGGGGGCAAATCAGTGGCTAGAAAAGCTATAGGACTCTGAAGAGCTGAAGGATGTCTCTAAGCTGACGAGTGGAGTACCAAGATCCTGACCCCCGGGTAGATCAGGTCCACTGCAGTGTCTGGCAGCCGAGGGCATCTGGTCGGTGGCTGGTGTTTGTGGAGCCACCTGCAGTGTCGTTCTCCGGAGTTCATACGTGTCCCTCGATGGCATAGTCCAGGTCAGAGCAATGACTCGGTAGAGTTGATGTAATCATTGCTAATGGCAGGATTGCTTATAAGAAGTAATATTCTATCCTTAGAAGACGCAGGTTAGCGTGGCAATACAGGAGAACAGAGAAAGCAAGCAACCATACTGCGGCACGTCTCAGGACGGGTGCCTCTTGTTGTAGCACTCTGAGTAATTTCTTTCTGTTGACATAAATTCATACAAAATTTTCAGTTGAATAAGTCTTCTCCTTTTTAGCTGAACAGAGAACCTGTGGTAAATAAACAATTTTATTGATTCAGTGCCCAAGCTGCTACGTCTAAAGGCAGGAAATCTGGGATTGAACTGACATTTTCAACAAAATTTTAAAAATCCACTTTCTTCCTGTACATTTTATTCTGAGTCCCTCTGTTTGGTGTTTTGTTGTTTTTTTTTTTTTCCCCCCCATTAGTTTGTATATCTTTTGAAAACCATTGAAAATTAACCTAGATACAAAAGTTTTTTTTAAAACCTCATTTTTTCTTTTTGGAAATATTGAACTGAAATATTGACCCCTTCAAAGTTTTCATGTCTGCTTTTGGCTGAAGGCCTTAGTGGAATTTACCCAAGTGTCACAAAGACACTGTGTATAGCTACAGTGTCAGGAAGGGCTGATAGGACTCTCGGAGGTCTAAACAGGTGAAGCCAGAGTAGATGCACTTACCTCTGAGTATTACTCTAATGAGACAATAGTATAACGGCGCATACAGAGCTGATGTAGACATGTTTAAAATGGTTCTAAAAAACTGGTGGGGTTGCTCAAAGTGCCAGAAAGATTATTCATAGAGTACAGGTCACGCATAATGTGGAAGCTACTTGAAAAATTATGTCTGCATTAAAAATCGTATGTAAACAATATTCTGCTTTGTCTTCTGCTAAGGCCTGCCTTGAAATGCTCAGGCTCCCCATGATGCAAGCGTAGGCTTTTCACAGCATTAAGAGGATTTGGTGCATGTATTTCATCCGTGGTTCTGATGACTGAACTAGCTTGCTCATTAACTGCTGGACAGCTCATTAATTTTTCAATGAACTTTTTTTCCTTGCCTTCTAGGTTTATGATGAATGTGACTTGGGAAGGTAAAGATTTGTCCTTCACAGCAGATGGTTATCAGGCGCACCCCAGGCTGGTGGTGATAGTACTGAACAACGATCGCGAATGGGAAAAGGTGAGCATTACCTCTGGGTAAAAGACATGAGAGGAGATAGGAGAGACTTGGTAGAACCCTATTAATGGCAAGTAGACAGATTAACATCATGGATGTCAATGATGATACTCTGCTGTAGCAGGTTTGTCACAACAGCTCAGAAAAGATAATTTTACCATATTCTGAGTAGACCTAAGGAGTTTTAACAGGGAAAGCAACATATCAGTGAAGATATGCCATGTGGATTTCAGAAGATTGCTGTGAAACACACCTTGCATTTCTTCTTACAACTTAGTAAAATAAAACGAATGACTGAAAAATCTCCAGAAACTTGGGCCTTACTACCTAAATTTGGATAGATTGGTATATCTTGGCAACTCCAATCCTCTTATTTGCTTGGGTTTGTATTCTTCGACAGATTTTAGAGTAAAAGTACACTTTTTTTTTTAAACTGTAAAATTCCTGTTGAATTGGAGGATAATCCCTAAAAAATCAGAATCTTGACCTGTGTTCTCCTGATGGGTCAGGGATCACCATAAACCTCTATATCGACTAGAAGGAAAAGTGTCTTAATATCAGGCTAATCATATATGCAAGTAATAAAATAAAAAGTTTATCATGAGTATTTTTTCTTTAAAACTCCTTCCTCAGCTTGTGATTGTTTTGGCTCTGAGTATTGCAGGCTATCTGTGCTCTCATGTTTTAAAAACAGGGGACCTTAGAAACTGTTTGTAATATGAGGCTGTAGGAAAAAATACATCTGTGTCATCTACCAGTTTTAATTTAAATTCATAAAGCATGATCCTGCATTATCTAAATTGCTGATGAAATCTATGAACTCTTATAGTTTTAGGATCCCATAAAATCAACTTAAAACTCCACTTTGTAAGACTGCAAGACTCTTCATGATGTTGAATAATAATGACAAAATAAGAATTACTGAAGGACATCTCAGTAAATATGCTAGTCATGCAAAAACACAGGGACTAGTCCTAGATTATGCTATGTATTTCTTTATGTTCATTTGATGCAAATTTAATTCTCTGGATAAATTTAATCCTATCCAAATGTGTCAACCTGAATCTTTGGAGGAATCTTTTGCTCAGTTACCATTATGAAAATTTCTTACCCTATTTTAAAATTCTTCAGCAGTCTGCATATCATATATAATGTTCTGGAAAAAATATTATACTGCTTAGGGAATATTAATATGAGGCACCAAAGGGAGGAAATGGTTAGAGCGGCAGCCAACAATGCTTATGGTATGATAATTTCATACGTTGTGTACCTTGAAACTTTTCTAAAGAGACCACTCAAAGGACAAGGGGAGATAAGTTTGATGTTTTTGAAAAATGAGCTAACAGCAGCAAAGAAATGCTGGATATATGAACCGACGTGATTTCCAAGAAATAACTTGAGCCTGTTTTAACCTTCAAGTGACTCCCCTATCAGAGAATGGAAGATTTGGTGCAGGTTTTGCTGTATCTAATGGTGCATGTTGTACGGCAGCAGCGCGCACTCCACCTGCTGCGCTGGGCTACAAGACTCTCTGTAGGCTGATGCTTACGTTGTCTGTGCATGGTTTTCCATGTGGTAAACCCCGTCCTGCTTATTGCTGTGTTTGAGGGGCTTCTAGGAGGAAAAAAAGAGTGACTGAAGGGAGGCTCCTGGCCAGAAAAAAATGTATGCATCTGCTCTTAGCTGCCCCTTTGCTTTAGAGGCCTTTTGGTAGCCGGCCAGTCGAGCTACTTGGGCAGAGACAGCCTGCCCCTAGCTGCAGCTTGCGTGTCTGCTTCTCTATCGTAGGACTATGGGAAGGGGGCCAGGTTTAATTATGTCAGAGGGGAGAAGTGAAAGGCGGCCAAGAACGGGCTGTCACCACCAGAATTATTCTTCTGACCACAAGCTGATCCCTGCCTCTGTGGATGAAGACAAATAAACTGACTAATCAATTATCCTGGCAAGCTGGATGTAGCTCTCGGCAATCTCGGAGCACCCCACATCTATATCAGCAGAGTGTCACTGTGCATTGTGGAAATAATAGGACAGTTCCTCTGGCTTAGAGACGTGAGAAGGCCTTTGCCCACCCCCTGGTTTATTTGGACATCCCTCTAGTATCATCTCAACATTCTTTCCAAGTTGCATTTCTCACCCCGTATCTCAGCCTTTTTCTTTCTCCTTGGTCCCTTCTCCTCGTGCTGTTTTGCTCAATTGAAAAACTGTCAAAATTACTCATCTGAGATCTAACATTTCCTGCTCAGAGTTTCCAGACAGACGCATGCTTTTACTTCCAATTACAATATTGCAATGAGTATCACAGAATTGTTTTATTGTAGTCTTATTAAATATCCTCAATCCTATATAGAAAACACCGAGTCCTAGAATCTAATTAAATGATTTACGCATGTGAAAAACTGACAATGCGACAGCCTGCTAATCCTTGTAATGTAACTAATGTACATAGAAATTGTGAGTAGCTTCTTTATTATTTATGTAAGAAAGAGTAATTGCGTTTTATGTGAAGATTTTTTTTCCCCAGTATTCTCCTGAAAATATAAGATCTAATTTTAAAACTCAGTTTTCTTTGGTTTTAGTATAATGATCTGCTTTTACTTAAATACAATTTTTCGGTGGTCTCAAAATTGATATACTTGACTCGAGGCTTGAGGTTACAGAAAATCCATTCAACCATAGCTGAAGAGCATATATCTTACCCCTAGGAAAATAAGTTCCTTTTACTTTACAAATGAGTCAGTACCAAAACTTTGAAGTGGTAACTTCACATATAAATGGGGTTGACGGAGGGATTTATCCCGTATCAGATTCTGAAAAAAGCTGGTTGAATGATAATAGTTTGACGACTGAAAATCACTTTTGGGCACGTTCAGCAGGCATCCAGCAAGATATTTTGACAGATCCTAAAGCAGCTACTCAAACTTCTGACATCAACATTCATATACTTGCTGCTAATCTTGACAGGCGAAGGGGCTGCTCTTCTCAGGCAAGAGATTTTTAAGGAGACAAGCGTGATGTGCTTGTTTCAGTGAAACTTGATAAATTTGCCCGAGTTAACAGTGTTGCCCAAATACCAGGAAAGCACTGCAGGAACACTGTGCTAGTGCTGATAAACCCCTCAGAGGTCCAGCAGGACCAGCTGCGACTCTCCCATCAAGCTTATCTCAGCGAGGTGTGACCTGGGTGTCTCACCCGGCACGTTAATTTCTCTGAGTTGCAAACTTCACAATCCGTTAGTCTGTCTCTGTCTCTTTAAAAAATAAAAACAATCATTCTAATATTAAAATCATATACTAGAATTTTATTAGCAGTGGCAAAATTAGGTTTTTTAATTAGCTGTGCTTATGTTAAGTAAGGTAAGGAGGACTGTATAGCATTTAAAGATTGAGTGTATTCCACGTGTAAAGATGAGTTCCAGGGTAAAACCAATTTTTACTGGTGCTCCCAGATAGATACAGATAAAATTACCATGGTGATCTGTATTCTGGGTGAATTTGTGAATACAAGTGTCCTACATTTTTTCAGCTAATGAATTTTTACAAGAAGCAAGAGTTAACAGGTACTACATGGCACAATCGCTAGTTAAATGCCACTGCAAGAACTGTTACTTACACCGAGGTTTATTCTAAATGTAACCAACCATCCTTGACTTTCTGTTAATGCAGGATTTAATGTAGAACTTGATTTTGCTCTGATTACCCAGCATATGCCAGGTTTACAAGCTCTGTGTGAGGTTATACACGTTTGTATCTAAGTAGGAATGAGTGGGCAGAGGATGCGCGATTCCTGCCTGGAATAAATGAACCAAGGTCTTCACAGAGAGCTCCATCTGGCTACTAACATCCACCATCGTGTAGCCGAGAAGAGGCAGCTATCGTATCTGATGGTATAGCTGAAACCTCACTGGACAAGAACTGAAAAAACTAACATTTGGTCAGATTTCTGACAGCGCTTTTTGTCAGGGTACTGTGATAATAAAAAGTCACTGAGATGGTACAGGGTAGTTTCTCGGGAAATTTCAATTGATTTCAGAGCAAAGGTTCTGACCGCTGAAGCATCCTGATGCCTCATGATAGACATTCCCTAAAAGATGTGAAGGAATGCATATGTTTAACTAGAACAGATGAAATTACAGAATCTAATAATCCCATTGCTGGCGTATCTTTTGTTGGTAGCTCTGTGGCCTAATACGATATATTATCTTTGCCTATAGCAGAAACAGCATGCTCTTTAACATCAGTTGGGTTGTTGTTTTCTTTGTCCCATCCATGTTGTTTAGTGTATTTGGTCTTACTGTAAATATGCCTCTCCTGACACTTACTGTCGAGTAAAAATTGCGTATTGTTTCTGCATCAGTGAGCTTTTACTTAGCCTGAAGGCCTTTCCTTTGACCTTTACAGTACTGAATTGTTTGAATTGCAGCAATTATTATGCAGCATTTCTTAAATCCCGTATTCCCAAAGAGGATGGTTCCCTCCTCTCTGCTGCTGTAAAGGAATCGCAGCTATCATGGAAAGCAGTGGTAAAGTGTGCTTTGCTCCTGTTCTTTACAGCTAATATTACAGAGGAGATTAAAGAGTAGGAAGACTTTCAGAGCAGCTTTTCCTCTCTGGAGGTAAAGGTATGGCTATCTGGGCATTTCTGGAGAGCTGTAAGGTCTTCACGGAGTGCAGAGGTGACAAAAGGGCTTCCCTCTCTGGGAGGTGGAGAAAGGGGCTATCGATAGGTTTAGCTCTTTCCCTTTCTAATGCCATAAGCAACTCATAAAACAGCTTCTCTGACATGAGTTTGAACTTTTGCGCTACATAGAGTTATTTGGGACATTTCCCAGTACCAAAACTCTACCAACCACTGAGGATTTGGTGAGTGCTAATTACTAGTTCGATATTGAAAAATGAGGCTATCGGAGGTGGTAGCTTTTCTTTCTCCCACTATTTGTTTATAATCTCTCTGGGTACCGTGTTTTCCTCTGAGCCCTGCCGGTCGCAGGATTGGAGCCTTCCTGGCAGCGTAAGGAGCAGCCATGAGGGAAGAGCGGTACATTTGCATACCCCATCTGAGATTTTGCAGCCAATTTTGAAAACTTCAAAGTCTTTAAATGGACATCTTCAAACCACCCAGGACTGTAAAACACTCCCTATTAATAAGACATGAAAGTGCTCGCATCATATTTTGTCATTTAAATTTAGAGTGTCATTGTGAAACACGGCCCTTCAGAAATGCGAAGCGACACAAAGGTTTGTGGCAGAATGTATAGAACAGATGCTGCTTCTGGAGGAAGGATTTTGCTCTTGTGCTTGGTTCTGCAGCTGCCTGTTACTGCTAACCCGACAAACTCAATTTATGCTTTCTAGTTATTGACTTAAAACTTGCCAGCATAGCTCTTCCTTGTAAGTGGAAAAGTGTGATGAAATAAAAGTAATAAATAGTTTTTCTATAAAGCAAGATGAGGTAGATTTTGCATTATTTTCTTCACGAAAGTGAGACAGCTCAAAAAGTATGTTGCAATATGTGTGTGTGTGTTTGATGTAGAAGGAATATCCCTGAAAATTTTTCTCTTTTCAAAGGTTTGGTCGGGGTAGTCCTGGGAGTGCGTTTGGTATCCATGTTGTCATGTAACATTTTTTCTTACAAAAGGATGATGACTGTGTATTACATACAGTTCCCATCTGCTGGGAAGAGGGTGATAGGACTGAGTTATTTGTTTGTTTTCTGTAAGATATGCCGGTGTGACAGACTCTCTCTTCGTGCCAGCATTGGCACGCAAGGGAGAACATACTCTGCTCTTTTCTCTCTCTGCTCAGGATCTGGCCTTGCTCTTTTTCTCGGATTCAATGCTCTCTGTGAGGGTGCGTGATTAGGATTATGTCAATCATCCTTGTATTATTTAGAGACTGCTTTAGTGTGCAGTGGGAGGGGCGTCTCCGAGAGGTACAGCAATGCGTAACTTGGCAAGTCGTCTGTCTTAGGCTGGTTGTATTTATCTAGCTGTTACACAGAAACACACCAAATACTTCATTATCACCCTCCTCGGCTGCAGTCTTCAAAAAACAAATGGGCACACGAGAGGTGGTCAAACCACATATGTAATACAGTGAGTTTGTAAGGTGCTTTAGACGACGGTGGATGAGAGGAGGACCCTATGATTGCTAATTCAGGCTGACATCAAACAAGCTCTTCCGTGCTCTCAGCTATTTTCTGCTTTCCTTCCTGTATCCTGTAGAGATTCAACCAAAGCGAATATTGCAGACTGCATATCAAGATGGAGAAAATAGGAAAGAATGTACAAGTTCAAAAGAAATACAATGGTGTCCACACTTGAGTGGACACACAGCTGAATTTTGCACCTACAATGTGAATCAAGAGTTTAATTTGCTGTTGAAACTGTATTTTTTATGACAGTCCCAGTCTTTTGTCCATAAATTAAGGATTTTTATAATTTGGGGCAGGATCTTTCCCCAGAATGATTCTATTGCCCTTTTTTCAAGTGAGGGACACTTGTATTTCTCTGGGATCACATCATGATCGTTCTAACTAGAAATGACAGAAATTTACCATAAATCTCTGGATATTTTGTGGCATTTCCACACAGTAAAGGTATTTGCATGCAGTTTTTGACAGTTCCATAACGGAGCATGTCTGCATTCTTTGAGCATCATCCTCAGCTTGGATTTTCTTTTTCTAAAAACATTTGTTTTACAAATACAAACTACTGTGTTCATTACTTTAAAATCTTTCTTAATGCAGTTTTACCTTCCCTTTCCGTTCTTGAACCTAGCAACACAGATATTTCATTGTATGTGCTGAGAATAAGCTCATTTTCACTTTTAATTTCTCTAGTAATGTTACTTGGATTCTTAAGAGGTCTAAGCAGGAGAGCTCTTTTTCTAGACACATTTGTGCTCGTTGCACTCCAAGCATGCCATTCTCTTCTTCATTGCTCGACTTGAGATAGACTGTAACTAAATATAGTTAATTTGGTTTAAGGTTGGAGCATAAATCAAATTTTCAGACCTGTCTTTGAACTATTCAGTAGTTTTATCTTTCAGATTGCATAATCCAGAAGTCCAAATGTTCCTCCTGTACTTTATTTAATACTCTATTAAATGGTTGTCATTCTAAGAAAGTCATGTTACCTAAATGACAAAGAGATTTTACAGAATGCATTTTACAAAAATAGCTATATTTTCCCCATGTTCTACGTGTACCTAGAGGTGCTAAGGAAATGATTCCTCAGCACATGAGATCTTGAAACAGCGTATGGTTGCAAGTGAAGATGACTGTGAGTTACACCAAAATGGGGATCTTAAATACTCATCATCTTCCAGAAAAAAGGCAAGGAGTAGGTGAGGAAAGGGATGCGGGTAAGACTGAGCAAACTGCCCTGATTCATTTACAGCGAAATTTCCTCTCATTAGGGCATGGCTACACCAAGTATAAATGTTTTATCTTATATTGGCTTCATTTTAAATTTAGCATGGCTAGGCCTGCCACCGACTCAAAGACATGAGATTCTTCTCGATGCAGTTGGCCCTTGTCTCTGGCTGCCTACTGTTAGTGAGCTGTGCTTTCAGCTGAGTTCTCTGGGGCAGCGGTCTTCCTTCCGGGAGCTAGGGGAAATGATTATCCTGACCGACACAAAGTTTTGAAATCTTAAAAATGTTTCCATTCTGTTTCAGAAGGAAAAAAAGTTAAAATTTCAAATTCTATGGATCAGTAACACAAACAAACAAAAAAATAGATTGGAGTAGTTGAAATTCTTTCACCTTAAATTTACTTCCACATATTTTGATAAATTAGTATGTATTTCTACATAGCAAGTCCAGAACTATAAGTGAATTTATTAAAACATCTTTGTTTCTGTATATAAGATGTTTCAAATGGTGTTTTTATGTTTTGAACGGTAAAAAGCCTACTTTCTGAACCGTTTTCTTAAAGAAATTAAGACAATGGAAACAATCTTCAGAAAAGTTCACTACTACCCATTTCCCATGCTATCAAAATATAATTTTGGCAACCTGGCAGGCCTGTGCGGTATTTTAACTGCCTGTTGTCCTCTGGCTACCCTTTTCCAAGCAGTGGTGGTGTGAAGACTGAGGAAAGAAAAAGCTTCTGAATGGCAAAGAGTACCCTTGAGCTTGATCGAGTACACGTGGGAAGTTTTAGCCTGCAGGTGGAAAGAATGAGAGTCATTCTTCACTGTAGTGTTAAAATTTCCGCAGTAGAGGCAATGTGTTTCTGTGCTACGTGTGAGTTTACCACTGTTACATTTTTGTGGACCTGTTAGTCTTTGATAGACTGGCTATGAAAATTGGCTGTGGACTCTGCTAAGAGTGTGTAGAGTTACTGTTCACTGCCGTTCCATATTGGAGGCTTGTAGTTTAACCTGCAAATTAATGTGTGCTAGTGTTCAAATAATTTGTCATTAACATTAGAAAATGTTGCATAAAGAATATCTGTATCAGAGATACCAATATTAGTAGGTAAGCATGCTAATTTAAACACAGGCCCCTTCTACTTCAAATCTAGATGCCTGAACTTAGTCGGAGGATGCCATGTTTAGTTCGTTTCATCAGTAGCTATAATGATCATGGAGTAGCACACTCCGAAAAGGAGTGCTGCAAAACACTGGAGGCAATTGAATTTTGAAGCTGTCCAGGTTGGTAAACTACTTCACTGTAAAATGGTTTATTCAAATATCACCCTTGTCTCCTAGTGAGAGCAGAAACCGAACTTTTCATATTTGACTTTTCATAGTTTACATATGAACTTTTTTGTATTCATCAGCATTTATAATGACCTTCACAGGTGAAACCAGGGCTTGCATGCTTTATTTAACTTGGGTATTCTGCTTTGTTGTCACAGGGAAGCCACTTTAAGAGGTCAGTGTTGAATATGGACTTAACATTTGGTTTGCACACAAATTCTTACATTTTATGAGCACGCCTCTTTATAATGTTCTGAAATAAAATGAGCGTGTGTAGTTGTTATAACCCATTGGTTTTTTTCCCTAAGCATTTGAAGGTTTTGAAGACATTCAAAATGGATATTGACTGCATCTAATACTAGAACTGACTTCCATCAGTGACATAAATGCCAATCCTGGGACATCTACATATGGATGCGATTTCATAAATTCTCTTTATTTTGACGGGGATCTGCTAATGTTTTAGTTTTCCTTATTCTACAGCTTTTCTGTGTCACTTCAAACCTTCACCCCGTAAAAAAGGGATACTATCAATTGCACAAGGATATCGGAAAAATGTAATAATGTATGAAGATACAAAACATTGTGTAAATAATTAATATCATTCATATTCTTAATAACAATGTTATAATTAGTTCTGCACAAGCTGAAAGGCTTCTAATACAATTATAAAAATCCTCCCATATTTTGACTATGTGATTTAATTGTATAAAACTAAATTATTACCATCATTATTACCATCTGCTTAAAATAAATGAGAAAGAAAAAAGTGTTTTGATCGTTCAAACCTGTAGCAGAATGATAGAAGTGCAGTGTGTAATCTTCAACAGTATAGCTATTTTAAAAACAAAATACTGAGTAAATGTAGAAAGTGTTCACTTGTGAGTCCAGCATCAGCAGCAGAGCAAATCCAATGCCTGTGATAACCATTGATTAATTAGAACAAGCAAATCCAACAGAAACGTTTCCTAAACAAGTGGAGAGACCTACAGGTTCTTTCTAATTACTGCCCTTCCTCATTTGCCATTCTTAGCCCACTAGCGAGGATTTTCAGAGCTTTTCTGCTTTTGCTTTTCTACCATTCTTCATGATATTGGTATCTTTCTCTTTTTTTTCATTGTGCTTTCTGACACTGTGGGTTGCTCAGTGTACAGTGGTAGCAGGGATGACCTGCAATGGACATGTGATTTGTGCACCATGTAAAGCCCAGATGAAGTTATTGTGGCTCCCTGGGACTGCAGCAGTAGACCTCTTTGGATAGAGAAGTAGGAATGCCCCTAAGACCTAAGGCAAGGTCTTAATTTTTAATCATATTTAAAAAGAAAAAAGGTGAGGAGTGAATATTGAGATAAAGGAGATTACGAGACTACAAGGAGTGAATATTGAGATAAATCCATGGAATGCAACAGATAAAAAAAATTTTGGCCTAACATTAGATTCACTCAACACCTAACAGTTCAATACAGACGCAACTGTCAAGTCAAAAGAAATTAGCATTTGACTAAATTCAGCCATTTAAAAATACCACGGGTTTATCCTTAGAACAATAAAATGGCAGTTACTCCAGTTTAAGTATGAAAGAGTATCATGATTTGTCTTTTAACAGCATCAAAACAGTCGTTAGGTTATTGATGGGCTTAGAGAACTCATCTGGTCGTGGGCAGCGCGTATTGCTGTTGGTCCATGGGACGGTGCCGCCAGTGCCGGGGGTCTGGCAGAGGGAGGTGCTTCAGGGTCGGGCAGAGCTGCCTCCTCCCAGAGTCCTGGGGCAGGTGATTTAGAAAAGCAGGTGCTGCCGCTGCTACAGTCCTGAACGCGCAAATGCAACTGAGCCTTAGTCACGTTTCTCCTCTTGCTGGTTGGAACAGGCAGGCAGTTGGGCACATTTTCCACTTCTGAAAGTCATCGTAGTACTTGGCACGTTTGCGGTTTGACTGAAGGACTGAACTGGCTGGAATTCTCCCCGTTCCAGATGGCCAACTTCATGGCACGCTTAGGGCATAGATATAAACAACACTGTGCAAGCTAACATAAACCAGCACAGACTCTGCTGTGACTGCGATTACATACCATAACTTGATGATTAAACTATTTTTGCAATATAACTGTCTCATACAGAGTTAAAAGGATTTGTTTCCCTGTATATGTTGTTTTTTTTTTTTTTTCACAAAGGCTTCATCCATTGTGATTTGGTTAAATTTCATGCTAGAACTGTACGTAGTATAAATCCTGTGCCTAGTTGCCATTGGTTTAGGCGTGAATTCCTAATTCCCTTGAGATATTTTGAATTTCCTAATTTAAATGTATAGAGATTTGGCATTTCTGCCTCCTACATTAAAGTCAGTAAAACATCTTGACTTATAAACAGGATGTAAAGGAAACTGCAAAGGGCATTTGCTTATGTGCTTCCTTAAATAGGAAGGGATATAAATCATGTTCTTCGGGAATTTTTGTGATTAATTTTAAAGTCTTTAGGAGACAGAAGGTAGATGACAATTTTTTTGTACATTTTTTTAGGACCCAAGTGTCTTGTTATACTGTTAATTCCCACCATTTTCCTTGTAAAACAAATATTTTAGCAGTCTTGTGATTGTTATAATTTGTTTAGCCTAAGCAACTGAAGAATTATTAAAATGCATTAGGTTATAAATTTTGTGAATTGCTAGTTCTTTATATTATCTATCATCGCTACTTGGATAAAACATGCAATTAGATTTATGGTGACAAAGTAGTTAAACACAATCTGAGGAAGAAAATGCAGGAGTTTTTGAAATATTTTAAACATATGCCCCTTTTTGGTGTTCTGGAAGTGGAAATAAATGTAGGTTAATTTAGAAGGCATAATTTATAGTAGTAAATAGACAATTTTAGTGTAAAGTGGAATGTGCTTCCTTAAACTCCCCCAACAGTTGGCATTAACTAAAGCAGAATTAAATATGTTATTTCTAATAAGAACTAAATCATGTGCAATTGAACTTGTGTTTACTAAAGATGTGGTTTGCCTGGCTGAGGTGTGATGGAACCCTCGGTAAAGGCTTTCACAATGGCTTTTCAAACTATAAGAATAGAAGAGTCTTCCCTTTTGAGAAGACACAGCAATGATACTGTGATACTTGGTTATCAGTCTGATGTGTATGAATGTGGGGGGGATTAGTTTTCTTTTTCTCTTTCTTTTTTTTTTTTCTTTTTTTTGAGAACTGTTTTCTTATTACTGCAAATTGGTCCTGATTACAAATGGAGTATCTGGTTGCTCTTCTGGCTCAAATGGAAATTGCACGTCACATTTCAGTGCAGCTATAGCCAGGTGATAGATAGTGTTAACTGATGCCATCCAGTCCTAATAAGGCTGTTGTATCTTAAAACAACATTACCTTACTTGTCTGTACTACAGTATGTTTTCTTACTTCACGCAATTACTAAAAAGTTCTAAAGTAACTTTGATTTTAAAAAACCACCCAAGACAACTGTCTTTGAATGTAATTTCCTGTAGCTATATCCCAGCACATTTAATATTAGGTCTCATTTGTCAAAAACAAGCAAGTGGATATCAGCAGCCTGTGTCTCTTGGCATTTCAGGTGGGGAAATGGGAGAACAACTCCCTGAGCCTGAAGTACTCTGTCTGGCCGAGGTACAGCTCTTTCGCAGACAGCGACCCAGACGATAACCATTTGAGCATTGTCACCCTGGAGGAGGCTCCCTTTGTCATTGTTGAGGATGTGGATCCTTTGATGGAAAGCTGCCAAAAAAACACCGTGCCATGTCGTAAATTTGTCAAAATTAAGTAAGTAAATACACAGCGTTCCTTTTTTTTTTTTTTTTGAGTGCAAAATATATTCCCCTGTTTTCTCATTAATTCGATCCCTTGCTTCTTTAATTGTAGAATTGTTTTCTGATACTTTGCTGTTTGTTTCCTCTTGCTTCCTATATTTGCTTTTCCTTCACATTTAATCTCTTTCTTTTTCCTTTCCCACACGGGATGCTCTTGTTTGCACATATTCCTTTTTAATAAGTGAAAAGGTTCTGGTTATATACATGTAAGTCACATTGACTTAACAAGAAGATAGTAAGTTTATAGTGAATTCAAAGTCAACTAGAATTAGCCTTTTTCAGTCACATGGAAGAGCACTGTGTTCTAAAATTGGATTGTTTTAATGAGTCCTCTTTGAATTGTTTCTGGTTATGTTGAACTACGCCTGTTTTAATTAGTCTTTAACAATTGGCGAATGTCTCCTATTCAAAATGTGCATTTATGTTGAAGTTTGGTACAGGATGAACTACTCCAGCGTAAAACACCACTGTGACATACCATCTAGAGAAATGTCCCCTGCTTTGATTGCTCTATAACTTTGAAGTAATCATTAGAAATCAGTGGAAAATTTTTCATTGTGCATTTATCAGTGTTGTTTCACCCGTTCTGTGCTTCGGTCTACATATTTCTGAACTGAATATAATAATAACAGCATTTTTTTACTGAGCAGATGTTGGGGGATGTAATGCATGTTTCTGAAGATTTCCAGAGACTGGTTGTGCACATGCTTCCTAAGTATTTAGTCAGTTCCTAGGCTGTTTTATTTCAATTGTCAATTCTTTCAAAGCCAGTAAAATATTGCATTGGCCTCTGAAGATGCTTATACTGGAAACTTCTAGAGGTCATGAAATGAGCATTTCAGAAAAACAATAAAGAGAAAGTCTTCTTCTTTGCACTCAAAGGTGGCCTGAAATTTGCCTTCTCAAAGTGCAGAAAAAGGTTACAGCCAACTGCGGTGCTTTTATATAGCTTACATGTTGAGGAGTTTTCTAATTACTAAATGACATGCAGTCTTATGTCTTGAGAGTAAAAGTAATAAATGTTTAATCTAAGGCTAAGAGAGAGATCAGTAAGAGGAGACTGTATGTCTTGATGGAGAAGTGCAGCAGAGAGCATGTCATACAAGGTTTACCATTATCTTCTATTTATCTCCTGCCAAGCAACTGTGTTATGATTAGTAAGGGCTACAAACCCCATATAAAGCATCCCGTGGATTATTTCTGCATTGATTCAGAAAAACATGGTCACTCACAAGTATGACAAAATGTAGTTTCACAGTACGCTAAATCTTGCTGTTACGGTTCTTCTGTTTTTCCCAGTAGAAATGTTTATGTCTCTCCTTTCTGTTGACAGCAACTCAACTAATGAGGGAACTAACGTAAAGAAGTGCTGCAAAGGATTCTGCATCGATATCTTGAAGAAGCTGTCTAAAACTGTCAAGTTCACATATGACCTGTATTTGGTGACTAATGGGAAACATGGCAAGAAAGTCAATAATGTGTGGAATGGAATGATTGGTGAAGTAAGTTCTGTTAGGTAAAAAAGCTCTTAAGTAAGAACTTAGCAATGTTTGTTCTTAATTCTTTTGGAGAAATGAGGTATTCTCTACTGAGTAATATTGGTGGTGTCTTCTCTTTGTGGATCAGGTGGTGTATCATCGTGCAGTTATGGCTGTGGGGTCACTCACTATTAATGAAGAGCGCTCTGAAGTGGTTGACTTTTCAGTGCCATTTGTTGAGACTGGGATTAGTGTCATGGTGTCACGCAGCAATGGCACGGTTTCACCATCTGCTTTTCTAGGTATGATTCTCCAACCCCTCCAGTTCCTTTAAGTGTGTTCCTGTAGAGTGGGGTGGGTTTCATTGTTAAACTATATATTGCACTGACATGTTTCTGTTGAGTTTTGAATTTTACATTAGGAAGTTTGTACCGTGTTGACATGCTGATTAACATGATTATTAGCACATGAAGATAGTGCTGTTGGTTTCAGATGCAGTAAGTGAAAACCAGTGATGGTGATTTCAGTATGAAAAAGGATTCGCCGAAGTCTTCAGTTGGGAAAACGACTTCCTCAAAACCTGCTTCTTTACGCACTAATTTATGCTTGTTTAGCCCATTATAAATGGTTTAATATCTTTTACACTCGCATTCACAAAATAATTTTTAAACCCCTTGTAGAATAGTTAAGAAAAAAAGATTTCCTATGATTAGAATTGATATGACAGCTACTTTGGTAAGTTACTTCTTGCCTCTGAACACCATACTACTGCGCTGGAGAGCTTCTGAGTGTTTTCTCCATTGATGCAGTTGAACAGTGGAGATATGGCAAAGAAATTAAAGGCTGGACAGAAAGGTGATGGGCTATAGAGAAACAAAGATGCTGGTCTTCCCTTGTTTGCTTCTTGTTTCAATTGTTCATTTCTCCTTTCATTATTTCCCTCTCCTTCTCTTTTAGTGCTTATTGTTTGCTTCTGTATTTGGTGGTTAACCTGAATTTACCTGAAGCTGAAAAGAGAATGAGCCTCAAGATGTATCAAAAGTGCCTGGGATGCTATGTTCCTCATAGCGTGTTTGGGCCCAGTATTTACAAAGATAATTTGCACAGGAAAATAGTGCTTGTGGCATTAAAATCCTTTAAGTGAAAAAAAAAAAAAAATCAGTATTTTCCAGATATTTTATGGAACAGTTTAGTATGTTCAAGTCCATAGGGTCATCAGTGATGTCATTTTTGCATCACTGATTGTATGGTTTCCTTTTAGATTGCTAAGCGTAAGTTCTTCACTTCCAATGAAATCGTGTGTAGCCATTGAGGGGCAGATTGTTGGTGTAGTATCGGCTACAAGTGGGAAAAGAATTTGGTTTTCTTGCACCAGAATCATCATCACAGAGCTTATTTCTCATACCTGTTCCATAAAGGCACATTACAGAGATTATGCAAATAAATATAACACAGTGAGTAATCAAATAACTCCCAAACTCGCTGATACCTAAACAGATTTTGATGGTGGTTATTATTTTGTTTAACGAATGAAAGACTTCTTGATGAAATTATAAGAGGCTGTACTTTTAATGAAAATATCCAGATAGTAGCTTTTCATTTCTATAAGTCACTGACTTGTAAAGTTAATTCATTTTTAAAATTGCAGTTGCAGCATGTTGAAATTATAATTTGAAATGGAAGTACTGGGGTGTTTTCTAAATGTGCTGCAAGTGCAGTTGATTTTTATTACGGACTTTGCTTACCTCATAAAAACCTGCTTACAGCTGCCATCAAAAGAGACGCTGCGTTGCATTTTTCACAACAACATAGTTACTAGTTTTCTAAAATGCATTTAATGTTAGTGGTTTAGTTGGACGTACATATAATTCAAAAAGTAAAAATAACCTTTCTTATGAAGCTCTATAGAATAGCATTGTTTTGGAAGAAGTCTGATTTACTGCACCAATAAATCAAGTCTGTGCTCTCAGAAGTATGTTCTGGTTTTTTAGACGTAGGTGAAACTGTCACTTTCCTGGAATTGACTGTGTATTTTGATGAGGTGTGCATTGTAGTAAAAAGCTTTGCCATGCAAAATGCTATCAGGCAGTAATTGAGTTTATTCACAGAGAGAATTTGCTTCAATTAAATGAACGTCTAAGAATAGAATAATCTTATATAATTCTTTTAAAAGATTTTTTAAAAGCTGTGTTATATACAATATTATGTTTTTAAAATAGCACTTGATTACAGTTCATGAAATACCTGTTTTTTTGTGGTTTGTTAGTATGAACGTAGACAAATACATTCAAATACAGATTTTGTCTGAACTCGGTTTTCCACTCAGTGGTTGAGTCCAATAGATCTGAGTAACTGATGGGCTGGCAGCCCCTTCCTCATTATCTGCTGTGTTCTATTTCTGGTGTGGGTGTCTCCTTCAAAGGAGAATTTTATCCACATTAAAACATTTTCTTATCGTACTAAAATTCTTACTAGATCCACAAATAATTTTTTTTAAATATTCCGTGGAGATTTTATTCAACTTTATTTAAACAAACAAAATAAGGGAAACCTCAAATCCAAATTTCCTTATTTTTAAGAGGGAAAGAGTTCATAAGTGACGTCAGTTTTCTCTCTTGGAGGCATCGGTGGAATAGGAAGTCTATGCCCCCCTTCATTTTATGTATGTTTAAGTATTGTTTTGGTGGTGGGAGGTAAAACTTGAAGTTCGTGGAGTACTGCATCTTTTTGATTGCTCGATATTCTCCATTGCCAATCATTTGAAATGTACACTGGCAAGTCATATATTAGTATTTTTCTGCCATATCATAGCTTTACTGAAAATTCTTATAAAACCTGCTGCTTGCTTGAGGGAAGTTCTTTTTCTGTCCTTTGGGAATCAAAGAACAGTGCTGAATGTGTAATTTGAGCTCTAATATGACAGGAAGATCGACTTTGTTATTCAATTGATTTTGTATTTGTTCAATCTTACTGCTTGCTATTCTAAATAGCTTTTTATTTTCCTATTGCTTCTTTTAATCCTCCACCTCATTACCAGAGTGCTTAAATTATTAAAGAGCATTCAGCTTAAACTGTTGTTTATAGCTCACTTTTTCACATCAGCTTGTTTTGCCCTTTGCCTTTTTAGATTTTGACAAATTACCATTGCTGTTTCTACACTGTTGCTTTTGATAAAACTCTTATCAGGCTCGCTTTCTTCTATGAAAATGCTCTCAGAATTGTATGATAGTTTTATGTGAATTCCAATTTATTTCAGTTAATATGTGAATTCATAGAATATTTGTTATTAACTATTTGGCTACAGAATGTCCTTTACCTGCCTGCATCTGAATGCATCTTTCTCTGCCATTTAAGAATGTTTTTTTGCTAATTTACTATTCTCTTCCAAACAAATAATTATAGTAATTGAAATAATTTAAAAACCTCTCTTAAAAATAAAATAATTTTTAAAAATTAAAAATTCTAAAAATACTGTTTCTTAACCTTATCTTAAAATGGAAAGAGAACAGTTTGGCTTAAAATGTCCCTGCCTTGCCTTTTAGTTTGCATCCAAAATCACCAGTGGGGCTATTTGGAATTTGGTCTTTTCTTGCTTCCAGATTTCTGAAGAATTGTAGCAAAGGCAAATGATCTCATGAGATTTCCGTGCTTGGGCCCAGATTAATATATTTCATTCTAGTTCTGGGTGAATCATTCATGCTAACTCAGGCAAGGTTCAGATTGGGCTATTGCATTTCGCACACCTCAACTCTCACTCATGGTTGATTCCTGCAATGATGGAAAATGATGGAATAATTTTCAGTAGTTCAAATCTTAACTTAAATTCTAAGAATAAAGAAGTCAGGATGGAGGAACCTCTTGGGCTTTCAAAAACAGGCAAAGCATTGGAACATACTAACTTCTTGTCATTTCAAGAGCTTCTTGATTCTGTCCTAATTTGAAATAGTATGTTAAGATTTTTTTTTCTCACACTTCAGAGCACAGTCACACTTGCATTATCTACCAAAATTAGGATATAAAATGCCCCCAAATAAGCTGACCTAATAAAGAGATACTACTTTGCCATACAAAACCTTTCTTACATATATCCTTGTAGCGTGACAGCTACCACAGGGACTCCTGAAGTGACAGAACTTGTGATTGGGCAAAAGTGATATTTAAGAACTTTGTGTTATCACATACTATTACCGTATCCAATCTCTTCAAAGAAGTTGGTGCTTAGTCTGGTATTTGAAACTGCATTTAGTTTTCTGTTCCAACCTACTCTTTTTACTTAATCATGTTTTTTCTGTCTTTCAAACTGACATTCAGTTTTCCATAAAAACCTTTTGATTTCACAAATTTGCTCCCAGATGAGAATGAGACTTTCAAAAGGATGTGTTTGCAATTGTTAAAAACAACATCTTCATTGCAGGTAGATGAAAGTGAACACAGAGAGAAAAGAATTCTGAAACAAAGAAAAATAGTTTGAATGCAAGTATTTAGCTTTTTTACATAACACTTATTGTTGGATAGAAAATGAGACAGAATTCACTGAATTACTCAATGTATTAAACGTGCTTAATTGCTTTTGCTCTGCAGAAACAAAGTCATAATGGTAAGACCATTCTGTTGGTACATGCATATAACATAGGATAAGTAGAAATGGGCGACCTGATGGCAAACCGAGTAAGCACCGAGTCAAAGCAGTTATTTGCAAGTCAGTTTCAGTTGAAGGCTTTATCAAAGAAAAGTGTGCAGCCTTTGTTTTTGAATTGCAACTTACATTTAAGATTTTGACTGTATGAATTTTGCATATGGTAACAGCTATTCTTCATATATTGCTACTTAGTTATTTGCTAGCATTTTGGTTGGTAAAAGCTAATTTAAAGCAAGCTGCTGGGCTTGCCTAGCTGAAGACATTAGAATTCTTGTGCTGTGACTGGTTTAATGAACTGTGTTTCTGTTTCTCTTGTCTGTTTTGCTGCAGAGCCTTTTAGTGCTTCTGTCTGGGTGATGATGTTTGTGATGCTTCTCATTGTGTCCGCCATGGCTGTCTTTATATTTGAGTACTTTAGTCCTGTAGGATATAACAGGAACCTAGCACAAGGGAGAGGTAAGCTTTGCATTTTACACAACCCTAAAACTATTAAAAAAATCACGTGTTTCCCATCCCTTGCCCTCCATCTTTTAAAATAAACATAACATAGAAATAAAACAGTAGGAGCAGCTACGAAACTATGTTTGCTCTTAGTTTAAAATATGATTTCTTGAGGGCTTATATGCTTATGTTTGAATTCTAATTCATTGGAATAAAGACATATAGAAGGGTAAGTGATATCAGAGAGTCGGATTCAGGCAGTGTTTGGTTAGTATACTATATCAGTTGCAGAATGTCAGCTTAAAAAAACATTGGAATAAATTCTACAGACTCCTGACTCTTATGAATTCATGGTTAGTTCAGATGTAATGATCTAAACTGGTGTGGGTTTGTGGATAATCTGGAAAAATAGCAGTTATGTTATATTTAGTTTCATACAGTCCCTATAAAAAGTCTGATGAACTCAGCCTTGAAATGAGGCCAGTGGCAGAAGGGCATCTCTTCTTTCTGTGGCGCATCTATGGTTATAGAAATTTCATTTTTAAAATATACCAGCACAACAAATTTAATACAGAGCTTGCCTTTCTCAGTGAAAGCTGCAGTTGTATATTATTAGCACTTTGACCTGAGAGTGAGGATTCCATGTATTGTGGTGCCCTCATCCTTCCCTTTCTTTACTTACAGTTCAGAGTGCAGCCTGTTTTTAATTTCTAAATCATACTCGGCTCATTTTATAGTAAGAGATCTTCCATCTTGGTGAACACAGTTCTGGGGACTATTACAAACTAATGGCTTCTTCTAGATTATGATTGGTTTGTTCGCTGAAAAAGGGGATTATTGTAATGTTCAGATGATGTTATCATTTTGATAAGATGGTAAATGTGTAACCTCTGTCCAAAGTAAACACGAAGGGGAAATCAAACGTGAATATAGAGACTGTAGATCTAGGGGCTAGGCTGTTCTTTTCTGTGCTACCTCATGTGCCAGAATTGATTATTTAGTGTACTTAAGGCTACAAAGACATATTATGGCACTAGACCATCCTAACTTAGCTCTAGAGACTTGCTGTGAATCCAGCTGCCATTCATTTGAAACATGGGAAGCTTAAAATATATGGGCATCTTTATGTAGATTACTCCTTTCCCTAGGCATTTTTGGCAGGATGAATAGAATCGTAGAATCATAGAATCGCCTAGATTGGAAGGGACCTTTCAGATCATCTAGTCCAACCATCAACCTAACTGACAAAAACCATCACAAAACCATATTGCTAAGCACTATGTCTACCCGTCTTTTAAATACCTCCAGGGACGGCGACTCAACCACTTCCCTGGGCAGCCTGTTCCAATGCTTATTAACCCTTTGAGTCTAAAAATTTTTCCTAATATCAAATCTAAACATCCCCTGGCACAACTTGAGGCCATTTCCTCTTGTCCTATCGCCTGTGACTTGGGAGAAGAGACAGACCCACCCCGGCTACCCCCTCCTTTCAGGTGGTTGTAGAGAGCGATAAGGTCTCCCCTCAGCCTCCTTTTCTCCAGACTGAATGCCCCCAGCTCCCTCAGCAGCTCCTCATCAGACTTATTCTCCAGACCCCTCATCAGCTTCGTTGCCCTTCTCTGGACTCCAGCACCTCAATGTCTTTTTTGTAGTGAGGGGCCCAAAACTGGACACAGTAAGAAGTTCAATGGTAATACAATCTCCAGCAGCATAAACAGAACTTTAGACTGCTTTCTTGGCATATGCTTTCCTTATCATTGTTGCTCAGAAAATATATATTATCCTGGCATCTGACCAATTCTAAATGGCTCTAGAAGGTGGTTTAATAAACCAAAAGTCAGCTCCATTTTACTGCACTCTATCTTTTTAGCACTGCTGCAGAATAAAAGACGATAATCTAAGATGTTGTGCTTGATTACATTGTGAGAAATTAGCACTATATTAGAGAGCCTTTCCACTGGAATGAGACCATGCACTGAGTACACCCACTTTGTGTTTTATTCTTTTAGTAGTAATTAAATTATTATTAAAATAAAGTGTAATTACATTAATAACTAAATCTGAATTTTTAATGTGCATCCCCTTTGACAAAGGGGAAGGGAAGGGGATAATATTACAGGTGTCTGCATCAGAACTTGTTGCCTGAATTGCAATTTCATTAAAAAATAGATACTTATATAAAGGTCAAATGAGTCACAGTCAGGGGAGGCATGTTTCTCTCCACTGAGGATAAAGGGAGTCTTGATGATGAGCAGTGTGTGATGACTGCACTGCACTTACCTAGAGCTGGGTAAGAACAAACTTCGCTCTACAAATAAGGCCTTCTAAGTGGATAATAGCATTGGTAACCCGCTTCTGCCACTGTGTGGACCTGAGGGCATCGTGCTGACCGCTTCTTGCTTTGGGATGAATTAAGAACTGACTGAAAACAGGAATAACAAAAATTACAGAATGGATTAGCTGGGACAGGTTTTTACCTGTAACGCCAATGCATCTGAAGCCACGGAACGGACTCTGAATGGGTGAGGTAGCCAGAGTCTGGTTTGCGCTAAGTCACGTGCCTATACAGTAGCTGCTTTGTGTTGGCTTACTGATTTATCCTCTGAGTGCAAGGTTGCTTAGAAGTAGGTGACGTATTCACATGTTTTGATCTTAAACATGTTTACATAAAGTTCGAAAAGCATAATGTTGGAAGACTGGAGAGGATACAAAATAATTTGGGTGAGAAAAGTCCTAGAATTGAATTGTCAAGACTTACTTAATGGAATGGAATTATTTCCATTTTACATGTCCACTGTCACAGACAACTGAAAGGGGCATACAGCGGCACATGCCTTACTGCAAGACCCACATCACTTTGCTCCTCCTCCAAACCTGTGCTTTCCATTTTCATTTGAAAACTTTTGAAGTAAATGCCACATAGAAAAATGTTGAAATGCTTTTTACAAATATGAAAATAAATGTCATTACAATAGAGGGTACCTATGGTAAATCCTGTGATTCCATTGGGAGTACAGTGAATACGTACTGAAATATTTTTTAACTGTATCTTTGTGAGTACTTCGTTGTTATTATGTAGGGTATCTTGCCAAGGTTTAATTTAATTGCAATGAAAATGACTGCTCTTTGCAATTACAGATCCCCATGGACCATCCTTTACCATTGGAAAGGCGGTGTGGTTACTCTGGGGCTTGGTATTCAACAACTCTGTGCCTGTGCAAAACCCCAAGGGGACGACCAGTAAAATCATGGTGTCAGTTTGGGCTTTCTTTGCTGTCATCTTCCTGGCCAGTTATACTGCCAACTTAGCTGCATTTATGATTCAAGAGGAATTTGTTGACCAAGTGACTGGACTGAGTGATAAAAAGGTAGGTCTTCAGCTCAAAAGAGATCAGTGTCCATTCTTCATAATCCTTCTACAAATTTGTACTTTGTGCTAAAAAACCTCTGAGCAAGATAATAAGCTAAAACTGGATGACTTGATTGTGAGTGTAAGCCTTTACTAACAAACCTGACACCCAAAGCATGAAAGTACCACAGCGTTTTCAAAGTCTTTGAGTTGCCTTTTCAAAAGTAACTGCGTTAACTGAAAAGTATCTTTATTTTGTGATGGAAATCAGTTCCTGTTTGATTAAAAGGAGTGCCTAACCAATATGCAAAATGTGAAAAAGAAAAAAGTCAGCTTGAATGCCGGGAAGGCATGTTTAAAATTATTTGAACATCTCTGTGTGGAATATTAATAATATATTAATTGAAAAAATATTTCTAAAACCAGCAAGTATCCAGTAACTATTGGCTCCTGAAAAAATGTCTGTTTGCTTTCTATGTAGTGTGCAAGGAAGTTACAGAAAGAGGTCAGATTTAAAGTGGTGCCAGCACAAATAAGCAAAGAGAAACAATAAAAAGTGATACACGTTGTCTGTGTATGTTTGAATGTTTTCCTTGTATGAAATGGCAAGAGTAAATAGGAAAAATAAACAGATCAGATAATTTTGGGGTTTGTATTATCACATTGAAGGGAGATGTAAATTGCATAGCATAAGGTGCTGAATTTTGATATGTTTGTGGAAGACACTTTCCTAATTCAAAAACTTTTGTGAGAATTGCACTTCGAGCAGTAGACTCTGGTAATTCACTTAAACCCTACTCAAGTTTCACACAAGTTGACAAATAATAAATATGCTTATTTTTCATATTGTTGTGGCTTGACTGAGCTTTCTTCTGCTGAAAGTATACTTTCCAGGTCTTTGTACTTGCAAAGTTTAATCAATAGTCTTAGAAACCGAGCAATTCTTTTATTTCGTTTGTGTGACTGCTTTGGTAATAGTGGTATCGCATGGAGGGGTTGAAGCCCATTTGCAAAATGATTGTTGTGGTGGATATGCACAAAATACATGAAGGCCATGCTGTTTTCAAGTTTATGCCAAGTTGTTTTAAAATGAAAATAAATATTGACTTTAAGAAGTAATATTTAAATATCGTATAGCACAGGGGAGAACTTCACAAGGGATTTATCTCAAAGGACAGAAAATAAAGGAAATTATTATTCAAAAGAAGGCAACAGCTCAGATGATAGCCTTGTGTCTGTTTTTTGTTTTTAACTGCTTTTTGTGACCAGCCTTTGATTGATCTCCTGAGGTATCAAAGCATGAATTGCAAGCACGGCTAGAGGAAAGACAGATAAAAAGAAACAAAAAATGATAGTAGTTTTGTTTTTATTAAGTTGTGTTGTCACAAAACCTTTGAAAGAGTATGAAGACTGTTAAATATACCTCTATTTTAAGATAATATTCTTAGCAAGAGACAGATAAAAGGTATTCTTCTCTTGAGGATAAAAAAAAAAAAAGGATTTGAGAAATGTCTCTCCTGTTTGTGAGAAAGTACAGAGTGTTTTCCTGGGAAGTCTCAGTTTTGGCAGGATTTGGCTTGCACCTGGCACAGCACTAGTGTTCGGGGCTGCCAGTGCACCCTTATTTTCCTCTCTGTGCTGGCTGTTTGCCACTCTCACCTGTTGGCTGGGAAAATGTCAGTATTTGTTCTGTAGCTTTTGGCTAACTTCCTTATTTTTGTTATTCTATTCTCTCGGCTAAGTAGGATTTTATTTCCACAAAAAGCAAGTTAAAAATAGCAAAATACTTAAATTAGAAAAAAACATCTGCTTTTGTGTGGTCTTCTGATCATTTATTTGATCTGCCACCTTTGTTTTTATTTTATAGTTCTTCAAATTTTGCCTGAAGGATATAGAGATAAATCAGGGCAGCCATGCCTTTTCTGATTAAATTAAACAAGCCAGAAGTCCAGAAAAGCAATGATGATCTAATTCAAAATATTCCTCTTGCCATACACAGGTTTTGCCTCCTCTACAATCCTGAGGTTTCTTGGATTTTGAAAATTCAAATAATTAAGGATAATTTATGGGAATATAATCTGATTCATGTTAAATTATTTTTCGCCCCTCTTTACCTTGCTACTGCAATGTTGTTGGTAGGGGACCAGTTCTGTACTTCACAACAGTTTTATTGTTGTTCAGTGGAAAACTCTGATCCTTGCTGCAAGGGAAGTGGTAATAGGCAAAGGCCAAGGAGAAGGGATAGAAGTATGGGTGAAATGAATTTAAAATAGGTAATATCTAGAAGTTAAATAATTTTTAAAAAAACTTCTGTGCTGGTAAAGGAGCTTACTATTCCCTTCTCTCCGCATTTTCCTACCGCCACAACTGAAGAGTCAAGCTCTTTTGTCAATGCTCTTTTTGTCAATGCTCTATTGTCAATGCAATAAAGTATTCCCAATTAGAGGTACCGAGGTTTCTCAGCCCAGCTCCATGTGTGACCAACTATAGAGAAGAGAAGCCAGGAAGAAACCTTTCTCTCTCTGAGCAATCATCCCTGACCCTCAGCATTCAATACCTTCCCGTTCAGGAAACGTCTTATACTTTAGCATCTGGTTCACCAGGTTTGCTGAACACGTGATAACGTCCTCTTTACCTTTCTATGCTTCGAGACCTCTTGATACTTTCCTCAACCTTCATAATGTTGCTAATGAATTTCTGAATGCCATGTCATCTGTGTGTCACCCAGAAATACACGGCACAGCACGTACTGGAGTTACTAGGGGTGGGTGTTCATAAACTTAAATGATTCAGAAGATGAGAAGAAAATTATATTTTGACATCCTTGTGTATGTAAAAGAATTTTAAAAGCTTTGTGTTCATAAAAAGGTACAGAAAATTAGTCCAAAAGTATCCAGCACAGTTGCCATTTGTAGCAGTTTTTACTTTTGAGACCATTTATGCCTTTTTCATGTAGTGAAAGACAGATGAGATTACTAAGGGAGAATAGATAGCGGTGGACGGAATTGTCTTGCAAAGCGTTTATCTGCTGTGATTCCTCCACACAGTCACATTTTAAAAAACGCCCCACGTGCATGTGGTCAAGGGGATTCTCTTCAACCTTCACAAGAAGCCTTAGTTATGCCATTTACAAGTTCCGTATTTTTGCAAGATTCACAGTATTCTAGTAATGTTGGATTTCTATTTTTGTGCCATCAGATGGCACAAGTTCTATAGTTACTTAGAGATATGTCTGTGTCAGAGCAGACTGAGGTCAAAAGGCAGCAGGGATGATGGAGCAGTTAGGGTGACCCTCTTACCCCAGTCCATCTTTCCACTTCTATATTAGACCTTTACAGTGCTTTTTGAGAGTTGTCAGACAGATATCCACTGCATTTCAGTAGCTGATGATTATAATAGTCTTGGAATTGCTAAACACAGTAGCTGTATTTTTCAAAGATCAGAAATCAGACTGTCAGTGTTTTCCATCTGGTGAAAGAAGAAAGCAGAGTGTTCAAATATGGGTGTTTTTCTATCACTCCAAACCAGCCATAATTCCCATTAAAATCTGTGTTAGCAGAGGGAGAATATTTACTATTTTCTACTATTTTAGTAATGTTTTCAACAGTTCCTTAAAATACTCCAGAACAATAACAAACAACTTCTCTGAATATCACCTTTTCAGGCAAGCCTGCGAATCTTCAGGTAAAGTCAACGTTTAATGTTTGTGAAAGATCACCTTACTGCCTTTAATGAAATCGACAGTTTTATTAAGGCATATAGGTAAAACAAAATAAAACCAATAGGACATAGGACTGTTTCCTTAGCTCAGCCACACTGTTCGGAATTCCTGGATCAGTAGGATTGGGGTTTTGTTACCACGTGCCACAGTCCTAGCAGCTGGCAGAGCATAGGGAAACAAGAACAAATTGATTGGTCTTCTGAATAGTAATAGATCTCTCCACAGTTATGACTCAAGCAGGGGGCTTGTTCATTCAATTTAGGGATTTTATTAGCGATTAAAAAAAATTAGCATTTCAGAAAATGTCTAGGAAGAAAATTGCTTCCTAGCAGACATGATATATTTTATTTCCCATCGTGGGGCTTCAGGGAAAATGAGTGCATGCAGAGCCTTGATGGTTTTTTCTTTCTTGTCTCATGCCTGCCACATAGATCTTTGCCGCAGCCACAGAGCCTATGTGCATCTCCAGGACATGTCAGTTCACAGAATATAAGTTTACAATTATTGACAAGAACTTTATACACTTTAGATGTGAGCGTGCTGTAAAAAGATTTTAAACTCTTTTTTTTCTTCTTTACAAGTAGTCTGTGAGCAGGCAGTAGTAGCAGAGAATCGTTTTCAAAAATTATCTCCTTGTGACTCCTGTATTTATTGGTTAGGTGTCTTGTGCCAAGAAATTCTAGTCAATGGATGGTGTTTGGAACCATTTATCTCTCTGAATTTTCTGTATTTGAATTCCTCGTATGAATTATTTCATCACTTGAATTGCTTGCTATCCCCATGATCTTTGAATGAACTAGTACTTTTCATTAATCTTTGCTCTCCTGCAGAAATATTTTTGTGTTCCATGAATGTTCAATTTGGGACAGATACCTCAATTCCCTCAACCATTCTTATGAGAGGAAACTCCTCCCGACAACTTAAACTCATATGAATGTTCTTGAAAAGTGAGAATATTCAGAACCAAACTCCATTTCTAAATTACCGGGACGCTCCACCATAATCTTCCCGTTCCCTCAATTCCCCTGCCATACCCCAGGATTAGGAATTGAGTTTACAGAATACTTACCACAGCTGAATTTCCAAAATATGTCAGCTGTAGGAGGTGCAGCACTTTTTACAGGTCTTGAAATCGGCATTGTTTCTTTAATTTTTTTTTTTCCAGTTCTGGTGTTTGGAGAATTTGATACAGACATTAGGAGATACTGGAAGCCATCTCACTACTTCAGGGATTAATTATCTGTAGATTTAAATAAAGTTAATAGCAAGCTACATCTATATCAGTAGCATCTCTGGACATATATTTATGTGCAGGGTTTGTCTCAGTGTTGCACAATAAACAGAAAGAGGATATAGCAAATATAGACTAAGAACCATGACTAGTATACAGTGTAATTTTAGTGCATGGGTCAATTAGTATGTGTAAAGTAGTAGCAAAGTAATAATTTAAACAGTTAAGCTGTGAAAAGGGAAAATGAGAAAAGTAAGACATCTGTTAGCTAAACAAATAGAGAAAAATAGAGTTCATCCTTTATGCTTTGTCAAAATATGCTTAATTAAAATGCATTTAATTGTAGTACTGTAACATGAAAATAGTGTTGTAGCAATAATTTCACACTCAAGGTTTGATGGAATTGAAAATACTCCCAGTTTTAAGCTTATTTGTATTCTTTTTGCGAATTGGCACTGGATCCTGGGAATTCTTGATGCGCTGAGGCCAAACTTTAAGAAGAGAAGTATTACATGTGTAGCCCAAAGGAAGCAGCAACTGTATAAATATTAGCTGTCTCTCGCAGCACAGGACGTATAGATTGTTCTTCTAACTCCAATAGTTAAAACAGAGTGCATTTTACCGTGGAATTCATGGGTGACTGCTTTTATCAATGCTCAATTGAATTTCCTCATTAGCCAATAGCTCCTCTAATTTGAGTGGCCTTTTTCATTTATTTCTTAAAGAAACATTTTAACTTAATCCTGAAGATAGAATAGAAGAAAGAATATTGAAAATACGTGCGATTATTTGAATGATTTCCAAACCTGAAACCTGAGGGTGCTCGGAGCTATTGCAATTCTTTTGCAGATATTCCCTGGCCTGTTTGTCTGTGCTGATGAAATAGTGATATAGAGGGTAAAATTGTAGAATAAACCTATATGCCATCAAGAAATTGGTTTGTCGTTTTAAATTGTAGGGATAAATTGGGACTAGGATTACAGGTGTGAGAGCTCAAGAAATCCTTTTCGTGCCAAGTGATGTAGCTGCTTGAGCCCCTGGGGAAAATGCAAGAACTTTTATTTCCCTTGGATGACGGTGGTGGAAGGGAAGCCAGCCCTCACCCTGTCCCTCCCTGCGCACCAGCTCCTGCAGTCACCTGCACCCTGCCGGGAGCAGCGCGTTAGGCTCCGCTCAAGTAGCAAAAGTGATCCTTTTGCCCTCTTTGTGTGGGGACCCACAAGGTCTCAACTGAGATGAAGGTGTGAAATGACTACCAACAAAATACTCTTTTCTTTTGATTGCTGTTTACCAGTGTGTCTGCTTGTAGTTTGGGTTCTCTGGGGACGTGTCAGCAGATGAGGAACATCTTCCAGTATCTCTCTGCTCCAGTTTCTGTGGTCCTGCCATGCTGCAGTGCAGGGGAGAAAGTCACATTAGAGTGGCAAAACTGAGATTTTT
>VYZM01007322.1:569039-579214 GCA_013398915.1 Dromas ardeola | reverse complement strand
TTTTTTTTCTTTGGATGTAGGTGTTTCTCTAAGTTCAGCCAGTGTGAAGACACAGTTTCTGGTATAATAGAGCTGAATTAACTCACAGCATTTGCCCAGAAGAAATTTGAGGCAGCTCATACAAGTTCTGGTTTTTTTAACCTGAAATTGCCCTTCCTCACATTTCAAATTCCTGAAAGACTTTGCTTTTCCCATTTCTCTCTAGTTCCAAAGGCCGTATGATTATTCACCTCCTTTTCGATTTGGAACAGTCCCAAATGGAAGCACAGAGAGGAATATCAGAAACAACTACCCTGATATGCACCTTTACATGACGAAGTACAATCAGAAAGGAGTTGAAGATGCCTTGGTCAGCTTGAAAACTGGGTAAGCTTTTCCCATTAGTTTTAAAGAATACTGTAGACTTTGCAGAAACAGAAATATTGATCTGTACTTACTGTGATCCTGAACAGACTGATGTCAGGCATGCTGTCTAGTACATGGCTTTTTTTTTTTTCTACAGTGCACTGTACAGATATCAGAAAGGAAAATGGTTACCTGTGATTTGTATGACTATTTTAAAATTGCATGGAAGCTTTGATGTCCTATATAAAATAGATTCAAAGGGCAGAATTAGTATTTCTCAAATTTTAAGAGAGATGATACAGATGGACCTGGATTTGGGTGCGGGCTCAACACAGAACATGATGTTTTGTATAGTTCCTCGTCATCTTTGCAGAACTCTCTCTCATAGGAACGTGCTTTCTCTGGGTGAATTTCTGACTAAGCTGCTTTGCCTGGCCAGTGTGCAACTACTTGTTATTTCTTTTCAAGCTCCCGTCCTTTTGGTATACTTTTAGGTCTACTCTTACATTTTCTTCCCTCCTCAGATTAGCGTGGCCTTTATTGTCACATCTGAAGTATTGAATTTGGTCTTCATAAAATCTGTAGAGATGAGAGAGTCTCAAACGTACTATCTAATCCTGGGAATCTTGGTAAATATTCTGGCAAATATTCTTGTCCTTCTTCCTCAAGATCGGAGATTTAGACTTGAGTGCCGTCCATCCTTTTCTCTCTCTGAAGTAGCTCATTCTGCCTGGTTGGACAAAGAGACTAAATTTTCATTCTTAATCCTCAAAAGGCGTGAGAGTGCCTCACTACTTGTACCAGTATTCATCTTGGGGACAGGAATGTGTTAGCTCTAGTAATCTTTTCTAAACATATAGGCTTGATAATAGCACGTGTATTTTGCTACTGGATTACAATAATCATAATTTCTCAATATAGTTTGTTTAGTTTTGAAGTGAGAAGGCTAAGTTACCCATAGCGGATATGAGTGCATCTACTCAAGTGGCTGTTTCAAGGCACATCTCACCTGCTATTATTTATAGTGAACACGGACACATTTCTTCGAATACTAAATTAAGCTGTTACTTTTAGTCCTTTTTTGGGAACTTCTTGTCCTTTTAATTTTTACTCTCCTTCTCCCAAACATTTAGGGGATTGTAACATATTTCTTATGCAAAAAACCCTGAAGTCCCCAGATCTTTCCTTAGAGTGCAGATTCCCTTCTTTAAAATGTTATCCTTCCTTCTCTTTCCCTCTCTGCTGTCTCTGTGTTGCTGTCTGGAGTCCCTCTGTCGCCATTTCTCAAGGCATTCTCAGCTGGTGTTTCTTGAGCATGGTTTGTCCCATCCTGTGATAGACACATAACATAACGTGAGATGAACCTCGCCCAAGGTCTTCCAAACTGGAGGCAGAGCTCCTGCTCTGACCGAGCCCATGCGAGTTATGTTTCCTGGGTGACAGCTAAATTATGTATTACAGATAGTCAACTGAATGCTACTGTTCCTGCTGTGAATTTTTAAAGAAGCAGCTTTCCTTAATTTCAGCCATTGCTAGCGCTTGTTCAGTTGGGTGGATGGTTTATTTAGGGGATGTATATTCCTTGTACTTTTCATCAACCATTTGTGCTACTGAAAGCCCTGAAAAACGGTTGTTAGCTTTAAAATCAGGAGACCTGTCAGACACTTAAGCATGAAAAGGATGAAAAGGGGGGGCTACCTGACTGCAGGGGAGTTCAGGACATACACTGAAACTCAGGCTGGCTGCTCTTGTGCCAGCTGCTGCTCTTCCTCAAAAGCTTTAGTCCTTTCGACAGCATAAACTATTCATTTTTTATAGATTTTTTTTTTTTTTTTCCCCGTTGGAGTTTCTTTCCTCTTCTAAGTGATTTCTCAGCGTGGACACCCCAGGTGTCTACTGTGCTCCCCGTGACTGATGTTTCTCTAGCAGATGGTGCAAAAAAGCTGCCATGTGTGGTGTTTTCCGGGTCAATGTAATAACTGCTACCTACAGCTGTGCTCCTCAGTGTTTTGTCTGATGGCACCTACAGAAGGATTAAACAGCATGCCATCAGCTGCTGAAGTTTCTCACAATAGAAGTGTCACTTTGTGTTTGCTTATGTGGCAGGTTTGGACATTTCAGCAGGAGAGTAGTCAAGTGGGCTTACATATTTTCTGCCTTCAGTTTCTGCAGAGCAAGAACTCTGCAAAGACCCAATCAATGTGGTAATTGTGGGCAGTAAACTCAGTTACAGATCAGGCAGCATGATTGTTCCTTCTTTTTGCCTCAGAGTGGTTTCTCTCTGGAAAGATGATTTCATTTAGCTGACCAAACTGATCAGGCTCCGTCGTCCTCACCTGTCACTTGCACCTTGAGCCCACCCAGATTTTCCTTTTTGCCAAGACCTTTGGTAAGGACATGATGGCAGTTCCCGTGGCTGACACTTCAGGGATCTCTGGAGCTAAAAGTGTCCTGAATGAGAGAGCTGAGACTGTAAACTGTGGGACTGGAATAACTTGCATTCTCTGTAGGGAGGACAACAGAAAAGCACGAATAGGTATTTGGTAGTGTATTACAATTGCTTTGCCTCTCCTTTTTCTCCAGACTCATATTCTTCAAAACATCATTTTTTACTTCTACAAAATTTTCTGTTCTGTTCCTCAGTATACATAGCTGTTTCCTCATTTTTTATATACCTGCACTCTATCTTCTTCCTTTCTCCCTCAGGGATTATTTCACCAGTTTTTTTTTCTCTTCCATGTAAAGTTTGCTCTGTCATCCTTATCTAGACTTGATCAAGCTTTCACCTTCGTACTTTGCTTGATCCTATGATTTTTAATACATCTTGCCCCATGGAGCCTATGTTGCAGCTGCTCTTTTTGGGATGACCTGTTCCTCCTTCCTCAAACTGCTTCTGAGCAAATGCATAATTTCTGCGTTCCTTGTCAGCATGTGTGTGTTCTGCTTACCTTATTTACAGCTCTTTTGTCTGTTTTCATCTTTATTTCTTGTCAAAGCTATTCCTGTACTTTTATTTTTTTTTATTTTTTCATCCTCATCATTGGTAGCATACAACAAGCAATTTTCCTTACGTATCATAAAGCTTGCTGCTTCTGCACAGCTTTTTGAAGATGAACTACGTGGTAATTACAGAGTCATAGGCTATAGACCTGGGAAGGACTTGCACAGATTGTCTGGTTGATACTTCTGCTGCTGCTGAGTCAAAATAAATAGCACCTGTGTTATTCCTGAAGAATGTTTGTATAACCTGTATGTATTTCCAATCTCACTTTTAAAACAACTTTTGCTTAATTGAAGACATAAGATTTTGTCCCCTTTAATTCCTTATGTATAGTGTTTGATTCTAATTTTAAGGTGGAGCAAAAAATACCAGCAATTGGGCAATACTTAATGACTGAATAATGCTACACGCGTGGCATCTGGTCTAAATAGAATCAAACTATTCAAGTAGCCTCTTGTCACACTTCAGTCTGGTTTTATTGTATCTCAAACTCTTAAGTCTTTTGATCAGCTCTAATTAGTGTTAGCCTATTGGGATGTATTGGGAACATCTTAGTCTTTGAGACCATCATGTTTAATACATAATGTTATTGAGTTGAATTTGAAGGAGAAAGAGGGAAGGAGACAAACATAAATGCCCGTATTTCTCTAAGGTTTCTTTTTTGTTGGAGACGTGCTCATGTCCCTTTTCTCATTCTGAAAACAAATTAAAAAACTAACTGGGTTTTTTATCTTGCTTTCTCACAAGAAGTGAAAAATCATCTGCCTGAGTCCAGTAGCTAACGCGGCCAGGAAAAACCTGAAGGGCAGAAATATGTATAGGAATGTGTACAAAATAAATGATGTTTCTGCCTTTATTTCCTGTCTGGTGTAGGGGTTAGATAGGTCTTTTGTTGGAGTGTTGCTGTACATGCAGAGATGAGTGTGCACACGTTTGTGTCCAGGAAGCCTTGAACAAAATACCTAGCCCCTTTGTGTTTTCATCTTTGAGGGGTGAAACTAACAGTGTTTCAAAAATTAGCTTACAAGGAAAGCATCTGCATTTGGTTTTTTTTGATTAGAACAAACAAGTTCACTACATGGGCAGTAGGCTTGGACCTATCTTGTTCAATTAGCATCAGAAATGTTTAAGATCATTCTAGAAAGGAATCAACTGGGAAATGCTGCAAATCAAAATGGAAATGAGCTTTTTGCTTTAGACTGCCATTGACATTATACCTACTCCTTCAAGTGAATCCCCGTGGAGGGGGGATTCACTGCAGCTTACTCATGAAGGTTTGTTGCTATCAATGGTGAAGGCAAATTTATCAGCTGTACAGGCTTTCCGCCTTTGATAAGAAATCAGCCTTTGTTTCCGAAAATATTTTTTAAAAAAATAATCTATAAAGTCTCAATAATATCTACCTCTTGTCAATAGTGTCTTATTTCTGAGATTCACAGATACAGTTCTCAGCTGCTGAGACACCACGTGAACAAACAGCTGAACTTTCGGTACTCCATTTATTAATTAAAGGTATTGGTTTGCAACCAGGCCTATTAAAAGGGAGCAAAATTAATGCATCTTGTTATTGAAGTACTACTAAATATTTTTCAAAATGGCAAAATATTGTACCTACTTCAATGCAATTTAGTACTGAAAATAATCAAAATCTTATAAGCTTGTCAAAAAATGTACCAGTGTTTTTCCCTAAATTTCACGCATAGAAGGGATCAGCTGAACCGCATGTGCTGTGCTACCTGCAGGGCTTCAGATTGCTCTTTAGGCAGGAGTGAGCAGCTCGGGAATTCTCCAGAGATTTTTTTTTTTTCTTTTCCTTAATGAAAACAGAAATAGCAGTTATTGTGCTGAGCGTTATTCAGAAGAGTAAAGTCTGTAAGACATTAGCTAATGTATTCTTGGTGAGTGCAGTCCAGCTCTGGTAGAGCTGTTGTGGCTCCTCTGTGTTCTTTCGATGCTTATTGATCAAATAAAGTTCTAAAAATGCATTGCAAGCATTTCTGTCTATGATATGTTTAATTAATCTACATTTCTAGAATCCTCTGTATCAGAGAGACAGATCCTATTGATTTTTCTTCTTTAAGAGAGAATAAATCGTTGAATAGGAAGTAGCTAATTATTGTGTTATGTTTATAGGAGCTATTTGGGTTTCTTTGCTTCTGTTTGCTATGCTATACTTTTCCAGAAGAGGTTATAGTTAAAGGATGCTATCTTTTTGCAAGCAAAACAACCTTACCTTTGTAATTCTTTGGTGTGGGTTGTATCAGCTCCTAGCTGTTGAGTTTGCATGGAGTGTTTCTCCGTGTATGAGAGTTCTGCTGATGTAAAACTGTCAGGAGGAGAAAATGCAATGGCAATAAATTGGAAATGTATTTCATGTTCTCACCTTTGCCCGAGCACATCTACACTGGAATATTGTCTGGCATTTAACTGCTAATGACTGAAATCAGAAAATTTACTTGGGAGAGTCTCTTTTTACTACGGAGGTAAAAAGGGAAACTTTCACTCGTCTGTTGCCCATCACTGATGAATCCATCTAATTTTTTCTTCACTTAATTTTCCCGGATTGGATATGACTGCTGCTGAGTATCACACAGTGTATATCTTGTTTCAAGAACAGAGATGGTCTAACTGACGCTGTGTAGCACATTGATGTGAGGACTTGATTTCAGTCTCATTGTAAAAAAGCTGAGAATACAGCTTGTTTCAAGGAAACTGCAGTAATCAATCCCTTGTGTTCCACAGCCAAGCAGCCCCTTGTACAGCTGCAGACCCTCTTGCTGTCGCGAGCAGTTTTCAGTTTTTATTTACAGCCACAGCTGTGGCTATATATTCAGGGATTTGATGGTGAAGTTTACTTGGGACTCCATCTGCCTTCCTGTTAAAGATTGCTATGCTTGGTAGTTTATACACATCAAGTTTAATACCTTGTTCCCCAGTCGTCTGTGGCATACTGGCAGAAATACAAAGCCGCTTGGAAAGAATGCTGATTTGTGTTGTCCCCCGAGAAGATGCTATCGGCCTGCAGGCGTGTCTTGAGCTGCTAGTCGATCTGGTAGGAACATGAGAAGATTCTATTCCTCAGCATTTTTTAATGATGAATAATAACGCTAGAAGAAACACCTGAAAGTATCTAACTGAACAGTGTGGATGGCATAAGAAGTTATTTCCTCCCTTCCAGCACACTCTCCCATGTGAAAACAACAATATGATTATTAACACTTTTTTTTAGAAGCCAATGGTACTTAGCAGAGAAAGTGCAAGAAAAGACCATAGAAGCCTCTGATGCCCTTTTCACCCTCAGTTATCTAAGTTCATTGGCCTGAATTGGATTTTTGTTGTGCTTACAGTGCTTATAAATTGCGTCCAATTCACAGCTTTGCCCACTCTGTTAGCTGCTGAACAGATACGAACTGGTCAGAGGCTGTGCCTGGCGGCTTCTGCGGCGTGGCTCAGGCATGACCAGGAGGCAAACATCTCCATTGCTGGCAGCTGGGACACAATTCACATTGTGCCCAGCAGGTCCTTCTGTTAATTAGGTCTGTCAATTAAAGTGGTGGTGTACTTAAAATTAAAACCAAACCAAACTTGTCTTTTAGGCAGCCAGCTGACACCTCCACCTGGATGCAAAAACAATTTCAATATTTTTTGCAGTATTTTAAATTTATTTTTACAGGAAAAATTTTATCAAAATTTTCATCAAAGGAAAAACTTGCTAGTTTTTATTCTTTCTGTGGTTCATGCCTTTCCACCTAAAAGGAGGAGGGAAAGCTATGAGAGAAAATACCCGTTTGAGAGAAAAATTATATATTTTAATTTTTCATACAAAGCACAAGTTCTTCATCATTCTTGTGAGCAGATAATAACAGCTTGCAACCGGAACTCAAAGAAATGTGCAGCAGACATAAATTTTTAAACTTTTAATCTAGTGGCTCAATATATTTTGACTGTTTCTGATTGACAACACCTTACAGTATTTGTAATTGAGAATTTTCATTCTTTTCTTAGACTTCTAATGTTACAGCACATATAGCAATTCTTTTACCAAATTTTTAAGAAATTGCCAAAGATGGTTGACTGAAGTGTGTTTGAAGGAGAAAGGGAAAGGTCAGCGAGGCAGCATGAGATATCTGTAGTCTATAATAATTTATTGCTTGCAACCCTCCTGGATACGTGTTACGATACATGAAGAAAGACACTGTGCTGAGGACAGCTTTAGCACAAGCACTACTTTATGCAAGTTGAATTTTAAAATAATGTATCAAATCCTTAATATCCAGCTATCATTCTGAGAACATGATGTTTTCCTGCTTTCTCATGGCCTACTTGTCAAAGACCTCTATTCTGAGCCTGCTTGGGTTTTGTGTTTTTCACAAGCTTCAAAAACAGGATTAAAAAACCAAATACAGCAACAGAAATAATGAGTTTTTAGATGGGTGATCTTTGCTCCAGTCACATTTTTAACATGTCACTGAAACAGCAGCCTGTAGTTGAAGTATGTACTGATCTTAATGAGGAGGGAATGTTGTTCTCTTCTTTCGAAGTGTCTTTCAGAGTGTGAAAGCCTTAGAGATCTTTTGGGATACTCAAAATTCATCAGTTTAAACTACTGAATCTGAAACTTGTTTCTTCACATGTGATTGAAAAAATATTTTCCTGAATCTGCACTTGCTGTTATTACAACAAAATTTATAATCTAAAACAGGAATTAGACTTTTTTTAAAGAAAAGTAAAGTACTGAGTGATGAATCCAATTTGTATCTCTAAATGTTGTTTCATTAAGGAGAAATGTCTAAGAAAATTATTACCCATATTTTCATCAGATCTATAGTATATTAATTTAAAAGATTTTTGTCAGATGCTGAAAGGGCAAATTATTGTTCCGGGCAAATTATTGTTCCAGGTGATCATTCCTTTAAGGGGGTGATAAATCCGAAATGTGAATGTGTGACATAAGATGAGAAATCAATATTTCAGATAATTCACTGTCAATGGTACTTATAACTAATAGTCAGGAATATAGAATAGCTTAGAGGACTGATTTAACTGTCTCCTGGATTGCTGCACTTCCATACAAAGGCATCTGCTAGACCATTTTTCTGAATATAACTTTTGGACATTTTTGGACATTGATGCTTAGAAGCATCCATTTCTGCAGCTGGTCTGAAAGACAAAATAAAAAAATCAATAGAGCTGTGAGACAGGGCCATGGGAACTCCTTAGGAAGAAGCTGAACTGAACTTCAATTTTCTGTGTCAAATGAAATCTGAAACTGATCTAGACTGCATCTGAAGCACTGATGAGTTTGGGAAACTTTTGCTGTAAATCCTGTATGGAGTATCATGCTTATGTCTGCGTACTTTCTGTAGTGGAAATAAAGATGTAAAAAACTTTCAAAATTTGTTGTTCTTTAGTACTGTTTAGTGCTGACAAGTTGAAAGAATCACAACTGTAGAACATACGGTGGGGCTTAATACAACCTCGTAGCTCATGAAATAGCTATTAATCTGAAGCCAAGAAGATGTATTCAGGTACAATAGCATCCATACATGCCTAGTTTCTTTTATTCCTCCTTAAGCATCTATGTTTTGCTAGTATCATAGATTATCGGTACCCAGGTCTAAGCTGGTGAAGGTCTACTGCCCATGTATAGCTATTCCTAAATCATATATGCCTCTGGGGAAACTTGTAAGTCAAACATCACTGAACAAAGATCCAAAACTACCTGGAAGAGCATGATGTTTGCCACGCTCCAGAATGTCTATTTATCCCTATCAGTTTTGACAGTAAGTACTAACTTATTGTACAAATACAAATACACTTTCCTTAAAACCATCTGAAGAAGCTAATAATGTGAATAACAATTTTCTTCCTGACATTCCTTAAAAAAAAGAAAAAAAAAAAAAAATCTCTGCTGAAAGTTTGGCCCATTCAGTATTTTCACTCTGGGTTGGTCAGGTTCAGGCAACTTCCACAATCAATACCTTAATTTAGTTTGGCATCAGATGGCTGGGGTAGCTTAATTTCAATTTACATTATGATGCTTTCTTTTGGACTTCAATCTTATATTTGTTTCAGTGTTCATTCTAATATTCATTTTGGTATTACACGCTGAGGGGAATGATTTTCAATTGATGTTACAACTGTAGTCACCCAAGCTAGGAATTGGGAAGCTGGTTTGCAACTTGGGCAACTGCTATTTGTGCTGAAAGACTGCAGAGATGTGAAAACATTTAAATTTGCTGCTCCATCTAGGCGCGTTCTTCAGAGGATCTGTTCACTAACGTATCGATTCTGAAATCTAATAGCTTTAAAGAAATGTGTGGCTGAATCAGCATAGCTTTCCTGCTGCAGGGTTTGGACTACAAAGTGCCACCAAGCTGGCAGCACAGAGATAAAGACTTCCTATGGCATTTCCATCTGCAGCAGGACTTTCTGGCACTAGTTTTTCTAATGGCTGGTCCCTGTTTCCCCATCACTTGCTGTCCTTTCAGGAAATGCAGTCATTCTCACATTCTTGTGTTTCTTCCACATGTATAGAAAAGTCAAAATAAATAACAGACTGGGTAGAACCTAATGTGCTGTTCCAGTGGACTTTCTGGGGGAGGTTGGTTTTTACAGGCTTTGAAGAACAGGCAAATACTAATACTGGCATTTAGAGGGTTATTGGGACCTGAGAAGGCACTCATTGAAATGTCTGGGGAAGTTCATACCTCCATAGTTTCAGGTTATCTATAAACAGAAGCAGACATCATCCTGTCCTTTTAAGCTGAGTCACATTCTCAGGAGTTTCTTTATGGCCGTAAGATAAATGCGCTGCCTTTTCTTTTTT
>VYZM01007322.1:505820-569033 GCA_013398915.1 Dromas ardeola | reverse complement strand
CTAAGAACCATAGTACAACACAACAAAACTGAAACATTTAACAGGAAAGCGAAAAAAAAAAAAAAAAAAGGGAAAACCAGCCTGTCTCTCCTGTTCAGCTGATCCATGGCAACTTGCCTCTAGGAAAAAAAAAAATTTATAGTAGTTTATTTCTAATTCCTTTACTCAGTACCTGAGTGCTCTTTTGATTTTTTTTTTTGAAAAAAGGTTATCTCCTGTGTCTATATTACCATTTTTTAGGTAATGCAGTTATCTGTGTAATGTCTTTAAATATTATAAAGTACTTGGAAATAAAATGAACAGGTGAAAGTAGCTATATCCCATCTAACCCCTCTTCTTTTGAGAAAAAGCTATTCCAAGTTTTAGTATTCATTTGATTTGGGGACGAGATCAGGTGCTTGGTGAAATGTGCTGATTTTATCCTTCATTATGCTATTGTAACTGGGACAAAACCTTTAATCTAAAAATATATTCCCCCTACTCGACTTTTCAAATTTTGTGTTTTGATAAACTGACGCTTTGCAAGTACTTTGTTGCTTGGCTTCTGAGACTTGAAGTGGGACACTATTCCATTGCATAAATTAATCATAAGGGCACACTAAATTTTCCACTCTGTTGTTGCTAAGGGAAATGCTGTAGGGCCTGGGAAGGTGGGTGGGCAGAGGGGTGGTGCAGGGGATCTCCTGTGCATGAGGGGGGGACTATGCCCAGGCAGGTACCCACAGCCAAGTGATGCAGGAAGGTTCATGGCGGCTTTTCTGGCAGCCTGAGATTGCCCTGACAGGTGAGGTGAAGCCTCCACAATCTCTCACGATGGTGTTAATGTCTGTCAGAGCTTGCTCTTTCGAATTTTGTGTCTGCATTTTCTGTGTGAAGATTGAAGCGAGGACAGCTTGAGCTGGGAGAAAAGTTGAAAGCTCATTCCCTGCTAATGAGTTCATCATTTAACTGGGTTAAACTTTGTTAACCTGCATTGTTCCAAGGGGGCGGTTGTTCAGTTTTCCCCTAATGAATTAGCAATGTCAAGATGTCAAGAAAACCATCCAGTATACATGAACTTAAGATCTGCGTGGAGCTATTTGAATATGTGCTAAAAGATAAAGTCAGTGCTGGTGATGAAGTGCCATCAGATAACTTGAAATACTTTTTAGTCAAAACTGGGAAAAAGAAATCATCAGTCCATCATGCTAAAGGTTAAATTTCTGCTTCTCTTGCTCCAGCAATATCAAAGTGTCACTTCAGAGCACTTTCATTGAAGCCTCATCTTCAGAGCAGCCTTTTTTCCCTTTGCTGTGTCATTCCATAGTGACCTTTTGGCATTAGATCCCCTGGACATAGCTTTAGAGATGCACAAATGACGTTGTGTCTCTCATTGTGCACTCTTGACATACATTCTTTTATCCCTTCTGTGGATAAAGAAGGGATAAAATGTAAATTATTAAATTTGTAATACATCAGTAAATCTGTAATGTAAATCCATCCTATTTTAAAGCCAGTATTGTTGCACTTGCTGCCTTACCAACAATGGTATTGATGATGTCTAAAATATACGCTTATGTTTAATCCAGCCTTAAGTGGATAACAGTTTTTTGCCTAATATCGAATTATAAATGCTACTTTAAGGGTCAGGTAAGGCATCTATTCTGCAGACTATGCAATTTATTTTCAAAAGCAAAAAAGCTGAAAAGTAGTGCTTTTTGCAGGCTGTTTTGAAAATGAGCTGTGCCTCTCCAAAATTATGTTTAGAAGACAAAGCTTTAATAGGTAAAAGTGTTCTTGATGATGGGGGTGGGGGTAAAGAGGGGAGGGAAAAGCTGGTGTTAAAAATATTGTTTGATGATTCACTGAATTGCAGTTTGATATTTGTAATAAGACAGTAATTTCAAATATTGTGCTTTCAAAAGACACTACTGGAGCCTTAGTAAACAGGTACGACATTTGCTATGTAATAATCTTTGTAGTCTCTTTTGCATTTGTTTACAACCAAATTTGAGGAATAACATCTCTTATTTTTTTAATTCACCTGGGCCAATTTCAAAAATAGATCTGATTTCATTATCTTTCCTCAGAATAACATTTATATAAATTATAATGAGTAATCATTCTTAAATATGTAACTGACCTTTTACTTTTCCAAAACAAGCCCCAGAAGGTGCATATTTGAGTTAAAAGGTACCCTTTGTCAAAAATAATGTAGAAAAGTCATTGCAACACAGCTGTTTACAGCAAAATGCAGTGCAAGCAAATTGCTATGATGGTGCACTGCATATATGACATGCATTCTGGTTTTGTGTAAGACAAATCTGTGTTAATAATAATACACAGCTTTCATCTGGCCATGAAAAGAACATATTTGGGGTGTTAGAAAACATAAAGAAATGAGAGTGAGAAAAATTGATTCTGAAGTTAATGTCCTGGATCTGACAGATGAACACTGCACTGAATGGTACCCACTATAGCAAGAAATTAATTCCGCTGTACGTATTGTATGTTTGGATTTACTGCAGTAGTTGAAAACTGGAAAGTGACTTCAGTCATGCTTCAGTTTCTCTGATCCTCAATGGAAACACAGTATTATTTGTTCCATAGACTCCGGTGCTTGACAGTAGAATAGAAGAATGTGAATAAACAGGACTGCGTTAAAGCATCCCTCTCTTTTTCTGAATACTATGACGCAGGTCATAACAGGACGAAGAGTAATGAAAAGAGATTGATTTCTAGTGTGCTGGATTACTGTTTGTGTCTCCAGAGCTACTGAGCAGGTTGCCATTTTAGATTTTTCCCTCTTCTTTCCATCAAGAAAACAAAATCCCTGAAGGATCATGTAGTTGCTTAAGGAAGGAAAGTAACATTTTCCAAGTGAGCTGTACTTCTCTTGTTGAGGAAGAAGCGATGACTAATAAAGGGGCATTTTCCTAATCCTGCTTTTCAATTTTTATCATAGGAATTTAGTGAAAAGTATGTACAAATAATAAAGATGGGGAAAATTATAGGGAAGTGTCTTCAGCTTTTCTGAAAGTACTTTTCTGTACCTTTTCCTCTAACTTTAATTTTCTTTACAGAGGCATTTTCTGAATGTGTACAGCAACACTTTAGAGAATGGGTTTTTGCAATAGCTATTCTGATTTTTTGACTCTTACACTTCTGGGTGACTCATAAACGTTTAGGTACAAGACTGTCCACATTTGGTTTTCACAGATCACCCACTTCAAATTATTACATTCAGTAATGCGCTTTCGGGTTATTATAGAACTATTCCAATTCATAATTTTATAACACCTGGTGTTCTCCTGTGCTGTGTGAGCTAAAATTCTCCCCACCCCCTTTCCTCTTTGTGCTTGCTGGGTAATGAAGGACATTTGCCTTTGTAGACTCTCTTATATAAATATTCCAAAATGTTTATTTTCTGTCCTACCCAGGATTATTGCAGTAGTTCAGAGGAAGTTTACAAACCTGCCAGTTGCTCAGATGAGTCATAACACTCTAGTCCTCTTCCTCTGCACTCATTGAAGATGCCTGGTGTGTTTGGCTGGTTTGTGGCAGTTATAAATCTTGGTTCTTGCTGCATTCCACTTCCTGTAGTTTTCTTTCATCTTTCTAATAATTCTTAGCAGTTTATTTAGACCTACACAATGTGACAAAGCTTTTCGCCCCCCGAAGTGGCTGCACTGAAATGACAAGTTAATTGATTCATTTTTATGTAACTAAGGTTTGCAAGAGGCTTTGAGCCTTTCTTGATGTGGGGTGCTGTACTCGGTGCGTGTAAGCTGGTTTCCAGAGGATGTGTAACTTAAATAGCAGAGCGGTCGGCGCTCAGAGCAAGACAGAGCTTCTCAGCTGTGTGGCACAGTTGAATTTTGTTGCCAGAAGAACAAAGATCCTGGGACTTGCCAGTCCTTCTGTAGAAAAAGAAGAGAAAGAAGAAAAGGGTGAGCTGGAGCACAGCTCCAGGCTTCCCAGTCCTGCCTTGAGAATGGCAAGACAAGGATGGGCTACTGCCTTCAGCGGTCACTGTCGTGCACGCAGCCTGGCTCGTCTGGCAGTGCCAAGCCAAACAGCAGATGTGGCTTTCCCCACATGGACGCAGCAGGAAGGAAAGTCCTCCGCGGCCCCAGCTGCCTGCTGGCTTGAGCAAATGCCCGCTTTGCCTTCACCCCCAGCTTATGCTCACTGCCATCCTTGCAAACAACTGGGAAAGGGCCAAATTGTCAGACTTGCCCAGATTTTGCTGTCTCAGTTTTTGGAAACTCTTATTGAGGAATATGTAAAGTTGTCTGAAAGTTCTTAAAAAGTCAGAGTGTCAGGAAATTCACCTCCTAGTGAGGGAAGAGTTGGGTGCCCTAACATCTGAGAGCTTCATCCGTGGCTCGTTGCTCCCTGCCCACGCTGCAGGGGTACATCGTGTTCTGAAGCTTCGCTTTGCAAGGAATAGTACTTCTGTAATCAGCACATGGTGAAGAGATAATTAAGCCTTGAGAGGTTATAAGGTTTATGTTGGAAATAGAGAAAATGTATTCTGAGTACGAGTTTGTATTTGTGGGAAGAAAGACATTTTCATGGCAATCAGGTTTTTGGTTTACAGTTTGGGCACTGGGCAGCAACTGATAGCAGAACCTTTCAGCACTCAGCATCTGTAAAGAAGGTACCTCACGTTTTTAAATTGATTTGCATAATGAGATTTATTGTGACTTTATAGAAATAGTATAGAGAAAACCCTTAAGTAATGCGTTCTGCGTCTTCAGAACCTGCTTTCCTTGTGTGTATCCACTGCAGCTGATGCCAGCCTCTCTAGAGGGAAGCTGGGGAGGGGGGGGCACAGTGAGTGAGTGAGTGAAACTGTGATTGTTCCTTGTCTTTCTGTCCCAAGGTTTTCCTGAACTGCTGAATAACTGAGGAGGAGCGCCACATGTGTAGAGCGTGATTTCTGAGGTAGCACAAGGCTTTTGCCCTGGAGTCTTTAGCAAATATACTTTTTTCCTCTGTGTTTCTGACTGAGTCTGTTTCGACAGAAGAAGAGCTGACTCTTAATATTTTCCCTTTGTTTACCAGCATGTGTTTTATATGCCTACATTGCAAAACTATAAATCCCAGAATAAACAGATGCCAAATTCCAGAACGTATTTAATTTAGGTCGGTTTGTTGCAGCAGTGTCAGTACCCACAGAGAGGAGCATTACTTTCCAACCCGTTGCTTGAGCCAAAGACATCCACTGAGAGGGGAGGTATCCTTCCTTCCCCACAGATAAAAGCATGAGATTGGATTGTATTGATTATGGTAATTGCCTGCTGTAGATCAGAATTGTTGAGGGTATGGCAAACAAGTTTTTCTTTTTTTTTTCCCCTTGTGTGCCTACCCAAAGGACGTGGATTTTTGTTCTTTCTCTCTACACAAACCAAAGATTGTCTCCGAAGTGCTGAATCAAAGCACATCATTTAAAAGACTGTTTGGCCTTGTGCTGAAGGCTGCAGGCTTGGGCAGTGCCCCAACCGCCCCTTGGCTATTTCCAGTTTAGTTACCCTCAGTGCTGGGTAGTCATATCTTATTTCTGGGTTGAATTTGTGACACGTCACCTTCCAGCTGTTTAGCAATTGTTTTCTCTGTGTTCAAGTACCCATTTAAAGGAGGGAGAGAGTAAGACTTTTGGCATTGATGGAGCTAAGCTGACTTTTAAGCTGAGGATTGCACCAACTGAGCTTTAGGAAAGAGTGGAAAAACAAAAAAAAAAAATGATGGCCCAGCTATTTCTTTTGATGGTTGCATGAGCCACCTGTACATTCTCTAAATTAACTACTTCACTAAATTCTGGTTTGATGACTCGAATGGTGACTGTTTGGGTAAGTATCCGTGGAGGGAAGCAATAAAGTACGGAAAGTAGTGACAGGAACTTCACTTTTTCGTAATAGTAGACAAAATCCAACAACCTCACTCTTTCCTGGTATTTCTCTTGGTTTAACCTGGGATGGATAGGGGTGGTTTTTAGTGCCACATTTTTGCTGTCTGGTCTAGAGTTCCACAAAAGTTAGAGTTCTGTATGAATCTGTTGATTGATTATTTAAGAACAAACATTCAATTATGTCATGAATGGAAGTTTGGTGTTGTTTTCTGTCAGTAGCCAAAATCTGATATGCCTAGGTCTTGCTCTGTTCTGTGGGTATGAATGAAAAGCTTTATCAACATAAACTGATTTAAGCTAACGGCAAGTATGATTCCAAAACTTGAACGGCAACAGGATTCACAACTGGTACGTAATTGAAGTTGATGCTCTTGTACCTGTTTGTGCCACAATTAATTTATTTTTATAATTCCCTTTCCATGAAGGCAGGTCCCAACTGTTTACAAACAGCATTTTGCCAGCCTCTGTCATTTGCATCCCATCAGAAAATTTTAGTAGGAATGCATTATGGCTCTTCAAAGGCAGAGCAGGCAGTGCCAGCAGTGCCAGCAGTGCCAGTGAGGGTGGCAGGGTGAGACCCCTCCTACGCCAACCTGTGACGCCGACTGTGTAGCTGTGTCCTCCCTATTCCTCTGGCTCCTATGAAATGGGCAAAGATGTTGAAAAGGGAGAGTGTGTTACTGGGGGATGTAATAACTTTGTTTTAGTGTCTCATTTAGTGGGGTTTGGGCTGAGATGGTAGTTTTATCCTACTTCCTCTGAATTCTGCTAGTCTTGTGCAAGTGGTAGAAATTTTAAAGGTTTTGGCTGGAGAAGAGGGCAGCAATACAAAATATACTTAAGTTTTATCTTTTTCCTTTTAAAGATTGCATATGAATTTCTGTAGGTATAAGAATGTCTCTCATCAAGGTCTACTGCTGGCAAGTGATTGTTCTTCCAAATGGCGTCCTCCTCTTGTATATACACTTCTATTGGCATGTATTATATGCGCTTTTATTTTGTGAGATATCCATGTACCTGTCTCTTCTAACACTTGCTTTACAGTGCTGCTTAAACATTATCCCTGAAGAACACTGCCTCTTTTCCTTTCCTTGCTGGTTTTGTTTTCTTTTATTTTGTTGTGTTCCCTGTACAGTTTAGAGAATGGGATTGTCCCATTCTTACGTTTTTAGGTAGGTGGGCAAAAAGGCTTGAAATTTCCCTCAAGAAGTTCCTTTATTCCTGCTGTGCTCCAGGTACAAAAATAGTATGTTTGGAAGTGCGAATCATAAGGAAATATTTTCTATAATTTTTAAGCAGGATTTAGATAGCTGTATCAGATATGCTCCAACACCTTCCTCTGTTTTAGCAAGGACTTAACCTCCACCTTCATTGTTTATTTTTGGAAAGAGACACAAAATTATAGTGTGAAAAACCAGTGAAAAACTGGTGAAGTCACGTTTTCAGTCTCATTCAGTACTTTAAATAAGCTAATTGGTTATTGTTGTTTCAATTCTAAATTCTCTGTTGTCATTTGTGTTGCTTTTGGACATCATTTTCTACCTCAAAATATTTATTTTGAGATTTTGAGAGCAAAGATACAAAGATAACAGGGCAAGACATTTTGTAGCTTGGTTTCTCCTGCTCAGTATTTTTTAACGGCATCTCTTAAAATAGAAATGCAAAACTATGTGTCCTACTTTCCCCTCACTAAAATAGATGCCATTTGTTAATTTTAGATACAGCAGAGCAGGATATGTAATTAATGATATCAAAGAATCCATATGATATTCAACAGGGTCCTAACATCAAGGACAAAACAAGTCTGACAACAGCTGTCCCTAATGATTTGGGTTGTAAAATGTTTTCTTTTATTTCAGGAAGTTGGATGCTTTCATCTATGATGCAGCGGTGCTGAATTACAAGGCTGGAAGAGATGAAGGCTGCAAACTTGTCACAATTGGGAGTGGATACATCTTTGCCACTACAGGCTATGGGATAGCACTTCAGAAAGGATCACCTTGGAAGAGACAAATTGACCTAGCCCTCCTTCAGTTCGTTGGAGATGGTAGGGACCAACCTTTTTCCTCTCTTTTCTTTCTCTAGGTATGCACAGTTAATGCAGTTTTAGTAGCTCTGAGCCTTTTACTACTGTTCTCTTACAGTCTTTAAAAAACCCAAACAGATGCAAAACAAATGAGTAACATTATTTCTCGATGCTGAGACAGGAATTCTCTTCCACGCTGTTCTAACTCACCTCACCACCAAGGACGTTTGCATCTATTTTCAGAAAGTGTTTTCATATACATCACGAAGTAATGCTGGCCTCAATGTTAGAGAGCATTTCTGAATTTATTTATTTTCTTTTTTTATTTTTGCCTCTGAGCAATTCCTGAGGAGTTTTTACTTGGTAGATGAATTATCTTTCAGCATGACTGTTTTGCTATTTGAAAGTGTTTCGCTCAGTTCTGAACTGGTGCAAGTGATCCCTAATCTAAGGTGGATTAATTTAAACTTCCGGTAAAAGAATCTTTACAACATTGAAGTGGGGCGACTAGTTTTATTGGATTTCAAACTGCTAATTTTTCATTCTAACACAAAACCAGAAGAATTTTAAGTCCTCTCGGCACTTTTGTCCTGCTGAAGAAGAAAACTTATCGCACATCTTTGATATATTTGTAGACAGTAATAATGACTTGCTCTCCACATAGGGCTTGAACTACATTTTAATTGTAGAAATGTTTCTTTGCTGCAGTGACACTTCAAGCCTTTCACATGTGCATGCAAATAAAAGTATGGTTTAAAAAATTTCTGTGTTATGACTGACTAAAATCCTCCATCAGGTTGGAATATGGTATGTGTTATATAATCACTGTGGTATTTTTTATTACATAGATGCTTTTTTTAATTTTGCATTTCTCTGACAGTGAAAAAGAGGGCTTTAATGAAGAATAAATACGCGCGTAAGATCACCAATAGCATGCCTTTGAGGCAGAGGATGGCAAATTTCTTTATAATGTGACAGTTTAAATGGCAAAGTGCAGGACCTTAGCATAGTGGCCTCCTGTTCCATAAAGAGCAAGACATTAATTTTCATACTGGAGACAGTGAGTATGTTAGTCTTCTAGCACATGGATTATATTCCTATTATAATACTAAACGACTGGAAGAGATGTAATCATCATGACTGATGCGTTTTGTCTGGTGTACGTATAGAGATACGAGCGTCATCATTATTGATCTGCTGGATTTAGAGAGGCTTATGGAAGAAACATTGCTTACCTCTACTAAGGAGTGAATATATGACCCATAATAGCTAGGTTTCAAGCAATTACATATTCCTGTTTTAAACAGTTGCAATTAATTGGCTAAAATATTTCCTTTATTTTTCTATTTGTGAATATTTTGTGACTAGAATATTTTTCTATTTGTGTAATACTACTCAGAAGTGTTAGGTGCTGTAATTCTGACCCGTTTTTAGATGGGGAAGTTGAATCAGAGAAGTTGAATTATTTGTCCCATGCTAAGGAAGAAAATGCCTCTGTAGCTTGGAGGAGGATCTGAGGTGTCTTTCTCAGTTGTGGGCTAACCCCTCCTCATGTTGCCAGAGCATCGCTGAAGTTTTCATTCTTTTCACCGAGCATTTCTTCATGCTTACTCTTTCATCCTTTCTGATACTTCTCATCCAACAAAAAGAAATGAAATCACAGAGAAAGAAAATAAACTAAATAGAAGGGAAAGTATTTGAAGCTATTCAAGAAAAAGCTCACCAAAATACCAAAGGTACTGCATATTTATGCATCGCTTTGTTTCCGAATTTCAGGGAGAAAACAAAATGGATGGGAGGAAAGAGGAAAAAATCTTATAACATATTTACACTTTGAGCTGTGGATTTACGTGGTACATGAATGCTTATATCTTTAACCCATTTTTAGTAGCCAAAAATAATACAAATGAATTGTCTACGAAACTCAGTATTAAAATTTCCATATGAATAATTTATAGAATTGCAATAGATACAGATGGCACTCAGGTGAATGAAACCTTGTCATGAAATGTCTGCTCCCATGTTCATCTTGCTCAGATATTATTTCAGAAGATAAGCAAAAGTTTTGTATGCGCAAACCGTGGGGACTGTGAATGTGTTTATGGCATTTTTTCAGTGGTATTTTTCAATACCTTTAGAAGGTACTCTGAACAACCCATGAATGCTAAAATGTCCTTTTTCACTTGTAAAGGGTCCCTAAATTTGTTCAGAAAATGATGTGGGCACTATTAAAGAGAATAGCAGTTGGGCGTATATGATATGTAGGAATTATTGTAGGTAAGTTTCCTTTAGTCCCAGAAATGTTTGCTACCTTGTCTCACTTCATTGTCTCATAGATCTAGACGATAATTTTCAGGAAAACAAACAAACAGGGGAAAAAAAGAAAAAGAAAGAAAAAGAAAAAAACCCACAACCCAAACCCCCTTAATGATACTGAGGTTGAAATTTCTTCTACTGGTTTATAAAGTACATTGCAGGTGAACTGGAACAAAACACCAAGAAATTAAATGTAAAGAGTGATTGCCTGGAACTAGCATGACCTGATTTTGTAATCTGCATCTAACTTCAGTAGTTCAATGAGTTTAGCCATGAACTTACAGAACTCTGTTTTGGTGAATTAGAAGGGATGAAACCAGAGTTCAGACCAACACCACTTTGCTGTATCGCTAAAAATCTCTTTGAAGTTATCTAGACTAAAAGCAAGTATGGTTGGGGGGAAAGTTTCATCTGAAGATGATACTCCTGGGAAAGCCTCAGTGGAGTCTGAATGAGGTTGTTTAAGTAAATAGGCAAACATAAATGAAGGCAGAAATACTTCTTTCATATGTGTAGCTTCTAGAGAATTTATTTTTCTCTAAGACTAAGACTATAAAACAGCAAAGCGCCTAGTAGTATTGAATTATTATTCAGTATATGTAATAGAACATTCATCACATTATGGAATAATTTCAATGAATGATTATAAATCTAATGAGTTTCCTAACTGTAAGAAAAAAAAATCCTAATGAGTTGAACAAACACAATTTCTTGATGTGAATGTTATGTTAATAAGAGGAGAGAACCTTTTGGATGATACTGGATATTTGGATAAGACCAAGAAATTTGTTTAAAACTATATCAGATTGCACCTACAAAAAACCATGATCTCATCTCTTTTACTCGGCACTGAGATAGCCGTTTGAAATGTGTTTTAAAGTGTTCGATTTCCTCTGCCTGTGTCTTTCTCCTGTGATTTTTCTCATTTGATTTTTTTCCTTGCTCCTTCTATATTATTCTCCTATCCAAGGCAGTTCAGTTACACATTGAAATGAAATTTTTGCACAGTGGATGGGAAACTTTTCCGTCTTCCTTGCTGATATAAAACATCCAACTGAAGTATTAATGACTTGTTGATGTAGGAGCATCTTTTCATACTTTCCAAAGCATGATGCTTTTTCTGCATTAAAGTCAATGGCTTTGAACCCTCTTTTTAATCTTTTTAGCACTGGAAAAAAAATTAAGATAAATACAGAGGGATGTAGATTTGTGTTAGGGATAACTTTAAGCTTAGAGTGGGTGGTTTATATGTATCTACATGAGGATAGTTCTACTGGGTGGACAAATTATACTGACAATTAACAATTACACTGTGAAAGTGACTTTGAAGTCTCAGTGGAAGGATGCAGGCTACAAGACGCCCAATTTGTTAATAAAACAAAGAGGAAGAGACAAGGGGAAGGAAGATGAGAAGAAGTTGCTGAGGAATTTGAAGAATAGTGTCATGGTTTTGGCCAAATTGGCCAATGGCCGGCGACAGAGGCCCCAGCCTCTCATGCATGGGGAGGAGGGGGAGAGATAAAGAGAGATTTACGAGTGTAGAAGAAAATAAACTACTTTAATGAAATATTAATAATAAGATAAAAAGGAAAATAATGAAATAGGTACAGTATATATAAAACCGCATTAAGCTCCCAGGATGATGTCACCGGCAGGCACTGGGGAAGCCCCAGGCTGGACTCAGCGACGGGTGGGAATTGGGTTCCAGAGTTGGAGTCAGGAACACACCGATCGGGATCAAAGGCAGATGAACAGACGGGGTCCTCCTCGGACGTCAGCCATTGAAGGAAGAGCCTTGACCCTTTGATCCCTCAGCTTTTATACTGAGCATGGGGCAGATGGGATGGAATAATCCCTGTTGGTCAGTTTTGGGTCACCTGTCCTGTCCGCTCCTCCCCACAGGTGGGACCCCTCTACGCTTTTCCGCTTCTGACCCTCTAACGGGGCAAATAACGAAATTAGCTGACCTTGGTTGTTATAGCAATAAGTATAATCAAGAGCCTCGCTGCCTACCATTCCTTGGCACAAACTGTCTTATCACTCTGAACGAACCGCTTTAGACACAACATGCTGTTAATTTCAGAGAGTTAGAAGAGGCCTAGCTAAGAAATAAAATTACTGAACAGAAAGTTGGTTCTGTTTTACCTCAAACCAGAACACGTAGCTACTTAGTTGTCTCAAAAATCAAATTATCCCCAAAATGTTTTATTACTTGGTCTGTGCAGGTTCATATACATAGCCCAGTTCATAGGAAGCTGAGATAAACATGCATGTTAGTATAAGATTCATTGCTTTGGAACACTGAATCTTTTTAATATAAAATGTTAGGAGTTGCTTTTTCTTATGTAAAAGGATACGAGTGAAGTGTATTTCTAGTGAATTTCTGGCTCTGTACATCACATCTCACTATCTGCAAAAGCTTCCAGTTGCTGATTAGCATCTGCAGTTTTGTTTAAAACAGTTGATGATCAGGTAATTCTCTAAAGCGCAGTGGGGGTTGTGCTTCTATTTGGCTTGCTGTGGTCACAAGATGAAACTTTCATTATTTTTTAACAGAGAAATAAAAATATTTCTACTGAGACATAGAAGACTATTTCTCAATCTTCTGTGGAGAAATAGAAGCACCCAGGAGTTCAAAAGCAACTAAAATGATATGGCTGCTAAGAAGCAGCACCATCATTTTGTTTGGATCTTCCGCCCACAGCCACAGGAATGTGTCAGAACAGAAATGTTGTGCACTGAAGAATCGCATGATACGTGCTTTGATTTCTTTTATAAACCGCTGTAAAGAGCAGCTGGGCAGGCTGACATACCCAGAATCCAGCATGTTACCCTAGCAGCTGTCAACTGCTTTTTTGTGCTGGCTTGCCATTTGATAAATGCAGCAAGGGCTCAGGCACACAGCCTGTGAAATTTCGCAAGTCTAACTGCTGGACTGCGACATTTGTGAAGGCACCCCTGTTCCTCCAGCCTTCAATGGTAGGAACTTTTGGCCAGCTGTCTGAAGGCCCAGGTATTGCTAATACTCCGCTGGCTTGGGCTGCATGGTGCCATTTAAAGCAGAGTGGTACTTTGCTAAAAATACCCTGCAAAGTAGTTTGAAAGATATTGCTTCTGAAACCTGTAGCATCATGTCTTTGGGATTTGGAAGAGAATCACTGGTACCTAGTAGGTGAGGAGAACTTATTTTTCTTTCTCTCTGTCTTTCTATTTTTTCTTTGTCTTTTTTTTTCCTTTTTTTTTCATTTATAAGCAAATGAGATTATTGAACTGCAAATGACAAGCTGCTTTGGGATTAAGAGAGTAAGAGGGCTTCAGAGTCTGCATGGGATGGAGAGAAAGATGGCAAGGGGCCTTTAGCTGTGGGGGATGCGGCAGAAATAGAGGGATAAAAGAAGCATGAAGCAGAAATGGAAGGAAACAAGGAACAGAAAAATGCTGGGTAAAGAGGACAAGTATGGGGAGGACTGGGAGAATACCAGCCAGCTGGCCAGGTCGAGCATCTACAGCGTGTGAGGTATTTGTAACCTACTGCGCTACCTGCAGGTTACGGGCTCAGTTCAAATGAAGGTCTGGGAAGAGATCTCCAGGAAAAGAAGGGGCAGATGGTCTAGCTGGATTAATCCCTTAACCCTTAAGGCTGCAGCCTTTGAAGCAATTAGAGACACAGAGATATAAAGAAGAAAACTGGTTTTGGTTTGAGTTTCACAGAGAGTCTGTTATCCGCTTCCTAATAACTCTCTGTTCTGGTTAATCTTTATGTGCATTTAGGATGGCTTAGTGCACTAAGAATTATTTTCCTGGGTGGATAATTGCTTCTCACTCCTTAGGGGTAATAGGTAACTGTGGAAATAAGATTTGCCCCCTTACATCTGGAAGAGGAAAGCTCTTTGCTATTTTTTTCATATTTTAGCATAAGCCTTCCAAATCGCTGTCTAGATTATAAGGAAGTGTAGCAGTGTGACTCACATGGGCTGTTAAAGACCAAGAAGGAAATACGTATGTGATTATAAGGACATATTTTAAGTGTGTGCTCCTCAGGTAGAATACACCCCCAATCCCAGTGATTTTCTGTTTATATATTTAGTGTCCTCCTTAAGCAGTGGCTGGAACAAATGTGACTGGAGAGTGTGAGTGTGTAAGTGGAGGGTGTTTGTGTAGCTGAACAAGAGTCAGAGGGATCGTAATATTGAAAGTCGTGCTTAGCAGTTCTGTTAATTCATCCCTAACTAATGGGGGCATGCAGAGTGCAGTCATTAGCTCACAATAAGTTTATTGCTGTCAGTCATCTGTGTTCCTCTTGCTATTTTTACAGGGGAAATAACTCAGAAAATGAGAGTAAGAGAGATTGTTTTGGGGGATCCAGACTGAATTCAAAAAGTTGCTGTGCTTTTATGTAGTCTGTTCTATGAAACGTGCTGTATGGGTCATGTAACTGGGTCAAATTGAGATTGATGAGCTTATTGAACCAAATACACATCAACCCATTTGGCTTCTGACTCCTCTACTCAGGGTAAAGACCCTTTTACATTAGGGTCACCAAGCGATAGGGTGCTACCTTCCTCCTCCATCACTTAGTGGGAGTTCTCACCACAGTAAGTGTGAAACAGTCTGTCTCTAAATTTGAAAACTGTCTTTTGTCCAGTCTGAATAAGCGGATGATTCTGCTAGCGCCGCCACAGTCTTTTGAAGATGATGCCCTACATCTGACCAGTGTGAAAGTATATATTTAACCCTTTTATTCAAGATCTATAATTGTTATACGTCAGTTTTCTTTACTTGTATGCTGGCTCCTTAGGCTGAACCTCAGGTTAGCGCTTTGCACAAGAGTTGCCACCCTTATACTGTCAATACCAGCCTGCTTCTTTGTGCACCTTCTGCTCTGTCGCATGCACTGTGATCTCCTGCCAGGGTGGCCTCCTCCTGCCCTGCACCTTATGCAAGTCATGGGGATGTGCTGACGATAGAGGTCTGTTATACTCAACCAGTGAAACAACAAAGACGTTGGCCTGCAGCTCCAGTTGGACAGAGCATCCTTTCCTTGGACAGAGCATCCTTTCCTTGGACAGAGCATCCTTTCCTTGGACAGAGCATCCTTTCCTTGCTTGCCCTAGGCACGCTCCTGCAGAATATGCAGACTACACTTAGATAGGGATGGCTGCAGTGTGTGAAGCAACACAATGTAGCAGGGAATTTATTTTTCCCAACAAATCTCATTCATGCGAAGCAATGTTTTTTGGAGTCAGAGGAGGGTGACTTTCCATACAGTTGCAGTTAGTTGCCTGATACACCTGCTGCAGGACTGGCATCTGTATCCGGCACTGGGGATCCACAGCTCTGGTGGTTGTGGTGCCTTTGGGCAATGGATCTCATTGTGGGAACCCAGTCTCTCACCCATGCTCAAGAGAGCAGTAGCCCATTTTAGAACTGCCACTGCCAGAGAAACCGCCATTAGATTATTTTTTCCTTAGTTTGTTTTAGGTTTGCTGTTTCTTTTATGTTCTGTTGGCACCTCAGTGCCAGGTTTTGGTTTGGGATGAGGTGAAGGGACAGGCTGGCACTCTGACCCACCCTGAAATTGTCATTTGCGAACAGCACGTGAAGTGTTAAAAATCTTTTTCTGGATCCAGAAGGGACATATAAAATAGATTTCTTCTCCCTTTGTGTGTGAGAATAATTAAATAGGTTAAAATTAAGGCAAGAACTTGATGAAAATCCCCCTCCAGAGTACCTAAGGAAGCAGTTGAGGCAGCCTGTGAACCATCAGTGATTACAGGCAGCTACCTATGGCTTTAACCTACATGGTTAAAGTAGGGCAGAAAAACACCTGTCTTTTAAAGAAGAAAAATAAGTCGTCAGTGAATTATAGACTTTGGTGCTGATAGAAATATTAAAACAAATTATTTAGCAATTTACTTTGATCATCTGGAGGATAATAAGGGAATCAAAACTAAAAAGTCGATTTTCCAATTACAAATCTTGTAAAAGTAATGTAATTACTCATCTGATACAATAACCATTCTTGCATAGAATGTAGGTACGTGAAACAGAAGTAAATAGTAGATTCTTCCCAAGGACCATTTCTGTTTCCTTTTCCACTTGGTCAATGCTTTGACTGTAATCACTGTTTATATGTTGCTGCTTGTTCTTCCCTCCAGTAATTTTTATTTAATGGCTTCTTGACAAGCATTACTCATGCGTAGAGCTAATTCCAAAGTCACATCTCTGTTGTTATTTCTTCAATTTCCCTCCACCAAACACTCTGTCCAAACCTCTGCTGGTGTTGTTTCCCCCGGCGGTGGCTGAATGCAGCACGCCTTTTAAAAGCAAACGGTGTCCTGGACTTCTGACTGCTGGTTTGGACTGTCATAGTCTGTGCTCAATCTGCCTGTGTTCCCAAGTCATGCTGAAACCAGCCCAGGCTTGGCTGACTTCCCAGGAGTGAAGACCAAAGGAGGTAAATCATGGATTTTTGGGGGTGTTTTTGTACCGGGATGGGGGTGGACCCACAGCTGTCCTGGCTGGCACTCCCAGGTGCGCAGCACTTCTGGTGCTTGTTACTGACTCGTGTTGTGCGTTCTTGGTTTTGCCATCAGGAACATTCAGGGTTAGATTCTCCATCTCTGTCCCTTTTTTCCACATGTATATCCTCAGGGAGAGGGGGAGAAGGTGCTCAGACGCCACTCAAGCCTCAGAGGTCTTGCCTTCTTTCCTGGAATGGAGCAGCAAGTTGATTTTATTATTTGCTTTTTAAATAAGCAGCAAAGAAGCTTATCCTAGTCTGTTTGTTCTCTTTTTGGATGCAATTATAAAACTTTGTGCTTGTTTATTTCTGGCAAGTTTGTAACTAGGGAGATACTTGGGTGATAATGAAATATTTTATTTATTTTTATTAATCATGAGGAAGGCATCAGACAAGTATTGTTATTCCCTCTCAAAAAAAAAAAAATCTTATGCCATACTGCTTTTCTGTAAGTACGTGTAGGGAATGATGGACTGTATGGGTTTGGGGTTTCTCTTTTTTATAAATAACATGTCATTTTCTGTATGTGTGCATCTTCCTGGATGCATGTGTAGATGTAGAGGAAAAAAACCCACAGAAAACAAAATAACATCAGTGAAATGACCCATAAGTTAGACAGCTCTTAACCGTCCATATCTCATGGCTCGCCTGTTAGTCTTTCTGGAAGGTGGTTTAATGAGCAAAGCTGAGAACCAAGGGAGGATGCCAGACCCTTACAAGATGCCGGGCCTAGGAAATGAAGGGAATCTGGGGATACCAGTAACCTCCCCTAAAAGAACCCCTGAGAGCTGACACATCTCCAAGAGAGACAGTGACAGAGATTGCGAAAGGACGGCATGTTCTTCAGCTCCAAGAGGATGGTGGCAGGGATAGATGACGCTTACCACAGCCTGCAAAAACTGCGAAGGGCTAGGATGAGGAAAGTGTAATGCTGCCCTTGGATCTGTATCTTTTCTGTGTCTGGATAATGATGTTTTTATTGTGAAAAATTTGTCAGAGGGCACACTGGACAGTTTATCACTCCTTCCCAGAATGATAAAGTGTCAAATACGCTGGAGGTGTTGTACAAAATGAAGAAATGAAGGTATTTGTGTGATATTCAGAGTCAGAATGGCCACCTGGGACATGCTGTGCAAATGGCAGTCAGAGCAGAGAGCACCATAGCCACAGGAACAAACCAAGAGAAATACAAAGGGATGGGAGTACTGTTTGCGCTGTAACCTAAAAACATTATAAGTAGTCTTGAATTACCACTGAGAGAGCTAGAATTCTGCAGTTTATTAGAGAAGACTATACTGTGCTTTAAGTGAATATTGTAGAGGCTCAACCTTGCTTGAAGTACGGATCTTTAAAATCCTTGCTTTTACTGATTCTCACACCATAAATGGGGCAGACCTTTTATGATACAGCACTATAGAAATTTTAAAAACATTTTACGAAGGCACCATACAGTTATTTGTGAGTTTTGCAGGTTAAACATACTATGAACATATTAAACAGAAAAGAAACACTATTTTTTGGGGTCAAATGTGTTGGGACTGTTAATTTTCTAGTCTTGTGCCAGTGTTGTTATGTACTTTGTTGCTGAAGTCTAGAACTATTCATTTAATCGTTAATCTCGTCCACACATGGATGGATGTAGAAGATGATTGTGGCGTTACATTACTTTTAGTAAGTGCTCGAATTGAAAACAAAAAGCCTTAAAATAAGTCTGATTAATATTTATAAGTAACTTGAGACCCCCCTACTAGATGCAGACTTGAATGCCATTAACACTTGGCTCATTGAGGCCTGGCATTTGTATATATTGAGGTTGCTGACTTAGATTTCCAAAGTCTTTGTTATGGAAGATTTAGAGCTCTTACTTGCTAATTAGAATTATCCACACGTTGAGATGGCTGAATCCTCCAATTCCTAATAATTACAATTTTCTGGCCTTCCGATTGCCAAAACTATTATATTGCTATAGGTGTCATCACCCTACACGTTCACCTCACCAGTTAGACCACCCAAAAGGACTTGAAAGATAACAACATTCCTGCAAACGGACTTGATACTTTTAAATATTTTTTTTTTCTGAAGCAAAGTTTAACTAGCCTCAAAGTTCAATGGTTTGAATTCCAACTCCAGGCCAAGTTTGGAAGTGGCTGATTTTTATAAGGAATGAATCAACAGCCCAGTTAAAAAATTCCTCATACTTGAGGATTTTGTAATAAAAATGTTATGCCTTCTGTAAATAGCTTGGGTAAAATTACCCTAGGACAGGAAGAGCAATAAATAGGGCATTTTTTGCCAGTTTTACAAGGTCAGCTATGCTGAAGTGTTATTACAGTTAAATTAGTAACTGTTTTGTCTGTGTTTCTGTGTGTATACACAGATTATAAATATATTCTGTAAATGGTAACTGATTCACATATGTAGACCAGAATTACCAGCCTAATCTGTCCATTCACAGATAATATTTCATAAATATGCCAATCCAATGATTCACAGTGCTTTGTGATCTATAAAATTGTGGATTACTTTTGGGTATTAATTAACAGTGATTTCTGTCATTGTCAGATACAATGGGAGGGATATTGCAACAGCAGGATCTGAGAGACTCTGGGATGCTTTGTTTTTTGTAGCTTGCCAGGGCACTGTCATTTATCTCGACTCAAAACAAGCTTGGTTGGTTCCTGTAGTGACGGTTGTGGAAAGGTTAGTGGATTATCAATAGTTACTTTAGATGTACATGCCAAAGGGAAAGAAATGCAGAGGAAACAGAGATGAAAAACAGGTTTAAATTCCTTTGTGAATTTTGTTACGGATTGTAAAAGGGCACAGCAATCAAATCAAGTTGATGTTTGACAATCTTGGGAGATGTGAATTTTCCTGTGGGATGTAATGAGGGCTGATTGTCAGAGCTTCGGCTACTAATGCACAAACCAGAAATACTGAGCTCTCTTTGGACTTGGGTTCTTTTCTGTTCTATCGCCTCCGTGAGTTTTATTCATAGACCTTGGGGAGGACTTGAAAGAGAGACGAGGGGAACAGTCCACTGAGGTTTAGCAGAACAAAAGAAATCCAAAAAGATATGGAAATGCAATAATGAACCCCAATTATCTGTGTAGCGACAGTGTGCAATATCTATACTGTTACAATTAATAATTTATTGTCCCAATGTCCTGGATTAGAAGACTTTTAAGGATTCATTAGGATTGACTTTCTTCTTTAGGGATGCTCTTAGGTATTTTGAAGATTGAGCACTGTAATTTGGGAGAAGATACACTGCCTTTTTCAGATGTAGAGGTTCAATTCATGCTTCAAGCACAGAATTAAACTCAGAATTAACTAGGAACCAAATAATCTCTCTTACAAATTTGTGAAATGCCTTTGCTAAAGTGCCTGGGTACTTGTCCTTTCTACTTCAATTTTTCTTTCACATTCTATGAGAAGCAATTTCTCTGTCACAGTCCTGTGTTCCAACTCACACATCCAAATTATCCGTGGGCTGGAGCTTTCCTAGTGCCCTGCAAAATGCTCTTGCACAGCAACTCATTGATCTTCTAGTCTGGCTTGAAGGTAGTTTAAATGTCAATATATGTTCTGGCCATTTTTTTCTGATCTTTACTCCAATGATGTATGAATTATAATACTGAAAAGGCATTCCCTAATCCCTGGGTTAGGATTAGGGATCTGTAGCATGGGAATTCTTCCCCCAAATTGAAGCCATATCTGTTGCTTTCCGTTCGTTGTTTATGAGTGTGGGGGCAGATATGATTTGTTAGGGGACTTCTGGAAAGACCTGAGGCCCAAGCCGGTGCCTGGGTAAGGGGCGTATAGGGTTCAGGCACAGATATTGCACAGGCGTAGCCCATGGCAGTGTTTGAGGGGTCTGTAAATACTGGTGTGTTTGTGAATCACACGAGGGGTCGTGTGTGCATGGTTCACTAGCAAACTTCAGTCCTCATCAGCTGGGCAGGAGGAGGAGGATCAGGCCATTTTTATTTGTAGCTGTGAGTGCCACGTGGGTGCTGCTAATGACGCTGCTGTCTCTGAGGGTCTCTGTGTGCATCGGCACCTCTGGAGTACACAACGCAGGCTTACTACCAGCTGGACGTGCAGATGGGAGCAGCACCGCTGGCATATATTGGACTGGGACAGGAGGAGCCTCCTGGGTCTGAGGGTACACCAAACACAGCTCTCATGGGTGGGGTGGAGGAATCCCCTGGGACGTGAACCCTCCAGTTCCACTCTCTGTAAGAAGGGGTACTAGTTAGAGCAAGCAGAAGAAAGTTTTCCCTAAATCACAGATGCTGCTTTCTAGAGCCACCAGTTTCCCACATAATTTATGAAATCTGAGGACATCTGAAGCTAGGGTGCTGTGAGTTGAAATCTGCTATATTTGCAAATCCTTAGTAGATAAGAATAAAGTGCTCTACAAATGAAGCATTAAATGGTGCTGTATTTTTAAACTTGTAAAGACTTTCGAATACTGTGAGTAGTAGTTTTTGCATTCTAACTGTTTTGACTCCTTGCTCTCCCCAGGGGAAATGGAAGAGTTAGAAACCCTGTGGCTGACTGGTATTTGCCACAACGAGAAGAATGAAGTCATGAGCAGCCAGCTGGACATTGACAACATGGCAGGAGTGTTTTACATGCTTGCAGCAGCCATGGCACTCAGTTTAATAACCTTTGTCTGGGAGCACTTATTTTACTGGAAACTCAGATTCTGCTTCACTGGAGTCTGCTCAGATAGGCCGGGATTGTTGTTCTCAATCAGCAGGGTCAGTATTACTTTCATTTTCCCCCCTCAGGCAACAAATAGAATAAACGCTACCTCCCTAAAACATTATGTCTCCTTTTATTGCCACTTGGACATGTGAAATACATGTTAGAGCATCAGTGTGATGCTCTAGAGTAGTCAACGTGTTTAGGATGCACTTGCACTCCATGAGAAGTCTTTTCTTCATTGAAATAGTCTAAGGTATGAATTATCGTGTGCCAGGATAATCAATAATCAAATGCTGAAAATTAATACGTTTAGGGGATATTTTGATGAAAAAATGGTAGAGCTGCTCAGATACAGAGAATGGATGACTTTGCACAAAAAAATCCAAACAAAATAAGTAGTAAATTCACGAGAGACATTAGTTCCCAGTTTTGTGTTTCTCTTAAACAAGTGGATTTTAAGCAATAAAAATATACTGGAATATTTTAATAAGCTTTTCTTGATAGCAAACTTGAATAAACCCTATAAGAAAAGGCCGAACGCAAGTGTCATTTATGTTTGGTTAGACACTCAAGACAGGTTTTAATGGTAACTTTACCAAACCCAAAGTGGATTTATATATCCAAATAACTGATACTTGTCATAAAATAAGGGAAGTATGTGCTTGTTCTTAGATTTTTGACAAATTAGTTGTTTTTTTGTCTTTTTTTTTTTTAAACACATTGTACTTTCATTAGGTAATTGATTTTGCTGGATTTTTTTATATAGCTGAAGAGAATTGAAAATGATACTAAAATGCCTAATTGCTTTAAAATGCTGAAATTACCCTGTTGAGTAAATTGGACTGTATTGGAACTGCATTAAAAATACTCTGCCCTTCCCTGTTGGGGATTGCCTAGAAAAGCATATCCAGTTTAATCTCTACATTTTACATTTGAACTTTATATTTTTGGCCTTTTACATGTGAAATTCTCCTAACCAATCCGGGGGAAAAAGTACTTATTTCAAAGGCAAATTTCTAAGAATTACAAGTTCACAGGGTTGGAAACGTCAATTGAGCCCACAGGAGAGACGGAAGAGGTTGGAGCTAAAAGACAGGCTTCAGCCTTTTGCTCAAAATGAACTCAAATTCAGGCTTTAGAAAGAGATGGGATTTTTTCACAGGTTCCAGGATAGGGAACAGAAAAGCTAAAATACCATGACTAGAAGCCTTTTTATTTCAGTGAAAGTGAAGATTACCTTAACCTCCAAGAAGATAGCCTGCCTGCAGGCTTGTTTAGGCAGGGAACTTAATCACTGGCTTAAAAGAATAGAGTTTCCCTTACTGAAGGCTAGTTACATTTTGTGGTGGGACTAGGGAACCTTTTGGGGTACCTTCTAATCTTGTTTTCTAGAATAAGCAGGGGATGCCAACGCAAGCCATTGGTTTGTAAAATACTGACAATTTTTCTCCTTCTCAGTGCCAATAGATATGGTAGAAATTATTCTCCCATATCAGTGTAAGGAAACGCTAAAAGAATAGATATGTACTTTTAATCTTTCCAGTCATTAGATAAGCAATGTGTACCTGTTCTTTATGGTTAATAAAAAATAGAATGGAAGTATTTAAAATTGACACCTAGTGATTTAATTTGTTTTATATTACTCGTATTACAGGGTATTTACAGCTGCATTCATGGAGTACACATTGAAGAAAAAAAGAAGTCTCCTGACTTTACTTTGACCAATTCCCAAACCAACATGTTAAAACTACTGCGAACAGCAAAAAATATGACCAATATCAATCCTTCAAGAATTAACTCCCCCAAAAGAACAGCTGATTTTATTCAGAGGGGTTCCTTGATTATGGATATGGTCATGGATAAGGGAAACTTGATATTTTCTGATAACAGATCCTTTCAGACAAAGGATAACTTTTTTGGTGACAACATGAGTGAACTGCAGACACTTCCTGGCAATCGACACAAGGACAATCTTAACAACTATGTTTTCCAAGGTCAGCATCCTCTCACGCTGAATGAGTCCAATCCAAATACAGTAGAGGTTGCAGTAACAGCAGAAGCAAAAGTGAACTCCAGACCCAGGCAGCTTTGGAGGAAATCTGTTGAATCTTTACGTCAAGAATCTGTACGTCAGAGCCAAGGTTCCCAGAGAGAAAATGGGTCAGATGAAAACAGGCAGCTTTCAGTGAAAAGCCAAAGATACCTTCCTGAAGAGATTGTCCATTCAGATGTATCAGAGGCATCAAGCCGAGCTACTTGCCATATGGAGCCCGAAAACAACAACAAGCACCACAAAACCAAGGACAATTTTAAAAAAAGGACAGTAGCATCAAAATACCCAAAAGACTGTAGTGAAGTGGAACTGACATATCTGAAAACCAAACCGAGCTCTCCACGGGATAAAATCTACACGATTGATGCTGACAAGGAGCCAGGATTCCGCTTGGACACACCTCAGTACATCGAAAACATTGTCCTTCCAGAAACTATAGAGTTTTCTGATGTTTATCAAGATCACAATGACAACTACAGGAAAGCAGAACATGCTAACAGGACTCCCTTGCATAACGAAGACAGTCTTCCAAATAATGACCAGTATAAACTTTATGCAAAGCATTACACTTTAAAAGATAAAAATGCTTCCCTAGTTGACATGAATGATAGATATAGACAGAATTCCACCCACTGCAGGAGCTGTCTTTCCAATTTGCCCACTTACGCGGGACACTATTCGAGCAGATCTCCCTATAAATGCGACGCATGCTTGCGGATGGGGAACCTCTATGATATCGAAGAAGATCAGATGCTGCAGGATACAACGAACTTATCACTTCCTGAAGAAATCTATGAGCATAGTTGGTCACAAAATAATGCTCTGCAATATCATAAAAAAAATAAGTTGGCGATTAGCAGGCAACATTCTTTTGATAATATTGCTGATAAGTCCAGGGAAATTGATATTGGAAGACCTTCTCGTAGTATAAGCTTGAAAGAAAGAGAGAAATTTCTACAAAGTAGTCCATACGCAAGCATGTTTAGCGTTCCCTCAAGCAAACTGTTGAGCAACAAGGCCTCACTTTTGACTCATGCTCTAGAGGACAGTAAGCGGAGCAAGTCCCTGTATCCTGTTCACTCAGATGATAATCCCTTTCTGCACTCCCATCGTGATGACCAGCACTTATCTCTTAGGCGAAGTCCGGCTGATCTTTATAAACATTCATTACCAACAAGAGGAAGACATGATAATTATTTAAGGTCATCCATAAAGTCTTCAGCATCATACTGTTCCAGGGATGGTCGGATCCATAATGACATGTACATTTCAGAGCATGTTTTGCCTTACGTTGCAAATAGGAATAGCTTGTACTCAACTCCAAGGGTTTTAAATTCCTGTAGCAATAGACGTGTGTATAAGAAAATGCCTAGCATCGAATCAGATGTTTAAATTTTCCATGAACACTTTACCTATAGGGAAAAAATAGTTGCCACCATCTTAGAGGGAGAATTTATCCTTTAACGGTATCCTGCTATGGTAAATGATATGTAAACCTCTCCCTTTCCCAGTGTACTTTTGTACATGAATAAGTAAACTAGTATGCTTTTAACCATCCTTTTAAAATATGTCTTGTTGAAAAGGATAAAAAATAGCCATTTATGTATGCTTTATATATAAATGGCAAGCTGTACTGAAATAGCCCCAATATATGTTGGCAACTATGCTGTTTTGTATCTAATTATTTTACTATTTCGGTTATTCAAATTTATGTTGCTAAGTATCATTCAATGTACTTAGAAATGTTTAATGATTTTCTAGTACTGGATAAGCAATATGGTATGCATGTAGTATGACACAGACAAAAAGAATTAGGAATGCATTTGCACAGTTTCAAAAGTAAGACTCTACAAGAGAACAGAAAGCTAGACTTTCAAAAATATATCTTAGCTTCGTAAGCATTTTCAAAGCCAAATAATAATAAAAAAGCCCCAAACCCCCGGGACCTTAATAAATAAAACACAACGTGTTAGCACAAAATTAGTATGTTCGTTCTAGACTGACAGAAAATAAATGGGAAGGCTGTAGGCCCAAACATGTGAACTGCTGTGTACCAAAAGGAAGCCCCATGGATATTGGTTAATGTACACATGCTTTTCTTATATTTCACATGCACTTACCATTACAAACTAAGTTCATTGAAAAGTCTGCAGTCATCTTGTCAGAAACTTCACAGCTGCCTAATTCAGAGTATATATTTTTAGATATCGCTATATGACACTTACTGTGGAGCTGTGGACTATATTAGTAACCTTGAGGCCTAATGTGTACGTAAGTTTGCATTTGCCCCTTACTGGTGATTACTCAGGGCTGTATAGTATTTCTTTTATTCCTTCACTTCCCGAACCAAATCCCTACCCCCTCTAATTCTTTGTTCGTAGTGTATTAGTGACATCTAATTAATTGTATGTTAATAGTATTAAAGCCGTTAATACGGTATCAAACGCTGACAGCCATACGTTCAGTGTAATCAGTGAGGAGCGCGATACCATTTATTCGAAGGATTAACACCTTTGGAGGGACTTCTTCCTTCCAGAATATTGTGCATATTTGTTGAACATCAGACCATTTTTTAAAATTTCTCTGATCAAGTCTGTTATATAAATTGAATATATGCACACATGACTGAGGAACAGTATCTTTATTGTCACTTACTGGTATACAAAGATATTCACATAACAGGGATGCATTTTTATATGAATTTACCTCTAGTACAGATCAATCAGATTATTTCACAAATATAATCTCTGCTGCGCACCCCTCCTCACCCCCACTGGAAAAAAAAGAAACCACTAGATTTGAATGGTAAGGGAGCGTGGAAGGGAAGAGCGGAAGCCACTCGTGAGTAGAATGTAGAACTGTAAATTTAATTTAAACTAAAAAAATAAATATAATTGCTAATATATTTAAATACTGAAAGCATTCAACAGGTGGTGCTCTCCCATTCTCCTGCTACTCTGAGAATGGCTTTAGGTTTTTTGTGTAGAGGAAGTTTAGATTATTCAAGCATTATTCCTTACATTTCACTGAAGAACAGTGAGCAGGGAAACCATTACCACTGTGAATTGAAAAATGTGAATATTACCCTAACTTTTCTCTAAACTGAAACTCTTTTCAATAGAATCATGCCTGTCAGCTGTAATTGCAGTGTCTGCATGCCAGAGGTACAGTATGCAAGCTGTTTAATTTGGAATAGCATACTGCAAATGGGAGATAATATAAATGATGTATAGGGGTAGGCAAAATACAGCTTCTTGAATTCTGTTTACAATTTTTGCTTATTAAACAGATTTAAGGCGACTTTAACTACCAAATAGTCCAGAATGAATTTGTGGTATTCACAAATGTATTTGTATGTTCACCATGATGGTGAAGGATAATATTTTTTGAAGGAATGTAATGTAATGAAGTTTGGGCTTCCGATCCCTTTCCAGCTTCCAAAAATCTCATTATACTTTATTATAAGTATGTTCAGAAAGCATATCTATGGGTATCTGTACGCTGTCCAGAGCAAATATGTGTTGAGATTTCTTTATTCAACATTTGGTCACGATTTTTGGCCCTGATTCACCTGGTGTGCTTTCTGGTTCCTCACTGGATGTTGTTTTTATAAACAGAAGATCCTTACCTGCCCGTAGAGAGATTCACGTTGCTTAGGACTAGTTGTATGAGCGAAGCAGGGCCAGGGTGTTTTTGGGATGAACACTATTTTTCATCAACCAAAACCTTTTTTCCCAATGGTGTAGGTGTACAATTTGTCTTAGGTCTGCAGGAAGGCAAATGCACTAAAGGCATAGACATTGTTGTAATGAGTTTAATAAAAATATTTCAGGCAAATTTTCATTTCCAATCCAAATCATAGTCTATTAAGTAAAATCTAAAGTATTTTGAACTACCTGGTGTGTTTCAGCAGACGTGGTATTTGCTGGTATCATACCAAAAACTGCCATACAAGTCACTGAGAATTTTACCAAGTGAATCGTAAAACTCAGTGGTGGCTCTTGTCTTTTGTATCATCCTAAAGTTCTCAAAATATTTGCTGATCGCTCCAAGTCTTTTGTATTGTCATCTCTATCTAACTAAACACACATAATTCAATATATAGACAAGTACTGTATGTGAAGTTCTGGGAAAGAAAAATTCCCATTTATAACATTTCTAAGTAAAATGTTGAGATCCAAATGTAGACATCCTAAACCCAGGTGGATTTATCCTTCTGTGAAATGTACAAGCAAATTAGCTATAAAGAAATACATTGCAGTGTTTGCTTTTTCTGATTTCGAGCAGATTTCTGCTGACTGTAGAGATTTATTATTATTAGCTGCAAACACGCAGCACAACCACCTCCCCTAAACCAAAACGAATTAAAGAGACAGAGGGAAGACTTGATAATGTTGCACAGCAGTTGTTCACATGGAAATAAAAGATGCTGCCTTAAAGGAGAAAAAAAGAAAAAAATAACCCCAGATACTGAAAGTAGAGGGAACAAGAATCTGCATGCATTTGTTGTTTTCATCTTGGCATATAATGTGAGTGAATGAAGGGGGAAGACAAGGCTACAGTGTAGGGTTGTAGGCGAGTAGCTGGTGTGGTTGCAGATGTATACGAGTGAAGAAGAAGAAGCTGGGAAGTTGGAGAAAAGTCTTCAACAGTAGAGCCACAAGCCACAGCTTGTGAGGCTCAGCCGTAGAGCGCGTGGAATTCTGAATGTTGCCTGAGCTTTGTTGATATATTTGCACTGACTTTCAGTTAAACCGAGATCAAGACTTTCTGTATTTCCCTCTCTCTCACTCTAGCTGCTGCTATTCTTGAAGAGGAGAAAAGAATCTTCCTGCATAAGTGGCCATCCTTTCTGTACCTTTCTGGATGGTGCTGGTGACTTGTTACATTTTCCTGATTACAGCTCTAGCAGTTTGTTGGTCATTCCTATCACCAAGATTTCCCGTGACTCCAGCTGGAACTGAATCAGGCTGTAAATGATATGGGCCATTCTTGGTAGCATGTCCTGTAGTGTTACACTGCTCCCGGACGACAACTTTTATGGAGGCAGGATATTGAATTGCTGAGGAATGCAGTAGGTACATGGAGGTAAAAACAGCTACATAGACATACCTGCCTCTTGCTTTTTTCCTCTTTTAAAGACATTGTAGAATTTCTTCATGTTTTTGTCTTTCCCTTTTCACCATGGTAAATTTTCCTTTTTCCTTTCAAATGGATTTTGTGTTCTGCTTGTGTTTCTTAGAGCAGTGTAGCCACTCACTAACTTAAACGCATGGAAATAAGATATTTTAATATATAAGATAAAATTAAGGAAAATTAAGAGGTTTTGTATTTCTGGAAAATTTCATTTAATGTTTTTTCAGCTTTTGCTCAGAATTCATTTTTCTGCTATGTAAGAAGCTCGGTTAGGAGAAAGAGTGCTGTGGACAAACAGAACCCAAACCACTGCCAGCTCACCGTGTTTTAGCAGCATCTCATAAATACATGTCTCCTTCTCTATGATCTTTCAGGAACACATAGGAGGTGAAATAAGGCTCACAAGGAAAAGGAGGAGTGGGGTGTTTTTTTCCTGGTGAAAAGAAATCTTTTTACACAGTTTTAAAGGAAGCAAAAGCTAGAGCTCTGTGTGTAGCGTTGGGTTTCTGTGCTGGAAGGCTGAGCTCTTTCTGTTGCCAGTGGGGAGAGAGAGAGAGAAGGCTCCCTCCGGGTGATAGTTTGCAGCACAAAGCTTGGGAGCAGTTCTGTGTGTGATGTGTCCGGAAGATTTTACCTCTCTCTGTTGACTTTTTAGAAAGTATAAGCTCCTAACAAGGACATCTCAGTTAGGTGGGCTTAGAAAGGTAATGGTCTACTTATCCCTAGCCGTAAAAATCTGCTAGTTAAATCTGCAAGTGAGTGCCAAGTTAAACCTTGCAGGTGCGTGGAGGTTCCTGTGCTTATGCGAGTAGTTACTAAGGTAGCACCTGGCATTTGCGGGTTTTGCAGTACTCCCAGCCTCGTCTGTATCATCGTTTTCTTTATACCACGTGACTATCCAGCATGAAATAAAAGCGTCAGAATCTATTCCTTGTAGAATAACTTGCTATTTTCATATTTCTGCAGTGTAGCGTATGCATCTTAGTGATGGGGAAGATTTTGGTACTATTCCTTCCCTTGCTGGGTTCATCATCGTAGAACAGGAGTTGTGGTACCAATCTAAGGGTCTAAGAGTCAGCTTGGATGTAGAAAGAATTCAAGAGGTGAATCTTTTTGTTGTTTTACATTGCATTTAAGACGTTTGATATATAAAACCTAGTGAAAACAGATTTTTTATGGCAAAATCCTCTCTTAGTTGATATAGAACAGTAACTATCCTGTGGCTTGACTAGATTGTGTTGTGTTAATCATCACATCGTGTGCTTCTTTCAAGATGGAGCGTCATACGTTCCCTTGCTAAACTTTCCCTTTCCCAGCTCTAGTCCTATCTTAGCTCAAAAGTCCTTTTAAAGTAGATATCTTTCCTGTATAGAGCAATCTGGTTTGTAATGGAAAAACAGTTTTCCAGTGATATACTTAAATTTTTTTTGTTTTAGTAATGCTTTTTTTTTTAATCTAAACTGCCTTCCTTTTGAGAGCTGAGCCTTCAAAGTATAAGAGTGCTGAAGGAACTTCTGAAAGAGCATAAAGGCCTTTCAAAGTATGACTTTTGCGATGTGAGCCATTTCCCTGCCGAAACTCACCTGTCTTATTTAAATGTATTAGCAATATGTTAGTATTTCCCATCACGAGGAGGGAGCACGGTTTGATCACAGCTGTGTATTTATTAGTGGACGTAAATGCAGGTGCAGGCAGGTACATGGGATGATGGAGGACAGGCTCAGCCTGCTCTGGCTGGAGTCCCCTGTGAAGCTGTGGTTAAATGGGAGTAGCCTCAAGACCATCACGTCTCTTACATCGCTCTGATCACGCAGACTCCTCTGTCTGATGTGCACGTATTGTACATAGTGTAAAATCCTTGTTGATGCTCAGCTTTCATTGTGGATTTAATCCCATGTTCACCTTCATTCCACTGTCACAGCGATGTTCGTGGGATGGAGAGGTGGTTGTTCGTGCGCCCTGGTGTCTGTTGCCCCGTTAAATGGGAGCAGAAATCCTGCCCTGCTTCTCTCTGTGCTGCCGGGGAGGGTTGCTGCACTCTTTGTAAATAAGCTCCTCATTTGTTTCACCTCAGTCAAGCTTTTAATTTTTTTTTTTTTTTGCCCTGCTTCTCTCAACCTGTGTACAGAGTATGAGAGTATGCTCTCTACAGATACATGCTCTTCCAATGTCCTGCAACTTTGGAAGTCAGGATTACAGGTGTGCATCGCCCTGCAATGCAGTGAAAATGCACTTCGTTCTTCTCGCAGGCTCATGAGCTTTTTTATTACATATTGCAGAATATATCTGCTGTGGTTGAAACTGGTTTTGGTTTGTTGGTTTTTTGTTTTTTTTTTTTAAAATGAATGCCAGTCTAACAGCTGTAAGAATCCACTGCTGATTTTGTGATGATTTTGTCATATCTATAATTTAAGAGCCAGAAATAATATAAGTAAAATTAAGTTACCTCACTATTTACCAGGTTTTTGTTGTTTTGCACTTAAATGACACTTTTTACTCCTTTTGCTTAATTCTTTACCTGTATTGAAAACAATGCTAAATTAGTAGAGAATATAACCATGCTGTAACATTGTCATGCAATACCTTTATTAGTAGATAACCACACTAAGTATAGTATTACATATTTAAAAGAGAGATGGTTTTGACTCTCCAACTCTTAAAAAGTAGTGGTGATAAGCAGTTATGCTCCTAGGTGTTTTGTCCTTTCCCTTTTGTATTAGTATTTGTTTTCACTAATATATTTCAAAAATTAGATTTCTATGTGCACGTTAGAAAACTGTGAAAATAAATACCAATAAATATTGTGATACTTATTCAGTGCACTGTAAAGTTCCAAGTGAGATGATACTTTGCTTTGGAATTGATGAAGGTTTCCTCACTTCTCATAAATGGTACTAAGCTTTAATGTGGGCAAATGGTAATATTTACAGTGACATGAAATTTTAATGGAGAAAGTCTTGTTTTGCACTTCTAGTACTATTAGAAAAAATATGTTTTTCTCGGCAAATGCATTATGAGAATACATTTTTTAATTTGTTTTGTGCATTGCGGTACAGAAGAATAGCTGTTTTGAAGATACTTATGTTACATCATTACTACAGGATTCTTTAGTCTGATAATTTTTTATTGAGCCCATTTAATAATGGTGTTTAATGGCAAGAACCTTTTGGAAATATATTTTGGCTTCTGTTTCACATTGCAAAACCTGTATTTGGATTCATAGTGCTGCAGCGGAAGGCCCTCACGAGGTTGCGGTGCCTCCCCGTGCCGCTGGGGAAGGAGACCTTTCTTGTTCACTGCTGGGACAAGATCAGAGGAGTCGAGAAAAATTTTGGAGGGTGTGTTGTGCAACATTTAAAGTGTAAATGATCTTCAAAAGTGGCAAAAAAAAGTTAAATTGGAGGTTCACAGTTATCCACACAGGCGGGTGGTCTGTGACAGGCTGCGGGGTGTGTGGTTTCTGCAGGAAAATGATAATTTTTAACTAAGGTGATTTGAATTCTACTTAAGTTTCTGAAAGTCACTGAAAAAAAGGGAGTTTTCTTTTTTTTTTTAAAAAGCCAAAGTCTTTATGTTGTCATACGAGGTTTCACAGGAAAATGGGCCAAAGAATACAATTAAATATGCAAAAGGTTAATCCTATGGAAAAGGGTATCCTGTCATCTTGATATGCAGAAGCATATTAATGGTAATAGGAACAATGTGTGTAATTTCCCTGTATATTGCTATGTAGGTTGCACTATTTTGAATGACACAAGCCTGATATTTTAATTACCAAATACCATAAGAAGCTGTTTATTAATAGTTTAAACTTGTTAACCTAAATATGTATACAGTATAGACACACGTGCGTGCATACACTTTCTAACCTAGTCATGTGTGAGTAATCTCCCAAAGCCGTGGGACGCATTTCAGCAGTGCTTTATTTTAAGTGATTCTCTTCTCTCCTTCCCAAACCTCCTACATCCACTCAGCCTCTAGCAGCATTTAGTGTAGTGTTGATACCTGTTACAGAAGAGGCTAAAGGACGTGCTGGGGTTGGGATTGCATTGTGCTCGGACACATGAGAACACGTCAGAGGACAGCTCCTGTCCAAGAGAGCTCGAAATGATACTCGCTATAAATAACAAAGCCATAGGAAAAGGATGTCTTCTCGTACTGTTTTAAAAATTTGTGGCCAGAGAGGGTCTGTTGGCCTGATTTTGAAATTCTGTGTCAGCTTACGCGATCCACACCTGGTCGTTAAACACGTTACTTAAGGTGGCTGAGGAAGGATACCTCAAAACCAAAAATTCCCAGGAAAGATCAGCCGGTGTGTGCACTAGTGGCCGCCCATGTATTCTTCATGCAGACTGAGCAGTCTTCAAAATGGGTTTTGCACGCAGAGGCAGTGTTTAACAGTGGTGGTGAAGTCAGAATCACTTTTTCTCAGTGCACAGGCCCTTGCTTGCTATAACTGATGGTGTGGAGATTTTGACCAAGAGATGATTGTGGTATTTGGCTTCTTTTCTAAATTTACAGAGCTCTAACCAAAACTTCTGACAAAAAAATACCTTGGAATCATTTGTTTGAAGTAATTCCTGAGCTTTTTTTCAAAGGGAGAGTTGGATAGTTATTAATTTTTCCACCTTAACCCAGAAACAGAAAATTCTATAGGGTCAAATTTTGGCTACAGTTCATTGCAAGTGTGTCTTAGCGAAGAACTTGGTTCCAAGTCCTTCGTCTGCAAGAAGAAAATTTTTGGCTAACTCATTTTTACCTGGCCTAGGTCTGGATTCCAAACTTAGGTGAAACACCTTTTGATTTAAATAGGGATGTGTGAGTGAGTGAGTGATGGGAGAGCGGATCCTTAGTGCAGTTCATGCTCGGAATTATAAAAAAACAATCCAAAACCTCATGTTGCAAAGGTATAGAAGTCACATCACGAAAAATTGCGTGCAGCCAGGAAGGAAACTAGTGCGATTTTTAGTAAGAACAGTTTACAGTTTATACATGATATCAGCTATACTATTTTGAAATAGTCTTATTCACTTCAGAACGTCCATTTTGCACTGATGCAGAACAGCTTGATCTCTCTGTCTTCACACCTCCCACCCCCGTGCACATGCACAGTGTATCTTGTGTCTTCCCTGGCGAAACCAGAAGGTACAAACAGAATTCATTAATGTGTTAGGCGAACTCCTACCTGATTCTTAACTAAGTATGCTATTTTTGTACAAAATTTGCATCCATACATTTCAGGTTCTCTCAGAAGCACTTCACCGGTGAGTTAATAATGTTAATTTTAATTCATCAGATGATTGAAATTTACACTAAACCTGAAGGGCATTTTGTGCTTCCGTTCATTCTGTTTAGTGATTTTTGCTGGCTTAGATGAAACACCAATATTTCTGTGCTGCTAAACAAAAACCACCAGAAATATTTTAAAATCTTAAAATATACTTTTAAAAACATTTTTACCTGTTTACTTGAATAATGTAAATTTAATGTGTTGTCCTGATTAGTCTTTGTATACATACATATATATATATAAAAAAGAAGATATATATAAGCTTTATATATATATGTGTATGTATAAAGTTTTTGGGAAGAATGAGGGGCAAGGTAGAAATTCAGCATTGTGACAAAGATTCTACAGACATTTTTTAACAGTTTCAAGTAATGTATTGCTGTTTTGAGTATGATTAGAAGTTATTTGCAGTTAACTCTGAAAAATGAGGTGTAACTGAAAATTAGTATTGGATCATCAGCCGTCATCCTAAGACCAGTTTAGTTTCATCTGCATCCTGAAAAAATAAGAATTCACAATATTAACTTAGAATTTTGCTCAGAAAGAAAATTATAAGTTATTAGTACAGTTAGTACAGTTGGAAAAGTATTCTTGTTCCAATGAGGGGAAAAAACTCCAAGTGTGCTAATTTGTACTGGTTACACGGAGCACTAATCTACCTTGCAGTAGAAGAAATTTGCATTCCATAAATAACATCTTACCAGAAATCTTGGAACCATTTGAGTCCATACACAGTAAATTAAAAAGCCTATCACTTCTGTTATTTGCTAGTGCAATTTACTGTAAAACTCTCCAGAGTGTAATATTTCAAACCAAAGGGTAAGTCATAAATTTCCAATTGTTAGCAAAGAGTAGTAGAGGTTTGAAGACCTCTTAACACCTGGGGAAATAAATCAGGATGTTAGAGTAGAAATAAAAGAATATTGGTGAAATGGAATCAAGCATTAAATAATTTTTAAGAGAATCCAGAATTTCATTATAAAATTCATAGTCTAATGGATTCTTCAAAAGAAAGGGTTTGGGGAAAAAGAGAATAATAAAAAACTAGTTTTGACATTCCAATTACTGCCTGGTTTATTAGATAGGTTTAGCAAACTGAAATGAATTTTAACACACAAGCGTCTGTACACACACAGTTTTAACTGTTGTGTTACGGAGATACGCGTACTCCTGGCTACCCTTGCACCCGTCTGCCCCTGAAATCCTGGTGGTAGTTGGATCTACCCAACCCCGAGAGTCACACGCTTCTCTCCTGCGTTACGCGTACTGTCTCACAGCAGTTCAGCCCAACCATATTTTAACCCAGTGCATGACTGAGTGCTAATACTGTATAAATATTTTGAAACATATCTAAAAAAAATGTTTGCTTCAAAGTTTTTATGATAGAGAAATATATAATTATTATGGTTGTCTTACAAATTGTATTGTGTTCTTCATTTTTGTTAAATATGTAGAAAAACATTAAGGGAATGGGGGACTCGAATGTCTGTGTGTACCGAAATGTATATAACTATTTGGGGAAAACACACGTGCCAAGTATAACATGATGTAAAAATTGTAAATATATGAAAATTCATTTTTCTAATAAAGATAATTTCTGCCAATTGATATGAAAATGAACAATGGTATCATTCTTGTCTGTCTTCCTTGTTAACCGGTGCAAGATGAAGCGTCATCTATGAACATGGCTTACCTTTGTTTTTTCATTAGTAGTTGATTCGATTTGAAAGGCGTTAACACACACATGTTTTGAGCCATCCTTTGCTGTTAGAAATTATCTAAAGGTGAAGACGCCTGAAGCTAAAGCTGACAGTACATGCTTGATGTTCACAGTTTAATTTAATTCATGAAAAGGACGGAGACAATTAACTTAGGAAAGATTCAGTCAGTGTGAGAAGTCTACTTTGCCTGATGCTCCGTCAGCAGAGGGAGCTGTAGGAGCCGAGTTAAGGATGGCCTCTTAACCTGGGGCATCATTTTCCCGTATTCTGGAATACCTCAGATGCACAAAACCTGGTGGGCCTGCGTGCAGAGGTGATCCTGGCTGCAGAAATGCAGGAGCTCTTTGGGCGATTGTGAGGGCAGCATCCAGCCCGAGGAGGAGGAGGTGTCCTGCCAAGAACGGTGCCGTCCCTGAGCAGAGGTGGAGGGCTGGGGGTGTGGCCCCGCTCTTGGAGGTCGATCAGGTGAGGATGGGGGACAGCAAACCAGGGGGTGAGAAAACGGCAGAGATGTTACACGTTTTCTATGACTTTGATATCAGCAAGCTTGTTTAATGTTCTGGTTAATCACGACTTAAATCAAATTAGAGGTTCTAGTGGTGCGATCAAAATCTTTTCTAAGATTTGACCATTTGCCTGGCCAGGGGAGCTAAAGGAGCAAGGCTCACGTTGTGCTCCTACGTGGTTCTGTAGGACCCCATTTTCCAGAGTGTCTCATCAGCTAATGAAAGTCTTCCTTTATTCCACAAAATGGGCATAAACAAACCCTTGGCAATTAGAATAATGTTCTTCGAGGCAGTGAGATGAAAGTCATTATATAAATCCACAGCATCGTTTTGATAAATGTGCTTTGTGTTGAATATAAAAATAACAGATGGGAGGGGAAAGGTTGCTCACAGATGTCTCACAGCAAGAACAGTCCCATCTATTTGTTCCCAAGATAAACATGACTGCACAGATAATATGAGAGATGTAAAACTGGAATTCTGTTCTTAATGAGGTTTTTAATGAGTAAAGACTGCTGGGCTTATTGTCCTCTGCTAGAAAACCATTTTAAAGGGACCACACTCTATTTTTATTTGAACATCCCCATTTCATGACATAAAATGAAGTGTGCACGGGTTATTGAATATTTATCTTATCTTGAATCTTCATCTTTATCCAATGGACAGGCCAATCTGTTCTGCACGGTAACACATGCTGATCTGAGTGGCTTTGGTTCACCTGCAGGGATGACCACCAAAGGCCAGTTCAAGACCTTCAGTCATGTAAAAGACCCGGGAGTCTCTGTAGGAGCGGGTGATGCAGGACACAGCCCGTGTGACTCCATCTGGGAACACCGTTTTGACTCCTGTCTCCTGGCTGAAAGCTGGGCTGCTCCTCCAGCGCTGCCTGCCAGCGCAGCTGATTTCCCTCTGTGCCGCCGACGAGGCATCTCGGCTCCAGCTTTGATTCCCTTTGGGATCTGGTTCAAAGGTAGTCATATTCTCCCAAATCATTCTTTTGAGTCTCTGCTGATGTGTCTATGGCAACTACCAGTTCTCTAAGACTTTGCTTACTTAAAAAAAAAAATAAAGTGGTGACTGGGAAATGGGAGCTTTTTAAGTCTGACATATTGTGCGTAGCACTGCTAGCAGCGTTCATAGCAAACTGAGCAGTTCGGCCGGTAGGAACACGGGTGTCTTCCTGTAATATGGATGCAAAGCCACCTGTTTTAAGGCCAACTGCTGAAGTCTGCGCATCTCTATACACAGAAACACTATCCACCCTACTTGTCACGGTGAGTTTTCCCATTGATCACTAGCCACTTGTCTCTCTGCTTCTTCCAGCAGTTTACAAACAGCGTTAGCTCACCCTTGCAGATTTGTTGCAGCACAAAAACCAAACCGTGGCTTCCTCAAGCTGCATCGGATCTGTGCTGTGTTCCTCTGCCACTGCTGCTGTTCTCCCACTTGGCAGGCCACTTCAGCAGGCATCACTCCATGTTACGCAGCTTGTAACTGGGCCCTTCTTTCCACTGGAGAAAAAAAATTCCACACGCCAAAGGTCTCTGCGTTGATTTCCATATTGCCTTTCTAGAAGTTCCCCAAAAAGCTTTATGTGGGGTAATTTATTGACTATTTATCTATTTATTTATTTGCTGATGGTTAGCTTACAGAGAATGATCATTACAGAGGCTGACTGCATTCTGTTAAAATCGGTATGCTCAAATCTTGCTTATTAAAAATAATCTATGTTTATAATGTAAGTGATGATGGTTCCTTAACTATGGCAAAAACGATTTTAATGCACTGAAGTTTCTTAGCATTGCAGTAGGCAACACGGGCGGTAATATAGAAGATAATAATGATTAATATTGTTTACACAAGGTTACCGCAAGGTCAAAGACATTTTCCAGTGGTCTCCATCCAGCTTCAGGTGTAATATAACAGCAATAATCCTTAAAAAACCCTTTGTGCTGCAAAAGCGCAAGGTCTGGCAGTTTCTTTCTCTCTTTTTGGAGTGGACCGTAGCCTGCTAGTTAGACGTGACATGTCTGGTGAGATCATCGAACTTTTTCAAAGACCCTGTGTGCAGCATACTGGCGGTAGCATTTCATGCTGTATGTAAAGAGCTATGAAAGATACAAAGAGCAGAAAATCTGAGCGCAGGACTCTAGAGAGAAAAAATACAATATTAACCAGGTCTGAAAGTTTAAGACCCTCTCATTATGGAAGTGTGTAGTTCTACTAATTACTTTGGGGACTGATGGCGTTTGGCACTTCACAGCCTGGTTATGAGCAGCTCTCTCACTCCGTCCTGCACAGGGAAAAGCAAATCAAGTAGGAAGCAGAACAGGCATCTCTCTATGCTGGAGAGAAAACAGAGACCTTGGACAGGTTTTTACTCCCAATTTCTGAACCGGTATAGTTTTATCAGTTGAGAGGTTTGACAAATGAAGAAAAAGCTTCTGCAGCGGTATCATAATATCACGATGCTGGTTTTACCCTGCTCTTTCCCAGCAAGAGAAATATGGCAAATTGTATGATTTGGTAGTTGGTTTTCTGACTCCTGGTAGCTGACTACCTCCTGGTAGCTGAAATGCCTCCGAGTTCCTCTAGTGCGGTTATAAAAGAAGAACTGTTCATATACCTTGGAGAGGACTAAAGCAGTAGGAATGAGGATGACTGGAATAACTTTGATTTTCCTCTGAGAACAAAACTGCTGTTGCATTGATTTGGCCACAGCGAGTGTTTCCTAATACGGGCTTTGAAAACTGCAGCGCATGTTAATTCCTGTTACCGTTTTTATTTTATACATAAATGTGTGTGAAGAGCTTATGTTTAAAAATAGGGTTGGGGATAATGCTGAGGGTTTTTGCTGTGGGAGGAACTTTCAAATAGGACTAGGCAACTCTAAGCATCCTGCAAAATATGGCGCAAATCTCTTTGAACATGTCCCTCACCTGCAAGAAACACTTGCAGTAGGTCTTAACCAACCAAGAAAATAATTTGTTTTAATGAAAAATCAAGTCTCAAATTGTTACTCCATTTAGATTTTTACCCTAAATAAAAATGCTGGAATGATAATCATGTCCTGGTTTGCTCAGTTTTAAATCCACTGCAGTTCCCGTCCGTGGATGCACTATTATCTCAGTAAATGGGAGCACCCAATGTGACCTGAACTATATTTGTACTTCTGTTTGCTTTCACGTATCTCTTCTCTGAACTGAACAGCTCTGATATTATCACCTTCCTTCTTATTTCCCATTCCCTCCGTCTATTCCTAACAGTTTTCTCCATTTCTGTCCCTGCTAGAACATCATGGAAGTGTGAGCTGCACCTCGAACCAGACCTGCATGGTCAGCGCATTTCCCTGTGTTAGTTAAAATCATTGTAATCTCCATGTTCCTTTCTATTTCTGTCTCTATAAAAACTCACATTTCATTTATTTCTGCACTGCCACTCTACAATGAGAAGATGATTTCAGTATTCAGAGCATAATGACATCCATAACCTTTTTTTTTCCAGCTGTTATTTTTGCACTCAAAACATGTGGATAGCTTAAATTATTTCTTCTTGTGTGTATTTATTTGCTGGTATTTCCAAACACTAACATTTTTTCCTTAATAAAGGAAAGTCTGATAGGTCATTTGAGATGTCCAAATCAAGCTGGCTTGGAATAGCAAAGAAATGACAGGTCATCTACAGACCAGAGCTAGGAGTTGTGTGTTTTAAGGGATGCTGGATAGAGTTACATTCTTCTGTGGCCTGAATGCCTGCGTGCCGGGGTGTTGCGTTCCATGTGCTGAGGACTTTCTGAGTTAATGTTCAGCATAAAAAAAAAGAAAAGCTTGATTATATAATGTGATGTACTGGGTTAAACCACTAAATGCTTTGAAGTCAGAGAATGAGAAAGCCACAGTTTAGGTTATCAAGAAAGTTATTAAATATTGATGCCTTGAGAAAATGGCACACGTCTTCAACTCTTTCACACTGCAGTCTAAAAAAATCACAAGTTTACTTTTACAGGGAGCTGTACGCAGGTAGCAGAACCAGTCTTATAGGGAGAAACTGAGTCAATGATGAAAGTAGTCCTGTTTGATCATGGTATTTTTACATATTTCTCAGAGCAGAAGGTGGGTAGATTGGAGTGTATACGAACCAGAGTTACCAGTTCACATCAGTGTATTCCCCAGCTGGTTCTGCAAACTTCTGGGGGAACATTTCTTCTTCCTGAGGCTGAGAGGGAAAGTAGGATGTGAGGTTATCTGCAATGTGATGCTTGTACCCTCTTGCTGTCTGTAATGCTATGCCATATTTGCCTCAATGCTGTAACAACAAAATCCCATGATTTTAGACAGGAATTTGAGATGTAGTTATTTACACACGGGTAACCCACGATGAATTAAATACAGATTAACTCAGAGTGAAGTGCAGTCTATTACCCCAGTGAGCATGCAGAGTAACTCTGGCTCGGCAGCCCGCGCACAATCGGCTGTGCTGGTGTGCACAAAGACCAATTACAACCCAGGAATGCTTCGATCCTCCTAATTGCAAAGTGTTCCCCACTGGCTTCATCATACTGGTGTAACCTGGGGAAAACTTGGTCCCAGATTCTTAGTCTTTAGCAGGCACTGCAGGGTTTGAGCAGTCTAGAAGTGTGACTGTTATTGAGACTAAGTCTGGGCTGTGGCTATTTTAAGTGACTGGTTCTGTGTGTGTGTGGCACACTTGTGCAAGTGTGTGCATATTTTAGAGAAACGGCTTCTCAAATCCTCTCTAATGTGAATGCCACGCTCCCAATACAGACCCTCATTTGCTGATTTTAGCAGCAACGATATGAATGGTTTTTATGGGGACAGATGGCTCAGTGGTCGATAAGGACAGAGGACATTGCCTGTGTGTGCCGAACAGACCCCGGTAGTGCCCAGTGCTAGGGGTGTCTGGCCAGTTTGTGTGCGGCTAGTGCGTCCTGGAGGAAGCTATAAAATCTTGCGCCTTCCTGGAAGTAGGATTTTATGGAAGTCCTGCTTCATTTTTTTTTGGGAGCAAAACAGATTGCTGGACTTGTCAGATTGCTGGACAATGTCAAAGACTGGTTTCTAATGCTGGCCCTGGCATTACCGTGTCAAGGGATCTTGTGAGTCACTTCACCTCTTTGGTTTCCCTCCAGCTCCTCTTCAGTCTGCAAGCGAGGTCTTTGCTGGGGTTAATGCCACTTTCTCATGTAGAGCAGACACTAAAATAAGAAGCTCTTAGTCTTGGCAGAGGCCAATTGGCTTGGCAGCAATAAATAGTTAAAAATACTCAATTCCTAATTTTTCTCCTACCTTGAAGGCTATTGGCATAACCTCACTCTGTCTGACCATTTGTCAGCAGAAGCCTAATGCACAGAGAGGTGTAACGAAGCAGAGCACATCTCTGGAGCCACGAACATTTAGGATGAAATAGAACAACAAAAATGAGCCTCCAAATTGGTCTCATTTCACAACTACCTCCAAGACAACTGCAAATCCTTGACAGGGCTGACACCACGTTGCTCTTCATAGTGATGAGACGTGAGCACACAGAGGAAGTACCATTTTTAAAGATGCAGACCTGAAACCAAGAGCAGCACATGGAGAACGCTCGTCTTTTTAACCTTTTTTGGACTTTTTGTCCTGATCTTACACAGAAACTTCATTTTCTTTTAACCTTGTATAAGTTATATTGTTAGATCATTTTTGTTTAAAGACTTTTTCACATCATATTTTCAGTGGACCATGCTTGTGAAACTTGCTGTGCACTGGGCCCCTGTGAACTCGTTGAAGTGTCCTCAGGGACCCATGAATATGAATGTGTTTCCTTTTTTTGCTTCCTTTTTCATCGATTTTGCTGGCTGGCTAGTTGTGTACAGTGCACAGCAGCTCTCTTGAACGTTATTGCTCTGTCCTCCTTACAAGGGGCACAAAGGAAAAGCCCTTTGGAGGAAACAGCTTTGTTTCCCCTTAAGAGCTTCAGCCTGAGAAAAATGATTGTAGAAGAGGACTTAATGAGAGAATTTGAGCTAACTATAACAAGAGGGATCCAAATATTTTTTTAATGAGATAGGTTATAAAAAGAAAAGTCCTGTAATAATGGTTTTGGAGATTTAATCAGAAGAATTGATTCATATTCCAAAAACGATCTTTGTGGCAGAGTTACATCTTCATTAAGGGCCTGCATTTTAATGGTCCACCAATCAAACTAAAGATCTCTTTGTGGATGTAAGATGGAGACAGTCCTATTTTAATATTGTGATGTCTTTTAATTGCCTTCCCTGCACAGCCTGTGCCAAAAAACCCAACGCATCTTTTCATGGAGCCCTTTGTTGAACTGGCAGGTGAGAGGGAGGAGCAGCAGGAATGGTTGTCAATGGGTAACTCAATAGGTTGATGTGAGTTGTCCATCCACTGGCAGAAAATAAAGCATCAAATGGCTGTTTCAAAGAAAAAAAAAATCAACAGCAGAAACTCTGATAGCAAATTGTATTTGCTTCTGGGACTTCCCGGTGCAGAAGGTGGAGTGACAGTGTTGGGGATGGGATGGAGCAGCTACATGGCAGCTACTGGTAGCGCAGCATCTGACCTGGCAGGGCCCCACTCAAATTTCTCTGTTAAATAAGGAAAATAGTCAGTATTCAACCCATACAGCTAGCAGAGGAAAGCCTTCCTTACATGGATAAATGCTTCCAACTGATGAATAAAAATACTGTATTTTGAATAAGAGATGCTGCAGCACATATTATACACCAGCAATGTTGATTTAGGGTGTGAATACTGGGAGGTGTAGTGCTGTCCTGCTGCACACCATTGTCCTGGCTTCAGGTGGGGCAGAGTTAATTTTCTTCCTAGAAGCTGCTGTGTTTTGGATTTAGTATGAGAATAATGTTGATAACACATACTGTTTCAGTTGTTGCTAAGTAATGCTTTTATTAATTCAATAGTGTTGCCATCTGATTCAGATGAATCTCCTGAGTGTGAGTGAGCCAGTTTTCCATTCCCTGATGTGACGGTGTAAGTGTTACACCTCCCAAAAGTGATATAATGCCCCCAAATATTTGGATGATTTATTTGAATTCTTGTATTTATTTACATTTTGATTGCTACGGTTGGAATAATCCTCTACTTTGAAGTTTTATCACATTAATGAAGCTGGTTTAGTGCAGCCTAACCCATTTTGGAAATTCTCTTCAAACTTTCCAGCTCTGTGAAAGATAATTTCAAGTAAAATACAATGAGGCTTGAGTAAGTTGTTTCAGTACGTGGCAACCTGCTGGCCTCAGATGTATAGAGGGGAAGAAAAAGACACATGTAGCAAATTTCTTAGTGAGAAAGAAGTTAAGCTCTCAACAAAATTAAGTGTTTTTCTTTTGAAGAACCAAGTTTTTAGAATATATAACAATTTTTCTTTCAGTTCTTTTTTTTTGATTTGCCCCAGTACCCTTTCTCCTGTGATACCTTACCTCCTCCTGGGAATACACACTGTGATGTATCCTGACAGACAGAGACAACATCACAAGTTTTTAGGAACCGTACGTATGCAGTGGAATCTGGCAACGTTGTCTTCAGGTACGTCATGGTCCTTTAAATGATTTGAAAATGTTGGCACCCATCTTCAAATACGTATTTCTTCTATGTTAAATCTCCAACAACAATTAATAAAATGAAGACCTGGTGAAAACCAGCGTGTGGGAGCAGCAGGACCACCTTGGGGTTTGTCCACAGGTGACGTGACACTGAATTTCAGCCTTGTGCGAGGGGACGCATGCTCTCACCTGTGGTTGTCTTGTTGGCATCAGGTTTGTCCTAGTTGCGGTGATGTGTCAGAGGGATCGGTTTCTATTCAGCCATCCTTGATGTTATGTCCTTTCATACCTGTGAGAGAAACTGTCTACGCAGGTGCCGGTGCGGAAGAACATCAGTTAAGCTGTGAACAATGAACTACTTTCTTTCTTCTAATGCTAAATTCAGATCGTGGAAAAAAAAAAAAAAAAAATAGGACAGGTTGCACAGGGAACAAAAGCTTTCAGTTCAGACAGTGCCAGGGTAGGTTGTAAGTGGTGGATATGAAAGGCCTTGTTCAGCTGGTGTATGTAGTGTAAGGAAAAAGCTAAAGTGTGTGTATTGCACAGGCAGGTACCGAGGATGCTGTAGACTCCATTGACTTCTGTGTCAGGCTGAAAAACTTTGAAAATCTGTTTTCCCCAGTGTGGATGTCTTATCTGTTGAGTGTACCATGTAGTAGATGTTTTAAAATCCTTGTATTTTCCCACATGATTACTTTTGGAATAAAGTGAAGCTGCAAATGGATTTACACTCTCTAATTTCCTTCCCTTGCAATGTGGGAACTTGAAGCTTGGCGAATACAGTTTTTATAACCTATGAAAAATGTGCTCATAACCTTGCATTTTAACATGAGCTGCTCACTATTCTTGCCTTAATCTGGAAAAAAACTGATAATAAACATGCAGGCAGGGAAAACTATTGAGACCATTGACTGGTTGCTAATAACTCTGATTCAGTACCTTGAATGACTAAAATGAAATTGAACGTGATAACATCAGTTTTGCGCAGCCCATATTTTCTACCAGCTTTTAATCATTCATCATAGCAACTCTCCATCAACACCCCATCCCGGAAATGCATCTCTCCATTGTTCTCTGGCATTACAGACTCCTTTTTTGCTTTTTTAAACATTTCTTGCTCTCATTCATCTGTGCTCCCTGCATATCACCAGGTAGATTTGATGGATTTCTCATATTGAAAACCTTCTACTCAGTTATTTTAGATAACATGAACCCACCCACCAAAATGCAAGTAGACAGAAATTCTTCCTGAACTGAAGCACTCATTCTGATCCTTCTTTCCGATATTTGCCCTATGGCCAGGCCTGCTCAGCTGAAATCTTCCAGACAGTGCTGGGACTCAAAATGCACCTTTAGAGTTGTCCAGTTGGCCATAACAAGCACTGATGGGACCAGCCTGGGGAGGCTGGCCAGAGTGGGCGGGAAGAGATGGATGAAGTATCCAAAGAGAGAAGGAGTCACATACCCCTGTAGTAAGTCATCGTGTCCAAAACAGAAGATTACAGGAGAAAATGGGAGGACAGCATTCAGAGAAAGTGAAGAAACTAGGGTAGACAATGTGTAGTTAGACCGATGTGGGGAACTGCAAACCAGGACACGCAGCATGGGTTCAGGTGACCCCGATGAGGAGCAGCAGCATGAGAAGAGGCTGACCTGTGATGTGGAGAAGTTCATCTGCTGCTCTTCTGGCACTAACATTTGTGCGGACCGTCAGAGAACTGGGTATGCAGGTGATGGGCTTCACAAAGGAAACAAAAACTAAATAAAACTGCTTATTTCTTTTAGCCAGGTTTGCCCTGCACTTGCAAGGTGGAAAGCTGTTTGTGCAAAGGGCCACGTCTGGGGCTGTTGTCCGTCATCAGGGACGTCAGATGGAAAATGCATCTGTCATCGAGACCTCAAGTTGTGGGAAAAGCCCGAAGGACTGCGAGACATTCAATCAAGTTTGTAAGAGCAACACGGTGGGTCTGTCACAGTCATGACTGAACAGTGGTATTTCTGCCGTGTTTTGACTGAGGAGATTTTCTGTTTGACCTGCCCTTGTGCAGAAGCACTCTGGCATGAACCAGATGGGCCGTACTTAGGCTAAAAAGGAAGTATTTCTTTACATTAACTTTTTTCCTCAGCTATTTCTCAGCCCAGTCAGTTATAGTTGCTCAGGTCACTGTTGGGCACAGCGATGGGTGTCCCCATCAGGTGACCATGGGGGAGGCAGAGCCATAAACACTGGATCCTCATTTTTTTCTCAGCCTGAAAGACACTGGGGTATTACATAGAGCCCAAATGCCGGTGACTGCGTCCAGCTGCATGAAAAAGTGTCTCCAGAGTTTGTGGCTTCTAAAACATGTAAGTTGTGGTATGTGTAATTTTCACCACCTCCCACAATGGGAGAGGTGGGATTTCTCACTCAGAGGGATGCATATTGTACTGACTCTGTAAAGTCAATATGTGCCTCCCAGTGGAACTTCACAGCCCAGCCCTCCTTCTCAGAGCTCATCGGGCTTCTGGTTTCCTTTGGCAGGAGGTACACCATGGAAAAAGTCACTCCTGGAGGGAGCATGTGTTACTTGGGCTAATTACCTTGTATTGTTTACAATCCTGGAAGCATCTAAGTTGATCTGCTGAGTGCAAGAAGGGGAAAGTGGCTGCAACCTGTAATGTAACTTAATGTGAACTAATAAAATTTAAATAAAAAGAAGCAAAGAAGTCCCTTATGAGCTACCTGAGTCATAGTTCCACAAAATTTAATTACTCTTTCCTTGGTATTTAACATTATGATGCAGGAAAGAATCTGTGTCACGGGCAGCAGTGACTAATTTCATAGTAAGGAGTGAACTTTTGTGTGTGATTGTATCTCACTACGTGCCCGGAAGAAGGTACGAAGGAACAACAACTGAGGACCTCAGGTACAGAGATGGCAGAAACCAGATGCTGGATGGGGCAGGTCACAAGCTGACATCATCAGGAAAATATAGGCAGGAGGTGTTCGGTTTTTCAGTCAAGAAGTAAAGGAAAACATTTTTAGTGCATGCTTGAAACACATCTGCATGCTACCAATGGTTTAGGCTGTGATCGAAGTCACTGGAAAAGCTTTGTTACCCAAATATTGGTAAAGCACTGGCCACGAGCTTTTAACCCTTTGAAAATAGCTGGCCAAATGCTTCAGGAACATGAGGTATGTAGAGTTAAAGCTTTATATCTCACATTTTACCAAAATAAACACTTCCAGAGGTTTAACACAACCATTTGGAGGGCAAGAATAACTATTATATGCTCACAACAGTCAGAAGTTCCTCCCGAAGTAGCCCCTATCCACAGTTGCTGGTTTATATGTAACCGTTACATGGAAGCAATTACTGTGACATACTTTTATGTTACTGTAGAGGTAAATATTTGTTTGCTCAGTAGATTCATGCCCATGTCTAGGGAACTGGCTGAAGGTCTGCATTTCCTTCAGCCGTGATCCTATTTACGACCCCACTTTCAGACATCCTGCCCTGGCGTTAGAGATAGCAAATGTGCCAGGGATTCACTGAACTGCTGCTCTATGTACCTCTGCGTCTGGAATCGGCTTGCTGTGCTGGCAGAAGCAATCTTCACAAGGCAGCTCCTCAGTCCTGAAGAGAGGGACTCTGGTCCGAGAGGTGAGCAGATGGGGAACGCTGGCAGCTGCACCAGCTGCTGCTGCGGGTTTTCTCCCTATGATTTTTTTCCGACAGCAGCTGATGCTCTCTGCCTACAAAAAAAGAAAAAACAAAAAAACCCTTTTCCATTGCTGAATGAATGGATTCCCTGTCCTGGGAAAAGAAAGCAGATCAAGAAAATAACAGGCCTACCTATAGCGCAGATGTTTTGGTGGGGGCTTGTAGGGCTGGAGGGTGATGCCTCAGGCTTGGCCATAACCCCACCATGGTCAGGTCACTGCCTGGTGCGAGGCAGCCCCAGCAAGCAGGGAGGGATGTCTCCTGCCTCTGGCGTTGCCTGGTTGGAAGGGCACCATTTCACGCACTTTGACAGTGCTGGGAGAAAAGCAGTTTACCAAACCCAGGCTCTTTCCACTGACTTTCTCTTTGATACCTAATTTAATGTGCCATTTGTAACCTTAACCACTTCTGGTTATACCAGTAGCGTCTCTCCCCCTGGAAATGTTTCACGAATCACAAAATATTCAGCTGGTGCTGGAGGCCATGTCCCAAAACCCTGTTGGTCAGTCAGGAGAGCTGGATTTGCACTCCTGCTCCTGGGAGTTGTTATTTATAGAGCTAAAGACCCAAAATAAGGATTAAGAAATGTGGCACGTCTCATGACAAAAATGTTGTCTGAACTTCTCTGACCAGTTTACTTTGCCACTCTCTGATGAGGTACTAATTTGACAAAAAGCAGGTGGTTGATTAAGTGTCATTTGGTGAGCGGAGTCTGGGCAAGAACATTCATCTCACGGCTGCAAGGGGTGCAAGGTCTGACTGTCAGCTCTGTGGTGCTGGCTGACAGCGAACCCAGGCCACCGCAGAGGAGGACACTTTGTCAGGGAGAAGGAGCCGTGTTTCATCCTGTGCATGTCTTGCATGTAATCTGTTGCACGTGCTGATAGTACTGTGAGACATGCGAGGTTCGTCAACTCCTCCCTTGCCTTTGCCCTCAGACATTTCATTTAATGCATGGTGTGTGTTCCTGACTGCTTCGATGCCAGGAAATCTCCTGCATTTTGATTGAGTTTAGTTTTTTCCCATGTTTTGTTGAGAACATGTTTTCACAAGGAATGCAGCATTGCTGCAAATCTTTCGTTACCTTTTGGTGCATGAGAAGGAGTTAGAATATTTACAGTGAAATCTAAAAATATTAACAGGGAAAAAGAAACAAATGTATTTGTGAATTAATACAGAGAAAAAGACTTGGTTTTATTTAAATTGGGGATAGATGAGCAGAAGAGCTGTCAGTATTATTTTGTGATAATAAGTAGTGATAACAGGGTCAGTCTTTTGTTAACACCCTGTTTCTTCTGTTTGACTTGAACTTGACTTATTGAAGCCAAAGACTTGCATTATTTTATAAATGCATTGGGCACAAATGCATTGTAAATGCACTGATGTGGGAGAAGCTCATTGGCATGAAGAGGGAAGCTGCGTCCCAGGTGCAGGAGCCATTAGTATTCTTCCGCTCTAGTTCCCTGAACCACTGCATTTGTTAAACTTTAGCCAGATCAGAGCCAATTTCTCCTGTTCCTTACATAATATTGGAATTATAATTGACAGCACCAATGAAAGGGAGAAGTCTCCCTGCAACTGAAATTTTTCTTTCATGTAGAGGGCTTTAGAACAAGAGTCTTATCAGCTGTGAATAATTGCATCTCATTAACTGCATACTGGAGATACATGTATATGCATATTAGTTGGAGTAGCGTATATATTTGGCTGGAAAACGTTACGGCATATTTCAACCAGCATCAGTGATGTGGAATTCAGTGTGGACGGTGTGTTTGTGTAACCAGAGGGACATTGCTAAATAGGCAGGAGAAGATGATAGACATTTGGGGGCAGTTATGGAGGACTTCTTGCTAGCAGGCTTCAAAAAAGAAGCTTTCATCCTCACAGTTAATTGGACAGCTTATCAACATTTGGTACTCTGTTAGTGAAAACAGGAGTGTTTTTTTCAGGCTTCTGCTGCCCCCCTCACTGTGCCTGTTGCTTCGATGGGGCAATGTTTCCTGCAGGACTTAGAGTTTCCTGCCTCATCACTGGGAGCGTTTGCAATGGTTTTCTCTGGTACCTCAACAGGTTTTGCTATTCTAGGAAAAGTTACTTTTGTGCTGGTCTTGTAAACCGCAATTCACAGCAGATTTTGGAGTCTCTCATACACAGGAAAAGCTGCCAAAAAGTCATTTGTATGAGTGTTAAACTGCCTTAGCCCTTAAATCCTTTGAACATTAGGAAAATCAAATAATCCATTTACAGTCTTCTGATTACACCTTTTATTTCTGTGGGTTTTTTTGTCCATATGGTTAGAAGGACAATTCTTTTTAATAAAATTAGGTGGTGTATTACCAAGAGGGCAGGTCTCTACTCCTTAAAGTGACTGAGCAGTTACCCCAGAGAGGACTTTCCTTATCTCAGAAGCTGCGGCTGCCACGTGGCTGTGCGATAGAGGCTTCCACTCGAAAGATTAACCTGGCTGCAGTGCAATAATTAATTGCTTTCTGGCACAAAGAGTATCTTGTTATTGCTTGTAGTTCAGAGACAATTCAACTCACACATGCGTATGCTGGCATGAAGAAAATGCCAACTGCTCTTATTTCCAGCAAAACAGTGATATAATTGTCAAGCTGATGAAAAACAAAAGCTTCCTCCTAATTTATCTGTTATTAAACGAAGAAACAAAAAAATCTGCTGTTTAACTAAGGAACGCTTTCCATGCTTTGCTGCAAAAACAGCTAACATTTAACACTGAGACAATTCATGATGAAGTTGTTGAAATATCACTGTCAGATGAATCCTCATGCTTTCTTTCCCAAATGCAAACTGCTGGTTTCTTCTTGCTCCTATTGGATTAGAGCCATTTAACTGAAGAGGAGCTTTTACGTATGGTTCAGTTTATCTTACTGTTTTGCCAAAATTACAGTAACTTTATGTAAAGCGTAACATCAAATTATAGGAATATTTCCTAATTTAGGCTACTTTATACTTTCCTTTAAAGAAGAAAATAAAATACCACCATCTTTTTCTTAAGATGACTTATGTTTGCCAGCTTCATCTTTGATTTGACCTAAGGAGTTTTGCAGCTGACCATAAAGAGCTGGGAATCAAACTCATGGTGAGTGGAACGGCAAGTGCTGCACCATGTAGTGCACAGCAAGGAGATGGAGAGAGCAGAAAACCCATTTCCACTGCCTGCATGGAGATGAACACTTGAGGGATAGTGCTGCTACTTACTGCAAATAGTGGAACCTGCAGGACTGTTTCCAGAAGCAAATTGAAAAATGTTCAGCAATATATTAATTACCAGTTAGAAAAGAATATTTGTAGAGTTGCTGTAGTGATTAATTGTTTAGCTTATTAAATTATTTTCCTAGCATATGTTTTTTTTTCACAGAAATAAATTACTTCAAGTATTATAGTTTGGGCTTATGTGAGAAAAAAATAAGGTATTTTCTAAGCCAGCAGAATTATTTTCTCCCGTATTTCTATGGAAAGTAATAGTGAAGATTCATCAACACTTGTGACCTGCCTGGAAGAAAATAGATAATCAGAGACTTCATTGTGTTTTTGAACCAGACCCTTACGATCAGAGAAGTGTGCAAATGTAGGGACAAATTTTGTGACCAGCACCAATTTTCTGATTAATCAACAAAATATAATAAAAAACCAGGATTATGTTGTCTTTGAGGAAAGATGGAAGGAGCTTATTGAATTAATTTTCCATCAAACAGCATTTTATTAAAACAGAGATGGAAGTCCATGTATGAAACCTTCCAAGCCATCATTCATGACCAAACTCCAGGCTGGATATCATACCAAGAAGTTATATAAAACTGAGGCACGAAGATGAACGAAGAAATGAAACCAAACTTCCTAAAACTGCAATTACTCCAAAGTTTGGCTTCTAACCAATGTCAGCCCCTTCTCCCCCATTTTGTAAGGCTATTGCTAGCATGGTGCAACCTGTGCAAACTGGTTAGTTGGTCAGTAGATGCTATCATTCAAATGTCCAAGTGGATATTCTGTTGCTTCTCAGAGTTTTCTTCTAATGTTTGTTAGGCATTTCATTATATATTAAAGGTTCATCTTATCTGTGAAAATCAATGAGATTAACGCTTTCTATTAATCAGGACATAAGACTCTCCTGGTAAAGCAGGTCACATGAGCAGTTAGCTTTTCATAAAGGAAATTTCAATGTAGTCTGTCCTTTCAACTTTGTAATATACTTTAGCAGGAGGAATATATTAAAATCCAAAAACTTGCCACCTCCAGATGTTATCACGCCAAACTTATAAATACAATCCTACCACAGGGGCATGTGCTGCATCTTTGCAAAGCCCAGGTTACTGATTATTTTTATTTCACTGAGCTAGGTAATGTGACCATGCTGCTCCCAGGCCGTAGTGACCTGGGGACGTGTCTATCCTTGACCCAGGTGGACAGATGGGTCCTGGCCATGCAAGTTGACTCCTTTATCCTCTGTAGCTGTATTTTCCCTTCATTCTGTGTTGAGGAAGAGTGACTGCTTTTTTGAGATATGCTAAGAAATGGCCATAATTTGGCTGAGGAGAGCTATAAAACATAATAACGTTTGGGCTTGCTGAGCTGGTCAGCAAGAGCTCACCATTACTGCAGCTTCATTTCTCTGGCCAAGGCACCCGAATGGATTCAGAAGGATGAGTCACTGCCCGTGCTGGGTGTTAGAGCATTACGGAGTGCTGCTGAAGCAACTCCTACTGATCTGGAGGACATAAGAAATACAACTGGGTTGATTCAGTGCTGCGTTCAGTACACAACAGCTCTGTGGCAGGACATACTTTTTTAATAGCCTTAACCTGTTTTATTATCCTGCTGAGGTGCAGTATTGGAAACATTAGTCCATGCTTGCGCTCTTCTCCTGTCGCTGTACTGAAAGGTGGAATATTACCTTTGTGTCCCAAGAGAAATAGCAAATTAGCCAAACTTTTACTCTGGGATCCCTCCATCTGCTCACCTGTCCATGGGTAGAAATGCTATAGGAGCCTGTTCTTTGTCTAATTGTGTCATGTACCAATTGGTGCAAGATAGGCCAAAAAAAACCCAAACCATCTAAAGTAAGTGTGTTCACACAGGTGCTGATATTGTTATCATTATACCAGTTAATTTGATGGTAAACAAGCTTAGAGGAACAGGCCCTATTCATTGATGATTTTAGCTTCAGTGATGAGATTTATGCCTTTTTAAAATACGTGTCTGAAACAGGTATGTTGTATCTCTTTCAATCCTCCTTAGGGCTGCCTATAATCATGCCTCTATTAAAATGACACTTTTAGGGACAATTTATTTGATAGACTCTCAAGTATTCATTACCTTAATTACCCAGTATAAATTACCCAGGATACTCTATCCTTGTTTGGCTCAAAAATAATGACTTGTTATTATTCAGGTGCTAATCACCAAATCTTAATCCTTTGCTAGTTATTATGGATTTTCAGAGGAAAAATTAAAGGACAGTCTTAAATATGTCTGTTCCCTAATTTGTTTAATAACAACAGTGTGTCCATTCTACCTCTGGAGAACTTCCACAGACCATGCCAGGCTGCAGACACAGGTAATTGTCTGCACGTGGTGTTGGGAGGTGACAGGGTGGTTGTCCCCCTTGCTGTGGGATGCTATGTGCTCCAGCTCTTTGAGAGCTGTGCGTGAGCATTGCTTGATCTGTTGTGATGGGATTTCTTGTTGATACTTTTTATGCAATTGCTTGAGTTGTTCTCCAGTGGTGTTGAGTGCTTGCCACAGCAAATGAAGTCAGCTCCTGATGATGTACAGGTCTCTGATTCAAAGCAAGACCTCGAGGTGGACTATCTGCTGGCTGTTTGCCTTTCCTTCACCAGATGCACTGCAACTGGTGAAGCTGCTGGACGTTACTGGTGCTTTTAATGTGGGCAAAGTGGATCCGTGATTGCATTTGGTCATATGCTTTCTGTTGAGGTAAGGCTTGAAATCTGTGAGGTTGAGTTGTATTCCACAGGTTTGGTTCATAAGGATTTTGCACTGGCATGAGTACCCCGCAGTAACTCTGGCTTTGCTTCACACAGAAGATGGTGGCTTTGATGGGTGCCCTCTGAGATGCCAGGTGGCTGTGGCATTGTAGGAGAGCTGTTGCCCATCTCCGATGGTGAATGAAGGTTAGCCTATGGACAGACAATCCTTTACAGGCCTGGCTGGGGTCAGTAGTGTCTGCAGCCGGTGCTGGCTGAGAGCCAGGTCTGCAGAACGAGTGCCCTGAGCCTGAGCCTTCCAAGTCCATGGATCTCAGAGGTTTGCATGAGGAGGAGTGAACACACAGAAGCCAAAAGCTTTCCTTCAGGCCATTTTCCCTGTGCTCCCAGAATATGAAAACATGTCTGTGCAGAGTAGAAAAACGGTACATTTATAAATTGGTAGAGCACCTTAGTCTTGCTTAGAATTTCTGTGGAGACCCTGCAAGCATAGTTACAGCCTCCTGTGAACCAAACGGGACAACAGAGACTCTCTATTCCCGTTTTGCTTCCAACCAGAAGGTCACACTATCATGCTGTGCCTTGACAGCATGCTACCCTGGCACTACAAAATCTGCCCATTGCTGATGCCATGTGTCCCACAATGGTAATTGTCTCACAATTGGTAATTTTTGAGCACTTCTCAGTCAGTCAATCTCAAAGACATTTATAACAGAGTTAGTATCACTGACCCCATGTTGCAAACTGATTGGAAAGACTTTTCATAAGGTCTCCTATCAAATGCATCAAAGAGCAGAAAACCCGTGGTATAAATCCTGTTCCTATGCTGCATTCACTAGGCTGCAGTGCTTCACCTGCACACGTAACACACACTGAACCTTATGCTAAAGATACGGTGACTAATATCCTAAAAACATGGTGAAGCTCTGGCTTGCAAGAATAGTATTTTAGGAGGTTGTAGTGCCTGTAGACTGTTCATGGTAATCTAACATCTTGGCACATGCCAGGAGAAGCCCACAGCATTTTATCTCATTAGTGTCATCACTGGAATTATTTATGAATGTTCTTTGTTTATCTTGGTCTATCTGATTTCAGTCCTACTCTATAGAAAGAGTGATTTTTTAAAATCAGATTTAAGATATTTTTACCAGTGTTATTTCCAGCTGATGTGATTTTTCATGGCAATTAGGTGAGCAAACAGTTACACAGTATGATGTTGAGGGTGTGAAAAATCTAATATAACCCATCTTGTCTATAATAATCAAAGTAATCCTGATCAAAAGATGGTGTGAATTGTGTGTGAATTAATATTATCATACAAATGTCTTTAACTGTTGATACTCTTTGATGTGATCATGTAGAAAAGACTTAGGAATCAGTGAAGATTAAGGGGAAAAGTGACTATTTCTGATAATAAATTCTACCCGCTCGTAGTAATACAGACAGATTGGCTGCACTGAATAACTTTACCAGGATTTTCAGTGTCTTTTTGTTCAAACTTTATTTTTTTACATTTAGCTATAGGGATATTGGTAGGAAGGAGGAAGAGAAAGAGTGTTGTCTTCAAGGGAAATATATATTTTATTATTAATATATGTAAACAGCACCCAATGCTGCACTCATTTGAATTTCCTCATTCCAGAAATGTTAAGGAATTTTTTAAGTCACCAGGTGAAATGAAGGAAAGCTCAACATGATGGTTCATTTGGGCTTTACCCCTGCAAGAGTCTCAAACTCTTGACTTCTACATGCCTGACACCTCCAAGGAGCCTCTGCCTCTGTAGGTCTCTAAATTTTTCTCTCCAGAACATACTGCATCCTCTCACAGCCTCAGGCTTTCCTGGGATACTAACTGTGCAAGAATGCATTTTTCCAAGTGCACCATACCTCTAGTCTGATTTTTCTCCCTGTAATTAATTCCATTTTTCTCTTTGTTTATAACTTCTAGAAACCTTCTGGCCAAGAAGAGACAACCATCCATATCATACCTGTCAGTAACACTTGGCACTAAGCCCGTTGTAAATGGAATAATATATGTTTGGTTATATGCCATGTTTATACACTTTAAAAGAAATTAGTTTGAAGAGTTTCCATTTGAACACAAAATAATGAAAAAATGTGAAATATATGATGATAAAATGCTGATCATTCTAAATGCTCAGGTGCCTATCTGATTAACATCATAACCTGATTTTAATGGCACCCTGTCCAAATGTGATTGTAAACGAATATGGTATGTAAAGACATGCCTTTGTTTGAATTTCGTTGTTTGCCAAATGTGGCAGGACAAATCTGAAAAATTAGTCAAAAAGCAAGTAACTTTTTGCTCTGTTGGATACATTTGCAAATGCCTTTTAATGATATGTGAGGGTATACTCTGACAAATTCGCTGATGAACGCTATTGATTCAATAAACTGTATCTGCTCATTTGATTCCCTTATGAACCTCACATGCAATAGCATTCTGCACTTCAAAACATGCCTTTTCTTTTCAGTTGGAGCTTTTGCTTTTTACACTATGATAGCCCTTTTAAACCAGTGCACCTGCTCTTAATGCTGCACTATCAATTTCTCTGCAGCAGTCAGTCATTTGTCGATATTTGACAATATGTGCATTCAAAATTAGTAGTGTCGGTGTTAACATATGAATACTACTTAACTTACATTTTAACTAGCAAATTGTTGAAACCTCTGTTACCAATAGCTGACAAATAATTTCAAACTATAAACTGAATTTGGAATTCACTATATGCCAAGAATTACTTGTATATGAAAGGGCTCCCCAACAAAAGACTCAGTAATAAAAGAGGTATTGTTTAAAGTTTAAACTTTCTTTGACTAAGTTTCCAGACTGGTATTGTGTGTGTTTGCTCTCTGGTAAGAAGTAGAACTTTTTATCAATTCACGTATGAAAACCGGCAAAATGGAAATGCTGCTGATTACTCCACGGTACATTGAACCATGAGGGAAGATCTAGATAGCAAGTTCTTATTGGATTTGGCCTCCATTCGGTATATTCTAGGAAGAGAAACTTCTCATAAATAGCACTTGTTTCTGGCAAATTAAATTAAATGGAGTGGGTTTCCTTGGCACCAGCACTTGTGACTGCTGAGGCCTGCAGTAAGAGCAGAAGTGTCCTACACCACACCTAAGCTGCATGTAAGATATTTGTGCTGGGACTCTTGCACACTCGCCAAGGCCTAAGAGAGATTGAATATGACTGCAGTTGATGGATGCCCTGCCAACTGCTGCACATTTGTCTTTTATAAAGCATCTCCCATATTGTGGTCAGGCCCAGAAAATAGACTGAATTCTTATAAACTGTCTAATATGTCATGGCTTTATTAAAATAAGTACCAGACACTCTGAATGAAGCACTGGAAGCTGCAAGTGCATGGAGGTCTGTTTGTGACCTCTGCTGAAGACAGGAGACTGAGCTAAATAGACCCTTGATCTCAATGAGTGCAACATCCTGACATGCCTCTCTAGTTTTCGACTGTGTATATTGCTTAAACGACTTGGTGTTCATCACTTAGTTGATCTCCTCAGGTGGAGCTATTTCCTAGATTTCTGTAAACCTGAAAAAGGCTTCAATGTGTGTGGAACACATACAATGTGTTCGGTTACTGCTGGTGTTGCCCAGTGGTTATATGAATGATTATAGGAAATCAGAAGTAAAAGTGGAAAACTCGTCGATTTTGGTTATAGTCGTTATGTAAAAAACATGGCAGTGGATCCCTGTATGTGAGTAGACGTACAGTGTCACAGCAGGAGAAAAGAAACCAGCTGCTGTTCACATTTCCAGTCATTCCTACAGTGCTTTTGTGTGTGCCTATTTGTATGCTCATATACTGTGTATGGGTAGTGCGTGCAGGGTCTTAGCTCAGTCCTTTACTAGTGGCTGATGCTCAGATATTATTTTCCTAAGGAAAAAGAGGTTTTGCATTCTTATTTCTAATTATTTTTTTTTCAAAATAAAAAAGAAAAACAGTGAAACTATGAGGAGGGAAAAAAAAAAAAACATTAAAATCCATGTGTGAATGTATATCAGTGTTCCCATATTATCTAAGCAACATGCAACTTAGCACCTAATTGTTTTGCAAATGTTATGTAGCTGAGGTAGGACTTAGAAGCTAAAGCTTCTAAAAGGAGTCTGCTAGTCCTAGGTGCAAGGCCAGTGGGATGAGGGTACATTTAAGGCCACACAGCTAAGAATGCAAGGTTAGCTTGCCAAAGAGAGTTAGAAAATGAGAAGGTGCATCCTGAGGCTGCTTAGTCGCAGCTCCTGGCCCCGGTTCCCAAAGCTATTGAAGTATTTTGTGCGAATACATCATTGGATAATGTGCATAGTCACTACTCCTTTGAGCTGTCAACATTTCTCTAGTTTCAAACACGAAGAAATTTCCTCAGATGACCTATTTATGTGTTCTAAGTTTCATTCCTTCAGGGCATGCTTCCATGGAGTTATTAAAGATTTTTATTTTCCTTTCATGAGCACATAACATTTGAGCCTTAAAAGTGTGGTCTGGAATTCAGTTCTGCTGGAAAGAATCGTTTTTCCTTTGTCCTTTAATTCTGTTGTAGCAAAGCAGAAAATACTGCAGACAGTGACGTAAAATGTAAATAGTTATTGTAAAAATCTTTTCCCAACTGTGACAGGGTAATATCAAAATGTTCTGAAATGTTTATCTGCTTCTTAATCAGAAATAAGGAGTATTATAGATATTAAGAGATTCCCTAGGGCTAATGTGTTTGAGATCTATGCACTGAAAGTCTCTAATGTGTAATAAATTATAAAATAGCAATGTAGGATGTTTTTAAAGACTTTAAAAATATTTTTTTTATGGATTTGTTTTTTTTTCCCCCCAGATTTTCTTTGGATAATGAATACAAATACATTGCACCTTTGCAATTCATGTCTGTTCCCACATGAAATTCATGTTTACATAGAGAGGGCAGTGCACATTTGGGAAATGTACTTGCACGCAAGCAGCTAGGTTCATTGTCCTCTTGTGTCTGCAGAAAGCAATCAGGAAAACATCTGTGCTTAGCTAGAGCTGATTTTAATGGATTGGGTTCAAATGTTGGCAGAAGGCACAGGCTCCAAGAGCCGCCAAAAGATGGTTAATTGGCTGTCAGCTTTGGAGCCTGACCATTAGCTGTGAGACACAATATTTATTTACAGAGAGTCACAATACTTATTTACAAGGCAAGCAGAAAGCAGTGGGAGTCTGTATGGCTGGGAGGAATAGGAATGAAAAGCGACAGGGTAAGTGGCACTGAAATACTAGTGTCTTCTTTGCCAAAGGGGATAAACAGAAGAATGCCATAAGCTATAGCACTTATTTCTTCTCCAGTTAAAAGTAAACAAAACCAAAACCAGATTAAAAAAACAAAAAAAAAAAAAAAAAGAAAGAAAAATCCCTATAGTCATCTGGTGAGGGAACTTTCTTCTGAAGTTTGTGGCACTAGTTATTGCACTTCAGGAGTAGGGATTGTGCCAGGTTTACTGAAATTGTGCTACTAAGTGGCTAAATTATCAACTTTTCTTATTACAGGTGTGTGGCTGCCTTAAAGGAGGTCCAGCTGCACTTAATTAAATAAAAATATTGGCAGCAGCTGGGTTTGTTGCTGGTTAGAGTCCTGCCACACCCCTTCCTGGAGAGGGGATAAATGCTCCTTACTTTATTTTTCTCTTGTCCATGATGCAAAACTGGCTGAGAGTGGAAGAAAATGCTTGATGGGGTGAGTTATGTGTACAAGTTTTCTTCTCAATACGCTAGCACTTGATTGTTTGACAGTTCCTCCTCTTTTTATGTGATATTCCTGAGCTTCTGTTAAACATTTTTAATAAAAAAGAGGCTAGGAAAGTGAAGGATTTTTTTCTCCACATTTCGGGAGAATAAGTATACTCAAACTGCTCATAGATTTTAAAGTGATGTATGAAAATGGAAGTAGGGTGTTTTGTAGCTGAAGATAACAGTTGAGTTTGAACTTTCTGGAAGAGTAGACTCCTTTGTTTTGGAAAGAGCCAGGACTGCTGCCTGGATGGACTAGTCTGGAAACTGCTTGTTGGAAAACAGTCCTGTGCTGTGCCTCTGAACGAAAGAAAGCCTCATAGCAACCATTGCTGTGGCATCTTCTGACTCCTGTTGCCTCACGCTTGCGCAGTCATCTGCTTTTTGACCCCCTTCCCCATTGTTATATTGCAGCTTGGTTCCTTAAGGGAAGGAGGGTTATGGGCTTTTGTTCTGTCTGCCCAGTGGCCCCTCATCTTGATGCAAGTTCAAGCTGCAGGGCAGTTTGAACCACAGTTAGCAAAGGATGTTAAGTTTTGTTGAAATGTTGCTGGGCGGAGGAGGGAAAAACCTATGGTTGCCTATAGAGTGCATTTTGACGCTTAGTTCGATGCCTATTAGACATAATAAAATCTGCTCAGATGCTCACCTGTAAGAGCTAGTCTAATACTTTAAGTATATCCTAATTTGTTTATCATAGTTGCTTTATAAAAAAAAAAGGCACCACATCAGAACACACAAACAAAAGCCTCACTAATCAGATTTAAAGTGTAACAGCCAATGACTTGAAAACACAATGACATGACTTATTTTGGACAGACATGCAAGTGTTTTAGCATGCCAGTTTTTGCCCAACGTATTTTTTGCTGTATGGAGTCCTAATAGGTTGCAGTTCTTAGGCTTTTATTTCTGTACTGTTAGACAGTGGCAACAGGAGTTGGAACCACTCGAATGAAGTATGCTTTTTTCACAAGCAAGAAGCAATGAAATCCTGGGACTTGAAAAAAAGAAAATTCTCCCTTCAGTTTGACAGAACAATATCTGCACTAAACTGATACGTTAATTGAGTCTGGCAGCCTCCATTTAATTGTGACTCATTGCAAATGATCGAGTTAGTCAGCTCCTCGGTTGCAGCTCTGTTTCTGTAGTGAGAATAAAAGAAAATAGCTAGCGCATATAGATTTACTTTTTTTTTCCCCAAAAAAAGCTCTGCAATTTTGAATATTTCAAGATTTGTTATTTCCTTGATATTTTTTTTTTATTTTTTGTTTTTAGGCTCAATCCATTTCATGTGTTTTTGACCACAATAATTTTAGAATTTACCTATGAAATTCAGTCTGGCAATTTATTAGCTGTTATCACAACCATTGCAGATGTAAATGCATATGGGAAACAATCGAGAACAGCTACTTACTTGGCATAGTTATGCTACAACAATAATGCCAGTAAACTTCAGTACTAGCTAGTAAACAGAACAATGCATGTGACAATGAGTAGCCCCAACACCTGGAACCAAATTTATCACACTGTAACTCACATGATGCTGTTGTTGAGTTAGGAAAAAAAAAAAACCAAACAAGTGCTGTGACTTCCTTCAACAAAGTAAGAAAGGTACCACTGTGGATCAACCTCATGAGAAATATCCATCCTCTAAATCTTTTTAGTCTAAAGAATAGCGGTGGAAAATAGGAAGATATTGCAGGAGATTAAACTCACCTTACCTATATGTAGAAAGTAATGTCATTTTTATCTTCTGATTTGTATTATACTTACTATGAAGAAAACTTAAGTTAGGCTGAAGTGTTATTTTGCTGGGAGTCAAACACTTATTTTAATTGTACTTATATCGAAAAGGCTTTTAGTCCAAGCTAACTGTGTAAGTTGAGAAAAGAGAGGGTGGAAGGGAAAAGAGGGACAAATGAATAATGATGCCTGCAAGGTCTTTGCCGAATTGGAATAGATTATCGGAACCACTGCTAAATCCATTTGGTTACTACCAATTACTTGCAGACCTAAAGAAATGTTCTGCATCCAATTTGCCAATGTAGTCTGGTTTATAAATGCTAAGATATACAATGGCTTGATTAAATCCTCCAAAAGTATTTAAGCGTTAGAAGTTTCTTCCTGACTTCGGTAAACCAGAGTCCTAACGTACCTGTGACGTTCTGACTGTAGTGTAGCAACTCTTCTGATAACTACATAATAATATCCTGTGCTTTTAAAATGCTTTCCAAGAAGAGGATAGAGTCAATTTATTTTTTTTTTTAAAAGCAAAATTTGCAAAAGATAGAGGAAAAAGCTTTAATTTAAAAAGAAACATGGGGGAAACTGGTGTCTCAGATATTGGTTCTCAGAAATATGCATTGGTGCAATTCTAAACTCTTGAAAGTAAGGACCTGCTAGGGTTTCTGCTATAACAGTCAGTGTTTGCATTACTCCCAGAGCTGTCACCAGTGACAAGAATGTTTGGAATTGCTATTTTGTGTGTGTTTGTATATTAACATATTATAAAAATATATAAACAAAAAATAATCCAGGATTCAGAAAAAAGAACTCAATCTCAGAACAGCTTTAAAACATTACAATGATAATTGGTATTGCTGTGCAATACTGGTTAATTAAAGGCCTACTACTCCCACATAAATAAGAGAAAAAAAGTGTGAATTATATTCATCTATGTAATATCTTATCTCATAAATATAGGCTAGTAGGACTGGTCCCTGATTCCTTATCTGAAATTAAAGATAATTCTTAAATTCTGACATCATATGGAGGGGGCTGAAGCTTCCCTTTTTTCTGGGGTAAGATATGATTGCAATAGCTGTGCCTACGTATAAAAAGGAGCTGCGTATAATTTACATACTTCCAATGATTAATGTTGTAGTTATTTCTGTTGTCCTAATGCATAATGCTTCTTGCATTTGCTTTTGTAGGACAAACCTACATCCATCAGTGGAGCATTATCTTGCCAGCTTCTCCACTATTTTTATTTAGCTAATTCAACCATTGCATTACCTAAAAGGATCTAATTAATCATTATGTTCTTAATCTTGGCTTTTATTGAGACTACAGTTAATTAAGTTTACAAATCGACATGGCAAAGTTTGATCCAGACAAATTACCTTGGAGGAGGATTTGTATCAACAAAAGTCTCTGGACCGATATATTGTTGGCGTATGCAGCTGGTGATGAAGATCTAGCTGGGTAGTCCTGGGTCGGGGATGGCTCGTAAACGCAGTCATGCGAGGCACGCCAACTTGCTGAAACTACCTCAGCACATTAGAAGTCGGAGAATGTCACGAGCTCTTCCAAATGGCTTCGCAGTGAAAGGGGCTGACTTGCAAGGTGTTCAATACCCCAGCTCCTGCCTAAAATCGATGGCTTCTCCGAGTTTAGTATGGCACGGCTGAAATCAATGGGAACAGGAAGGAGCTTTCCTCACGTTTCATCGGGAATTTTCCGGTGCCAGCTGGGGCAGCCACCTTGACACCTCGGTGGCCTTGGCCCGGGGCTGCTGAGGGGCTGAGGCTGGCGGGGCCGATGGGCTGGCGCCTGGGCCTGCGCGGGGCGAGGAGCCAGCAGCAGAGCGGGGATAGAGCCTGTCAGGGTCTTTGTGGAAACCTGGGGAGGTGCTGCCTGAACCCCCATCCTGTGCAGGAAGGAGCGCGGCCATGCTTGGTACGGAGGGTCCCAAAACGGGGGAGGCTTGGCCCTGGTGAGGCAGCGGCTGAGGGGTGAAATCTCTCTGTGGAGGCCTCAGAGCCAGCCACGCACCACCAGCAGGTCTGCAGCGAGGGGCGGCGGGGCAGAGTCCCCGCTTGGGCGCAGGGCCTGACTGCCCCCTGGAGGGTGTGGGTGCTGGTTTATCCCTGTGAGTGTCAGTGGCAGGGCCAGGGAGGCCTGGGCAGGGGGCCTGGGGTGTCCTCCTGATGGGATCCACCTGGAAATGGGGGGGGGGGCGGGCGGTGGGGGCACCTTGG
>VYZM01007322.1:477547-505799 GCA_013398915.1 Dromas ardeola | reverse complement strand
TGAGGGCACCTTGGCTAGCTGGCTGCCGGCCTGCTGAGGAGAGCTTGAAACTAGGAGCCATGGGAGGGGAGGTTACAGGCCACAGTTAGGTGAGGTACCGGTGGGCAGGATTGAAAACAAGCGGTGCAGGGGAAAGCTCAGGAATGGTGCCCCAGGGCAGAGAGAGGCCTGTCCCAGGGGCATGTGCAGAAACGCAGGCAGCATTGTTGGGGTAACTGAGACCTGCTGGGCCAGCTCCTGTGGCTGGAGTGCTGCAGCGGGAATACAAGGAGGAGGATGTGAAGGAGCAGCTTGAATGTAGATGGAGCTGAGAGATGTGCCAGGCTGATGGAGAGCCTGTGGGGCAGGGCCCGGTGGGTTTGGGGTTTGTTAGTGCTGTCCCCAAACAGTTCAGTACTTGTGTTTCTAGAGTCACAGGTAAAAGGAACCCTTCAGGTTTTGTGCCAGGTAATTGGTAATATGATGTTAGAAACACATTAAGCTGGGCATTTGTTCCCAAAAAATAAACCTGTGTATGAATGCTTTGCTCTACTGGATCTCTTATTTTTTCCCAATGTGATCAACGGTGAATGTATTTAGAAGTGTTTTTCCTGCAGTATCTGCAGGCTGTGCCAATTAGATACAACAATTCATTTAAAGAGTCTATTGTCCTTTGCAGAGTCTAGATGAAGGGCTGCGGGTTTTTTGTGTATTTACTATGATACTACTTGTTTCATTCCCTTTTTTGTCTTAATTGGAAGCATTTCATCATTTCCATTCTCCACCTTGCTGTCTGCTGTTGCAGTCTGAGGTCAGCAGATGACTAAACTCTGCTTTAAGGGTATTAAGAATCCTGTGCTAACTTTAAACCACGTTGTTTCTGTGGCTGCAGTATAAATGGATGTGTGATAGATAGCTAGCTCTGTTCCTCTTCAGTGCTGTGCTAAATAGTCTTGGATACTATTAGACCAAAGCTGTAAAGGGCAAGACACTTGTTTCGTGCTGAGCCATGACTACATCTTTCAGGCACATTTGACCATTTTAGTACAGAAAGGCTGAAGTTAGGCTTACGTAGTTTGCTGAATGACAGCATACCGGTTCTAAAGCAATCAACAAGGCAGTTCCTTTGAAAGGGAGACCAAGTGGGTGAATGAAGAAGGAATTTGTGCAATGGCCATTGAAATGCCATACTGTTTTGCTGATCTTTGGCAGTATTCATGAGAGGGTGGGGGGAATAAGGAAACTGAAGTGTTTTGTTCTTCGGAGAACTTTCAGAGAAAGATTGAATGCCTTGCCATATTGGTTTTTCTTTTAATGATGAAAGTGTCCCAAGTATTTTGATTCTTAGTTTTTATGTATTTTGGTCTCATTCCTTAATTAAATGATGAAGGAAATTGATGGGAAGCAACTTACTGTTTTATTCTGGGTCAAGTACTGTTTGAGTCAAGTTGATCCAAAATAAATTGATTTTGTGTATTTGTTTTCTAGCTGTCCAGCTGACTAGAATATTGCTGATTTGCCCAGCTTTTCTTTTCACCTCTGCGCCAGGAATATTTACATATGTAAGTCTTTCTTGAAAAATTCCTTGAGGCTTAAATATATTTGTCCTTACTATGAAAATATTTTGGAAAAAAAAAAAATCTGAATTTAGATATATTGTTATCTTCTGCTTATTCTGAAAACGTTAGCAGGTGAAAATAAGCTTGCTTTTATAACATTAGTTGTTGTGATACTTAAGTACAGAGAGACATCCCTGCAGTTATATTTTTCAGAGTAATGTGCTATTACAGGAACTAAATTATTCATATAAAAAGGATGATTGATCAAACACAAGCTACTGTAATGTGAGGGGTAGAACAAGGTCAAACTTATTTTACAGGTATATGGAAACTAATAAAATCAGTAAATTGCGCATGCAGACAGGTATTTCCACTCATGAATATCATTGTTTTCATTGTTACATTTTATAGCCTGATTTCTCATAGGCTGCAGTGTGCTTTTCTTCATCCTGGCCTGTAAGCACTTTTCAAAATATTTATTAATGGTAATATTAAACTCAGGTCCTCAGTTAGTTATACACTCCTATATCGTACAAGAATTGGTATAAACCTCTTGCAATATCTTGACATGTCAAATAAAGATTATACTGGTTCAGTGATCTCTTTCCTAAGTATAAGCAATCTGTTCTCAGAGGTACATAATTCACAAAAAATTTAGAGCCAACAGAATAATAATCATGAGTGAATTTCCCAATCAGTTGTGATATAAATAATTTATGTATAAATTTCAACATTGCATTCATTACCATTCCTAAGCAGTGATTACATCTTGTCAGAGAATCTGGGGACTCCAACTGTGTAATAAAGCAAGTACAATTTAGGGCAGGCCAGACAGAAGCTTTCACTCTGATCATCATAAGAAAACAGTCAGACAGCATCTCCCCCACTACTGCCCTGTTCCCTGCCAAGCGGTTGCAGACCCAACCTGTAAACTCTCTCAGAGAAAGAAGAAAGGTGAGAAAAAGCAATTTCAATGTTCACAAAGCCAGGTATCCATCCCTGGGGGGCTGGACTCCGTAAGTAGCTTCCTAACAGTAAATAACATGATAATATGAAGAGATGGATCTTGGTGGAGACTAGAGTGGCACACCTCAGCATTACCTTAGCTGAGAAGTGGGGAGTTGGAAACAGTCCACAGTCGGTTAGCTCTTAGGTGAAGGGAATCTTCCTTTGGTAAAGATAACTTCTCCGGCAGACCTCTCAATCCTAAATATTAGTAATTTTACCACCACAGTCAATCCCTATCACATATGCAGCAGGAAAAAAAAAAAAAAAGTGCTCCGATAAGTGGATTGAAATGATGCCATGCAACTTCCCTGACCAACCACACAGACAACACTGCCTGAGGAATTAAGATGAACATTTTAATCATTTGCACTATAATCAACAGCAGATATGAAAATGAGTGTCAGTGAGTTTTGTATCTGGTTAGATGGCAATGCAGACTGCTTCCTGATGCTCTGTTTAGTAGAGACACTGTCTGTTCTATGTTATGCTCTCAGATCCTGCTTTGCACATGCTAGAAAAATACAATTGTACACAGGTATACAGAGAATACCTGCATTTATAGGGGATATTTGCTATGCATTGAAGAAACCCATGTCAATGTGTTAATCAGAGCAGGGACATTACAGGTCCCAAATCTGGAGCAAAAACATTTTGTGATTGGGGACGAGGGGTGTGTGTGACATGGAATGAGCGGGAGTTGAAGTAATATTATTGTCCTCTTATCTTTGTCATTGTCACAAGCAGGCTCAATTACCTGAATTCTGTTAATGCTAATTATCTGTTTTTATCTGACCCCTCCCTTAAGTTCATCCTTGGAATGTGGCTAATACAATGTATCATTACTCCTTATCTCAGCTTGTTGCTGTGACCTTTGCAACAAATCCTTAATCAATTGCTTGCAATTGCAAATCAATGCCTCTTTTCAGACATGTTAAAGGTCTTCCCCATATGTCTGGGTTTTCTTCCTGTTCCCTAAACTCTGGGGGGAAAAAAGGGGAAAGAGTAATCTGAGGGAGATCAAGGCAGACCAGTTGAGAGCTGTGTTCAGCAACCACTGAGAAGCAGCAACCGTCTCGAAGGAACCAAGAAGTCATTTACTCTGTTTTACCAGAATAATGTTCTAAGATTTTCCCGCAATTATTTCTATGCTGAGTTCCTATCTGTTGTCTTTACACTGTTGACTCTTCCTAATTCTCCTTCATTCTGGGCAATCTTCTAGAGACAGGAGATGCATTTCCTGGGTTGGGTTCAATTGGACATGCAGGTTGGTTTTGGACGTGGGTTGATTTGGTATCAACAGCTGGACCAAAGTTTATCAACTTGCATGCAGAGAAGATGAACAGGTGCACTGAACCTTCTTACTCAATATTATTTAAGAGGGTTTCATTTTCTATACCTATTCCTTCATTTTAGCCTGTTATCCTACTGTTGTGGCTACAGTATGGGGCTTGAGTTTTTCCTGTTGATTGCTTTTTCTTTTACTCCTTAAAAATTTTAAGAAAACTGCTCTCTAGTCAGCAGCTGCTACAGCTTAGATTTTACCAGGACTTTCTTTCAAATTGATTGCTGTAATGACTGTGTTGAAGGCTGCTTATTGTCTATTATCTGAGGCACGGTTGAGAGTCTTAGTTACTTGATTTACATTTTTTGCCAATGTTTTTATCTATCTCCCATTGTTTTAGTCTCATAATAGGTCACCTGCATTATTAAGAATTTTAATTCATGTTTTAATTTTACATTTTAAGCTCTGCATTCCTCGTTTTACTTATTTTTAGATCTGTTTGTCAATGTACAGAAGCCTGCTACAATTTTTTAATCATATCATTTGGCAATAAGCATAAAAACTAAGTAAATTTTTAAAACAAATGAATTCATAACATGATTATTAAACTAAATGAAGGGTAACAAATTATGAAGATCTACAAAACTGAATTATGTTCTCTATTATGCACTGCTGAAAAAAGTAAGAATGCTTGAGAATTAAAATTTCAGCCTATTCAGCAGTCTAGTGAAGCCTCAAGGATGTCATTAGCTTATGTTAGACTCCAGTGATGGATGTTGGAGAAAGAATTCACATCCAAAAAATTAAGGTACAATAACCAGTCTTATGCTAATTGTGAATGTTATTTCGTGCAACATGTAATAAGATCTAAATTAGCTGTAAAAAGTGAGCATAATTGTTTATATTGCTCCAGCTGTGAGTGAGTAACACCATCCTAAATTGCCGGTATTTGGGCAGCAACGAGCTTCACAGTATCAAGTTTAAAACCACACTATTTTACCCGCCTGTTACTTGAACTAGCAGTTGGATATTGTGAACACCTCTGTGAGAGAAGTAATGACATGAAAATTATTTTGCCTGCGACACAGGTACTTTCTCTTAGCAATTTCTCCTCACAACTCCAAAACCCAGTTTGGTCTGGTTTGTTTCATTGGAGCTGTTATTGAATAAGGTTCCCGTAGCCATGTTCAATATTTCATGATTTGAGCCCTAGATAAAATATACTTCATCACATAGTTTCACTGCTCACATTTTTATGTATTTAAATAGAACTGAACAGGATGTTTTAGAAGAACATACTTCATCTAGAAATGCCAATTTGTCAAAACCGGAATTGTGTGGGAAAGGGCTGATTTGATCCATTTTTTCCTGTGGAAAAAGCTTTAAGAAACAGATTTCAAGTGCTGAGAGCATCTCATTTCAACATTTTCAACATGCAAGTGGCAGTTTTCTTGGCTTGGAAAAAATATTTAAACTATAATCAAATGCAATAAGAATAAAAGAAATGCAGAGAATTTTAAGAGAATGAAATAATTCTAGTAAACGAAAACAGACTTTAAGTACTTAAGACTTTAATTAGACTTTATGGCTCCTCATCCACACTGTTTTCAGCACTCCTGTGCTCAGATGCAGCTAGCTTGTATTTCCTAATTTCACCTGATATACCCTTGGCCTAATGCTACTCCCATTCAAACTGGTAGTAAAATAATGCTACTTCCTTTCAAACTGATAGTAAAACTGCTTTGGGGCTAGATCAGTGCTGAGCACTCGAAGAGCCCATCTTTTGTCCTATGGCAGTATGCATGATCCAGGAGATGGCTACTGACTCAAGAGCTGCACTGCAATGTGCTATCAATAGTTCTTTATAAGAAACCCAAAAATAAAACTACTGCTTAAAAGGCAGTTTCACTGAGAAGAGTTGAATGCATTACAATATCATTTTCTATGATCTTTTGGTGATGTTTGAGAATGTGTGAATTACTGTCTGATAAATGCAGATTTTTGTGCATCATTACTTATGACAAGAGTTGGTGTAAAAAAACAGTTATTATCCCATGTTGGAAAGTCCCTTGGAATCACATTATGAGGGATAAACCCAACAGGATTCAGTAGAAATTACTCTGAAATCAGTACGTTATTAGGAATTACTCCGATTTTCATTTGACAGCAAATGTTCTTTCTGCACTTTATTACCCCTTGAGATTATATTGGGTATAGCATTCATATATGTGCATGCACACATATACACCATGTTAGACTACATGATGGGATTTTCTGTTTTTGGTGTGCATGTGTACAGAGAGAGAGCTCTGTCTTTAGATGGGTTATAGCTAGGGGCATACACACATATTTAGTGTCTTTGCTTTGCTGGTCACATATTTCTGGGTATTATTTTCCAGAGGCTACAGACTGCTTTATACCTGTCAGTTATTGTCACTCTAAAACTACAAGGTCTCTTTCTGGTGTGTATTCAGTGTAAGATTTTCTTTTGTCTTATTTGGGCTGTCATCAGTTAGAACTTGGGTTTGAAATTTATTTGCTTTGGAGGGTAGGATCATACTATTTAACTACTTGCTCAGATGGGAAGCACAATTTAGAAGTAACATCTGTGCAGCTGTTGGGACATTCACAGGCTCTGCCAGGCCTTCTCTGTGATTACAAGCATGCGAGGATTGCGTTCCCTCTGCTGGTTTCCTGTATTCAAATTTGAGAATGGAGATCTTGGATCCTCCCTTTATTAAAGATCCTTTCTTATTTGATTTGAGTTTGACTTGAGCCTTTCAGGGATTAGGAGTATTAAAAGGGCTGAGCGTGCCCATGGGGGAAAGATTGTCTTTAACTGCTGTTAGTAATCCCTGCATGATGCAAAGCAAGGATGTGCAGGTTGTAGAGAGCTGTAGTTCCCTTCTGATGAATGGAGGGGTCACAGCGATGGAAGGCTTTTGACGGGGCCTTGATGATAAAATGTTAACCAACACTGGGAGCAGGAGTGGTTCCACTGCCCCAAAGCAAGCTGAGGAATGTCTGTTTTGCTCTAAACACAGGTTGTGGTTTCAGAATTTGCAATTCCTTGTGTTTTCCAAGATGTCTTGTGTTTGGTTTTATATGGCCTGCTGTAATTTGTCGTAAAAGACATGCAAGCTTAGAAAGGTTTTCATATATGCGTAATGTAACAAAATGCATGAAGATGAACTTGGAACATTTTATGGATTTNATTAAAAAAAAAAAAAAAAAAAAAAAAAAAAAAAAACAAACCAAAAAAACCCAACAAACTGTTTCACACAAGGCATGATTTTTAAGATGTTTAGGATGTTTTCTCTGATCAGCTCAGGGGGAGGGAAAGTGCATGGGGACAGATACCTAAATGAAGACAAATCATGTGGCCAGACCTAGAAAAGACTTTAGGGCTTGCAGCCCCATTGGCCTAGACCCTGTTTATGAAACTGTGTGCCCAAAGGCATACAAATCACAGGATGCATCTGTACTGCAGTTGCAGGTTATTGACCTGTAGATACTCTACCCTCCTTAACTTGGAAAGGGGAACATGGGGCAAAGAATTTAGAAGGGCTTATTATTAGGAGTGCAGAATGACGCCAACAATGGTATCCCATATGAGAGCCTGTGCTGGGAGTTTCATAAGGCACCGTACTGCTTAGCCTTGTTGCTTGGGTCTCTACAATCACATTTGCACCACAGACATACGCATGGCTCAGCAAACTCATGTTTAGGTTTGAATGCAAAGAGTCAGACTTAGCCTGCAGTCTGATCACAAATAAAAAGAAAGTGCATGCTGGAAAAACAAACTCTTAATCTGGTCTTGAATAGCAATTATGATGCATTTAGCATAAAATAGTAGTTACGGGAAAAATAGGTTTTCTTTTCCATTTGCAGGAATGTGATTCCCTGTGAGATTTAATTAATGGCTCTCATTTATTCTTATTTCTCCCTATTCTATGAGTGCTGAGTATAAAAGAACACATTTAATTTGGCTTCTGGGCAGCAAACAAATTCATTTAATGTTGATATAGAAGCATCTATTTCGATTTTAGAGGGAAAAGAGAGGGGAGGGACATGAGGGGAAATGTGATTAGTAGCATTGATATCATAGACAGTTTGAATGGCTTTAGTAATCAGAGTGAATTTTTATGAAAACTGAATTTGTACTCCTACACAACAATTCGGAGAATACGGAATTATCTCCAGTAGCACATTAGATAAATGGAGCCTGGAAGCTATAACTCACTTAATCTGGATGTAACATTTTCTCTTTTGGGGGATATAGGAGACATTAGAAACACACCTATGCTTTCTTTTCTCTTTTTCAATTAAGATAATAAGCTTTCCTTTGGATAATGTTGTCTTGAGGAATAAATTTCAGGTTAAGCAAATCTGCCTGTTGGATAAGAGAGGCTATAGCACACATTTCACTATGATCTTGAAAGGGACAGAGTGGCCAATCTACAAAGTTCCTTCTACAAGCACAGAAAGCAGGGAGTGAGGTGGGTACTGATGGATGGGTTGATCAAGTCAGCTAGAGGCCTTTGTTCCTTAATGGAAGTTTTGCGACCAACTTTCAGTTAAATTCAAGATCAAGCCTTCAGGCTTTCATTTCTACCAAGCTTGGTTGCAGACCCACTGGCATCGAGAACTGAAATCCATTCCTATAAACTTACTTCTGCATCTTTTACATGAGGAGCATGCTGTTCGCAGGAGAGGCTGGAACTGAAAGCAGCAGCCTTTTGTTCCATGTAGCAATTGCCTGTGTTTGGTTCATAGGGTTTAGAAAGAAGACCAACATGAAAAAGTTTTGCTCCTGTCTTGTGATACTCAAGCTAGAAAATGAGAGAATGAAATGAATAAAACAGAAATGGGAGCGTAATTTAGGGGTAAAAATTGCTCAGGACCCATTGCAAAGGGCCATTAGTAAGCAACAGTGAATCCTGAGGATTTCATAGCACCAAAACCAGAAAGAACAGTAACAGTTCGGTTTCCTGATGGCTGTACACAACATAACATTTTGAATCCTGTTCAGTCATGTCTAACATCACCTGCTGTCATCCCTGTAGATCAGGTAAAATGGAAGCACAGGTATCTCTGCTTTTGATAACATGACTGATTTATTTGTTAAAAAAGATTTCAAGTGAGGAATAGGGATTTATATTTTGGCTGCTGTAGTTGCATCATTCATCAACTCTTTCTTTTCCTTTGGCAATGGACATACTCTCCTCTGGCACAGTACTAATTTTAGTTCATTTAGGTTCCCTTAGTTTAATTTTTTTCATATTTGTTGCTGCTTAAAGATATGGGACTGGCAATTTATGTATGCCATAAGCTTGGGCTGTTTATACCCTCCTCTCCCTGCTCCCTTTTTAAAAATCTTTTTATTTTTTACTAGAGTTTTGAAAACAAATGGTATTAGCAGGAGTGGCTGGCTGAGCTGAGTTGCTGAAGGCCGTTTGGCCTTTGTGCGGGTCACTTTGCCCTGTAATGCCATGCAGTTTCTGCCGCTGATTCTTCTCACCAAGTGTCCTCCATGGTCTGTCTTTCAGCCCTGAGGTAATGCACAATAGGAGCGTACTCGGTCACCAGATGTTGCTCTTCCTGGTCTTAAGAATAGCTTATAATATTTTACTCCTATATCACCAATATGTTATGTTCCAGTGTCTTGGGTCTTGTGTACTCTTTTGTGCTTGTAGGGGTAGTGCTGAGTATGAAAGAAATTGGAGTTTTTCAGGCAGAATTTTTGAATGAGTTTGAAGCATGAAACAGGAGAGGAGTTGACCTGCGCCCTGTGAGGTGAAAGACAATGGCTGCTGCTACTTTTGACTCCTGAGTTGATACGTAGCTTCACGAATAAAATGTTTAAAGAAAGTAACATTCTGGGTCCCCTAGTGTACCAGTGCGCTCATTTCTATTACATGGGAAAAAAAGCAAGAAAAAAATAAATTAGAATGAGAATAAACAGCTCTTTGCACACATTTATCAATTGGATTCATGAGGCACCTTGCCTTGGGAAGCAGTTTGGATAGAAGATTGCAGATGTGCTTTATGAACTGCATTTGAAGAGGATCATTTGGGATCAGAGAAGTTCTTTTTTTTTTATTCCCTGACATAGTTCTCAAATTTATTCTCAATTGATTGAGATATCTGACCTGGTAATTTTTTTTTTCCCAGGAGAAAAAACATGGAGTTGATGTGATTTGCATTGGCTTTCAGATTAATTTGTCTTATTACAAGAAAATGCCTAATACAAAATCAAAGAAACAGATGCTACTTGCTGAATTTCTCTACTGCTCACATACCTTCAAGCTCTTACCGTAAACTTGCTATAGGGGCTGCTGTTGGCTATCTTCCTGTTTTTAATGTCACTGTCCTTTGGCAGTACGTAGATCTTAGTGAAACAAGATGTTTTTCTCTGCAAGCTGTATGCATTTTTTTTCCACACTCTGCTGTGCATTTTAGGCAGGCTGTGAGCTAATGATAAGATTGCTCAGGTGAATTCCCAGATCACCATGTTTTCTGCCAGAGATGAAAGGCCATGTAAATATGCTTTTCTGGATCCTTTCTCAGATGTAATTTCCCTGTTTTCTCTTTTTCCTCTGCACTCTGCTGGCAATATGGAATTATAATATCTCTGCTTACTTACACGGCCTTCTTAACAGTGTTATCAGAGTGCAATTATTAATTAATCTTAACATATTTTTCCCGGAATACCAATTTATAGTTAAAACTTTGCTCCAGTTTACACTTGTGTTTAAGTTCTTACAAAGTACTTAAGAATGTTATAATAAAATTAGCTTCCAAAAGTGTTAAGTAATGCCTCTTACAGCAGACAAATATCTATTTTAGAGGGACTAAGTCAGATGTTTTGGAATGTGCTGTATCCTGTACCCAGAAGGGTCATCCAACCTTATAAGTAAAAAAGGGATAAGTACCGAGAGCTCTGTTTTGAGCTGGGTCTTCCAAGATTGCCAAGGCTCCTGTTTTCCAACTGGAAACCTAGAAGCTTAGGACAGAAACAACTTTATGCCAAATGTCTGCAGTCTTATGCTAGAGCTGCTCTGTGGGATCTAGTGTCATCAGGAAATTTCTGATCATCTGCCCAATAAACTCCAGTGGTGTCAGGTTCATCCTTAGCAGTCTTACCACTTTGGAGAATGCAAATGCCTAGACAGTAAAGTATAACTTATGATTTCTATTGCCAACAAAGTGGGCTAAATTTAAACAATTTCCTTGTTGAATGGGAATGTTTAATTGGGGTTCACGTATGCAGAAAGAAGGAAAATGTTTGTCTGTACGCTGATTTGAAGGAACAATAAAATTCTTTGACATTCAACTGCAAATGCAAGTTTATGCAAAATCTGCAATGCATCCAAGGGCAAAACTGAGGTCCATTTGGAAATTTGAATGCAATTAAAGTTGTTCTCTAAACTTTTTTGTTGGGGTCAAGTTGTGGTAAGAACAGTTTAACCCTTCTTGATCCATATGCAGTCAATCAAGTTAATGGTGTTCCTATTATTTTCGTAAGTAGTCAGAGTATGTGTGACATATAGAATTATGGCATTCCCTCACAGTAGGTCCTCAGGCACTGAAAGAGCCGATGACATTTTATAAAATGCAGTTATGTAAAGCATCGCTGGAGGCAAGACTGTGAAGCTCAATCTTTACTGTTTCCAAGGCAGGAAAAAAGTTCTAATGTGTTTATCTACCTCAGTTGTCATCGAAACTAGCCTAGGCTTATTAGCTAGTTGTCAGGACTCTTCAGTTCAGCTACAACTAAAGGTGTTTCTTAATTAGTGGAACGGAGACTCAAAATTATTCTTAGTATTTAAAGTTGGTTATACTCATTCATAGCTTATTGAACTAATTAGAATCCCCAGACAACCTCTTATTTTTATCTAAAAGAATATTGTTCCACATCCCATCACTGACTTAATATTTCTTTTAAAGTGAACTGCTGTGGAATCTAAATTTAGGAAGGAACTCTGAACAGGGACAGTTTTTGCATAGCTTATAAATGAATTGCTCATGAATCATTCCACGACAGATTTAGATGAGTAATGTATTTTTGTAATAAGCAGTACATACATCTTTGTCAATCTTCAGGCTTAATTGGGAATACACTCAACTCTCTCTAGTGTCATATGTAACTGTTTTGGGGTCCTGTGTGATTAAAATGGGAATTATAGATGTCAGTGACACTACACTGATGATAACATTATGAGTTGGGAAAGTGGCATGTGTAGGCAAGGAAGGAAAGTATCTCCTTGCAATAATGCCTATCTAAAGGTGTACTAAATTTCTGCAACTTGAATCATTCCTGTTTAAATTTGGAAACGTAATTACAAGAGTTAGTTGAGCTTGATCAGTATAGGGTAGAAGTAGGTTTTCTTTTCATTGGTCTTATTGATAACTTTTAAAAAGTTTTCTGTTCCTAATGCTTCTGTTGGTAACTCTGTTAGCCTACGGTCAAGCAATTCTCATGACTGTAGTAAGGTTGAAAGTGCATTTACTTGCTCAAGAATTAGGACTTGGAACATGCTGTTTGAGGATAGATTATCCAAAGCTGAACAAATAGCTTGTTCTAAAGAACCACTCTCTTTTCTATCCCACTCCATAATACATCAAAAACCAAACCCTAATTTCATCTAGTCTCATGAAATCATGCTTTCCTCAAGTTAAATTTTGCAGTTCTGCAATCATTATCCCCCATTGGGGTTTGTTTACATAGGATTGCATGTGTTGTGGCTCAATCTGACTGCTGAAGACCTCCATTTTTTTGTTTAAGCCTACTGACCTGTGGCCTGACAGAAAAGGACAGGTCCTCCTAGAAGCGGGCACCTAGGAGGTAAATGCTGCTCTGACAGTGTTTAGGAAGTGGGGGAAGGGGCTTGTTTGAAACAATCCAATGGGAAGGCCTGGAGTAGTTCTGCTAGGAAGCGCAATACCATGTCGGAGCAGTCACCATACAAATTAATATTCTGACACTTGTGGCTAGCAAGATAATCGGTTCCCAAATGTCAGAGTGCTGGGCCAGAGGAATAGTTAACTGGATAACTGGTAAAAAGGCAAGGCTACTGCAAGCTTGATACAGGTTTGTTTGGACTTAGCAGACAGAAAATTCACACGGCTACAGGAGTAATAGGTCATTTCTGCAATACTAAAATCCCCACATTGAATAAGAAATGAGTTTAGCAGAGGGAAAGAGTTGCATGCAATGCAGAATCCTCACTTTGTATGACTGTTTGTAAACTGCTGTGTGTTTTGTGTAAATGTGTTATGGGAACGCTTTGATTATGTTGCCTGTACCTGTGCTTTAGAAAGCAGCATTTGAATTGTACCATTCTGTTCTCTCTTCTCTAGAGGATTCAGAATTAGGCAAACCCAAATGTAAACTAAAATTATGGTTTACACTTATGCTCTCATCTGCATTATCCTCTCATCTGCAGCTAAGAAACTCTTGAATAGGCCAAAGGAGGCAGTAAAGCAAAACATTGTGTAAACCACAATGGTATTCTTCCAGTGAAGTGCAGGCAGTTATCAATAGGCTCACTCGTACTTTAAAATGTGGTTTAGATTTTATTATTAGACCTGTGTCAAAAAAGCTCTGAAAACTACGTATTCGTTGGAATTTTTATTCACCAGAAGTGTCTGAAGTTAGTTCCTAATTCTGCCAAAGAATCCCTACAGCTTTGCATGTAACCAGAAACATTCTAACACAGGAGTATCATTGCTCACCGGTGGCAGTTGCCAGAGGAGGAAGCCGCATTTCTTCACATCTTGAGCTAAATATCCATGTTCCCCAGGTGTGGTTGTTGGTCATGCTCATCCTCTTTGGGTGGGACAAGCACTGGAGGATGGAAAGGTATGTAATGCATATTTGACTGATGGTTCCAGCTTGCAGATACATGAGCATGACCAGAAATGGAGTTCATAGCTCTTCAGAGAGATAAGTACACTAATTTGGTGGCTGAGTCTAGCATGTTTCTTGCCCTTACGGAAATTAAAAGATAAAACATGAAAAAGCACTGGCAAAGTTAACTCTAGGAAGGAGATTCCAACAAATGCTATTGACATTTGATGTTGTGAGTTGTCTTATCTCCTTTTAATGGCTGACCTGCTGGGTTTTGTTTGCTTATTTTTTAGGGAAAGATTTGCAGTGGCAGGCTTCAGGAAGCCTGAGATTAGGTTTTATTCCCTTTGTTTGACATATGATAAAGTCAATTTGTATTGACCATACAGTTTGCAGCGTCTGTGTACGTCAAGGTGTGCAAATATTATTTGAAAGCTGTGGTAGATTCATGCTTGGAAATTATTATAACAGTTAATGGGTGACTAAGATATTGGAGAAGAAAATTATGAGCCAAACACATGGATTATGACAGGCAGTCTTTGTGTAAATTACTGTATGTAACTACACAGTATTTCCTGCAAAATGTGCTCTACAAGTGGAAGATCTAATTAATGAAGTACTGTAACAGGTTAGCATTTGAGTTATTTTTGTTATTAGTAATCCCCAATGCCAGCTGTGATAGTTGTATTACCTTGCCTGGGTTTGGAGGTTTGTTTATGGAAGTTGTGGTCTCAGACTAGTGGAGTTATTTTCTCTGATGCTTCAGTCCACAGTTATGTGTGATTATTGGTTATGCTTGCTGTAACAACTTTTCTAGGTCAGTCTAGTACTTGGAGATTTCTAGATTTGAGATTACATTTGCGCATACACACATACATATGCCATTTTATTTCCAACGGAAGCACTCTGGAAAACCAAACTAGGAAATAGTAGCCTATGAAGTGTTGCATAAGCATGTTTAATATGTGTACAGCAACTTTGTATTGATCTGGATGAAGAAGCTGAATATGTAGATTAATGACATGGTGCACGGGAAGCTTTCTTCACGTATGTGTCTGCTTGCAGCCATGAACTGGTTCATGCAACAGAAGAGTATGATTTTCTAAGGGGGGGGTATGTGCGTATTTGGATACGTGAATGTACGTGAATATCATCTTTGTCTAAATTTAGCTTTAGGTCAATCCTATTATAGGTTTTATAAGCATGAGAGCCAATGAGAGTCCCAAAGTTGCCCATTCCACCTAATTACTTTTCTTGGAGTAATCAAGGACTGTAATTCCAGGAATTCTTCACCTTAAAAATACAAATAAAGTGAAGTCTTGTTCACTGGAATCCATGCCCTTAAATTAAGTGTAATTCCAAGACTCACGAAATGGAGCACTCTGCTGCAGTGTGAGTTTGGTGCTGGGTCTCTTAAACACAGCACAAACCAGTGGGGTCCGATAGCACTACTGCAGATAAGCATAGATTGATTCTAACAGGATTCAGTGATTTATTGCATCAGGTATAACAGCATGGTACAAGGTAGCATGCTATGATTAGATTTAAGCAACGTAACTCAATGTGATGGATGAAACATCAAGAGGGGAAGGCATCCATTTTTCTGGTCAGCCAATATTAATTCCCCTACCTGATGTCCAGCATAATTTTTTCAAAGAATCAAAACAGCAGGGGAAAGTTTACAAGGAGAGATATATGTAGTTTTTCTGAATAAGCAACATCATGAACAGAATGATTTATAATACATGGATAACGATCTAAGTTTATATCTAGCCATTTTAGCTGTAACTAGCAGTTAGGTGGAATAATTCAAGACCAAATCATCTTTAATCCCAGTTCAGAGCTTCTGTTCTTACAGCCCATCTGTTGACATGACAAATTTGTCAAATTTCAGAAGACTGTTGCTCTGTAATTTTACCATACCCCAAAGTGGTGCTGCATAAATAAATCAAAGTGAAAACTGATGAACTTTGGCCTTGGGATAAAATATTTTGCACATTATATCATCAGAACAATTTTTTTAATTCTCAGTTATTTCACGTTTCCTCTGATTTATTTATTTTTGTCTCTAGAAAGGAAGCCTCATTAATTTACTAAATTTTTTTTTCTCACTAAGTCTTTGTTCCGAACTATTTGCATGATGTTTCATCAGCCTATACCTCTAGCTCTAAAAGGTGAGTGACCTTATTCAATTCCGAAAAAAATCAAGGAATTCCTCAGGTAAGGGATTATGCACACTAAGCCAGTTAAACAGGACAGCATTGTGTTTAATTTGTTTGGTTTTATTGAAGTTTTTGATATGCCAGAGGTTTTCATACCAGGACAAATGCCAGCAGAAGTGCAAGGATTTTTTGAGTAGTACATGACTGTATGATAGGTACTGGGCTAGGCTGCTCTGTGTACCCACACCTGTCTGTGCAAGACAGCATTAACATGGGTTTTGCAGCACCAGGTTGAAGTGGAAACATGATGGAGCACCTTGTGGAGCTCCTCTCTGTAGTGCTGCTGGTGGAAACATTAAGATAGAGCTGTGGATGCATCTGTATCTTATTATAATCTCTGCATTTCTACATGGCATCCTTCTGTAGCCCATGGCACATCATCAAAGCTGCCAATGGCTAAACATTTAAACAACTTAATGCTGAAATCCCTTTGTTTCCAATCTACCATAGTAATACTTGCAGAAGGACTACGGTGGGCTTTGGCTTTCAATGGCAGAGGTAGAATTTCCCTCCCTTCAGAGATGCATGCATATCTTGTATCCTTAAATTCTGTCTGGGGTTAAAGAATGATCTAGGTTCAGTTAGCAGTCACTCATGCTAATGAGCTTTGTCTGAGCTTCCTGGCTGTAACTTACTTCCACATAGGAGTTCTGGGGAAACACCTCTTAGGCCTTACCGCCTTCTTGAGGCACCAGAGAGCTTCCACCAGAAGGAAATACTATATTGTCCTGAAACTTGTAGAACTGTCAGTACCCTAGAAGGTGTATTAGGAGTTATCAGTGTAAGCTCTTTTAGGATTTCTCCAGGAAGGGGGTGTCAGTCACAACGAGGACAAATTAGGGAAGTTTGTGTGATGTAGCTGCAAATCTCTGAAGGGTTATTCTGATGGATCTCTTGAGATCCATATCAGTTTTATTCTTTGCTATTGTGGTTGTTCTGCCATCCTGTGAGTGTGTGCAAATAAGTCTTTAATGAGGAAGAAAGCCTAATCACTGGGATGTCATGTTTTGGTCTCCCTTTTTAAGGCAACCAGAATTTAATATGCAAGTAAGATATAATTAGTAATGGGTGATTGGTCATTCAGAACAGGATTTTCCCAGCTAGCCACTGCAGCTTACCTGTTCTACTGAGGAAATACTTCTTCATGGAAAGAGAACAAGACTGCTTCTGAAAAGAAGTAATGAGATGGTATGTGGCCATTAATGCATGGAAGTGTATTCATGAGTTGTCCATCATACCTAGTGACAGCTGCATGTATTTTCTGGGGTCTGTCTTGATAAATTGAGCTTGTGAAAATTCCCTGCACCATTTCAAAAGTAAATGACTGTATGTAGGATATTTGTCCATGCCACTGAAACTGTATTACCAGTAATGGATTAGTGTGTCAGGGTGCATCATACATAAATGATTTTTAGAGTGAGAAACCTTCATCTAGAGTGTGTGGAGTACCAGAGTATGTGCGGAATATCTGAACGGGTTCTTCTATGGTCATAGAAGTTTCAGTGCTTGGGGACAGACCTCAGGGAATGAAGTTCATCAGGTGTGTTACTGGGTATCTGCTATTTCGCATGTAAGAGATGCCTGGACACTCCCCTACCACCCAGCTCTAGGTCTGTGGTTCAGATTTAGCACTGGTCCTTTGAAATGCACGGTTCTACACAAACACAGTTTGGCTTATTGTCTTGTGTGTTGGTTTGTAATCTGAACTGACTTCTTGCTTTGTATGCTAAAAATACCCTTAGCCTCAAGGTGTGCAGGTGTTCCAGGTACTGTTTTCATTGTCCCTACCTGCTGGCTGGCAGGATGCTAAAACAGCAGGTGGCTTATGCTATAACCCACATCTCTTGGGTTATAGACCTCCTGAGGGTTGAGGTAACTCTTTAGCATTGTCAGCAAGCAGCTGGGCTTTCTTCTAGCAAAGATTGATCTTTACATGTTAATGCAACAACATGACCTTATAACTCCTGCGCCATGATGGAATTTGTAGAAAATCTTTAGTCTGTTACTCTCATGGCTGTTTCTCTCCTTCCTGCTGATAACTGCTTCTGAGCTATACGGTTTCTATTTCTATTTTCCTGCTCCCTTAAAAAAAAAAAAAACAAAACAAAAAAAAACCAAAAAACTTCTAATTTCTATTAACAAGAAGGAAATATCCAAGAGCTATGTCTCTGACAGCTAGGGAAAAGTAGAAGCACCATATGTTAATTGGCTATTGTTTGTTGGAAAAAAGCTCCCATTAGCTTCTAAAAGTTTGGCTCCAAGGGAGATTTGACCTTTGTGTTTTAGGATGACTACAGCAGGTAAATCTTGTGACAAAATCTCAGCAGCAGTTTAATTTCTACTATTACCATGATGTGATACAACTTCTAGAGAGAATGGGGCACAGTGTTTGCCACACACAATTTTTCTGATTCTGCACCTGAACTGTCTGCTGATAAACTTTGTCATATTCATTAATCACACTGATTTGATGGCAAATGAATTTCACTTGAGAGATTTGATGGGTAATATTCACTAAACCACTCTTATTTGAGTATTTTCTGTTCAGATCATGCGACTGGCTACCTGGATCAATGGAAAATAATTACTGCTTCTTCATTTAATATTTAAATAAAGGTTTGAATAAGGCTGTACATATGCAGCAGCTTTTAGCTGTGTTGTGCCATTCTGTCAACAGAAGTCCTTAAAAAGGACACAATTACAGGGGCAGAAATGGGCTTCTGTAACTAAATTCTTCAGTTTGTGCATGGTTCAGTGGTACACCAGTATGAAACTGAACTCTGATAACACAAATACTTATCAGTATTTCATTGTTATAGACAATAGTGTGTTTTTTCCCTTTTTTCTAGAAACAGTGGCTAAATCATTTTGAATGGATTTATGACTCTCATTTTTCTTCTGTGGGTATTCTTGTGGCAGCAACATGGTCTCAGCACAGTGTTAAAATGCCCTTATTGACAAAAGGAGAAATAAGAAAACCACTTGAAAAAGCAGACTCGTGGGAAAAAAGTGAAGAATAATCCTGAGTTCCATGGGGAGGGGGAGGGGGAGACTAAAAAACCTTCATAAATGTTTCTTTTTTTTCTTTTTCAAATAAATGCAATGACCCCGTGTTTTCCCTCCTTCTCCTTTCCTTGTTCTTGAGTTTCTTTTTCAGGGCCAAATACAGACCAAGGCAGAAAGAAAAGGGTATTAAGAGAATAAGACACATGCTTCTAAAATAACTACCTTCTTGTTTTGATAATCTTCTTTTTAATTATGATGATTGTTTATACGTTTTAGCTGAAAACTGCATCAACTAATTTGGCTTTTTCATCAACCTGGCCAATATAGACTGTGCATGTAGTAGTTTGGAGAAGTTTATGGCGAAAGATAACCATTAACTTGTCAATGAGGAATGGCCTAGATGCATAAACTCAACACAATTTTTAGCTCCAGTTTCAAATTGGAATAACATCTAAAAAACTATCAAAACTGTTCAGGCATGCATAAATTCTGATGTATGGATCTTTTACCAATCTGCCTGTGCCTTGCTGAAATGAAGCAATTATATTTAAAAAAAAAAAAAGTGCTATGTGCACAGATTCTTTTATTTAGGAATTTCTTATTGATTTTGCTAAGACTTTCTGTCATTTGGAAAAAACTTGGGCTCTTCATTTGACAAATATGAAGACAGTATTAAAGGGGAAAAAAACCACTCCACTAATGTGGGTATGCTTCCAGTCATCTGCCAACACTGAGAAATTGAGCCAATATTATCACAACAGAACTTTTTTTTTTCCAGATGCTCTGAAGCAATTACTGTGAAAACTCTTCTTGGTAATGAGTATAATCGCTGTTTCAGAGATGGAGGAAACAAAATTACAGAAAAATCTAACCATGGGCAGAAAACAAATGTTAAAAATCGGGGGCAGTGGGCGTGGGGAGTGATTATTGGAGATTTTGATTCTCTGACCAGAACAGTGTTTGTTCCTTGAGCACACGGTTTGGATTCCCTTGAATAAAGTTAAATAAATCTTGAATTAATTCTGTAATAGTGCCAACCTCTGCTCTTACTTCAGTTGCTTAAAAATTAAACTGGTCTCCTACTGTAAACAGTCTGAAAGACCTGTGTCATCTTTACCAGTGTTAAATTAGGCCTCGATTGGAAGAATTGCACAGCATTTCATAGGGAAGAATGCACATTTCCAAGTCACACAGAGTTTAGCAAAATGTGTTATCTTTAAGTGTTAAGCCGTTAGTGTCTTGGTTCCCACCTTCATTTTCTGCCTTAAATACTTTGACAAGGATGTAGATGTCAGAGTTTTCAATGTGAGCATCTTGGGAGGAGTTCTCAGGAATGTGGATTCATGTTTAGACCACCTCTCATCACCAGGGCGATGTTAATTTTCAGGCGGAAGCCTATGCAGGTATTACTTCTGCAAAGCAGAAAGAAAACAATTATTATGATAGGCTGAGAATCAACACATCTCAATACATGAGATAACACTATGTTGGTTTCTCCTTCTCTTGAAACTGTTGAAAGTGCTGCTTCAGCTGTGCTACCTGCAATTTTTAGGTACTACATGTTTTAGGATTTTTTTATGTTTAAGCGTATCTCAGATCTCTGCATATAGAGAAGTCTGGCATCCATCTATGACACGGAATTGGAAAGGTACCTAACGTCGGCTAACTGCTCTTTTTTCTGAAGTAAAAAAAAACAAAAAAAAAAAGTTTCTTAGTACAACTGTGCTGTATTTCACAGAAGAGATTAGATACCCTGATATGATAGGTGCTATCCAAACACAGAACAAAAAGACAGGCTATGCCCCCAGGAGACTGTAATCTCTGTAGAAATCAAGAGAAAACAAGTAGGGAAGGGAGCACAGGGGAGCAAAGGAGTTAATATCGGTCAGACTGATAGGGAGTGGTCTTGGCATTAGTTGAACTGTTGTTGTCTTTGTTTGCATGATGAGCTGCATGATGATTATAATGAACAAATGTTTTGGAAAAGAAAGAGGGATCATTAATGCTAACTGGTCTTTGTTTTTCCTTATCTCGATGGAAATGTTTTTAAAAATATTTTTAATAAGCAGAAGAACCCATTGGAGCGGATTGCTGCAGATGGTTTTGCTTAACAAGCTGCATCTGTCTAAAGATTATGACTGCTTCTGGGTTGCCCTTTATTCAGCTGATCTTTTGAGACAGGAGCCCACATATGATAATATTGAGCTATGCTGATGTTAGTAGCAGTTGTTATTAATATAAACAATAAGTATTGTATTAAAAAGGAAGAATCATTTTTTATTAGCTTACAAGAGGCAATGGTATCAGCCAAGGTGCATTGAAGTCAGTGCATTAGGTCAAATCCTGGTGACTTGCCCCGTGATCTTTCTGTCTAAACATACAAAGTGGCCTCAGAGCAGATGTCGGCCCAGCCCTGTGGACAGTTCCTGACGATGGGCAGCCGGCGCTGCTTGTTTAGAACAGGACATGTCCAGTGGGGAGCTTCCCCTGCTTACAGCAAAGAGCTGCTGAGGAAATTCCTGAGCTACTTCGCACTGTGCTTGCTGGTCACTGTGTTTAACAGTGCTCTGGTCTATGAGGGTATTTAGTTCCTTTTCTGCCTTGGCTTTATTTTTGTTCTCTACATTGCTGTGAGTTTCACAATGTAATTATGCTATATCGTTGCAATAGAGTTATTATTTCTGCCAATATAGCACCGTGCTTTTATAACAGTTTTTAGCGACCAAGACAGCAAAAATCAGAATGTATAAAGAAAAAAATCCTTTTTTTCCCCTCAATAAATTTCTTTCTAGAATTTAGTAAAACTCTAAGTAGGATTTTGGAATTCAAATGTAAATTGCAGAGGTTTGTCCTTAAGCCAACATCATTATTTTTAATGTTGCTTGCATACTCAAGTTTGTGTTTCATACATCGTCAAATACAGGGCAAATGTTCAATGATAGCCTCTAAAGGCTGAACATTATAAAAAGTCTTTCAATATTTAACAGGGAGGGAAATTCACTATTGAAATGATTCATTTAAGGATAGGAGTGGATTTTATCATATGCTGCATGTAAAATAGGGCTATAAGGTGACGAAAAGGAAAGTTGTAAGGTTGATGCAGAAATTATTGGTTGAAGTTTTACAGCCTGTTCCTTGTAAGAGGTAGATCCTGTTATCAGTCACTCATGGCTTTAAAATTGGTGAATTTAAGTATGCGACAGAGTAGTAAACTTGAAAATTCTCAAAGGTGGATGCTTTTTGAAGGCTTTTGAAAAACTCTATGGCCTCTAGCATTACTCCCTTGGGCAGATCTATTTTTAAAAGTATCTTTAGCCTGTCCACTTATTTTAAAAGCAGAGAGATATAGAAAGGGTCAAGAGCAGTAGAATAAATAATCCCTTATTTTATAGGCATATTTACATAATGAAGGTGAAACTGAAAAGCATTTCCAGGTGGATTGAGCTGATAGGCAGAGTCCTAAGGGGTCTTAAATACTCACAGGTTGCTGGTCTACTGGAAACGTCTGATACTGAGGCAGTTACTGTCACTATAAGCACTAACTAAACAATCACACTTTCATGAAGATAACCTTGAGGCCAAATATTTTTGACGGTGCAACAGCTTTTTGCTGTAGGAGGGAAAAAAAATATACGGAATGACACTGTGGATTTGAGTAATCTGTGTTTTTATTCCACTCACAGACTAAGGGGCATTATTAGATGTAAAAAACAGTCATCTTTCAGTGAATTAGAATCCTACATTAAAAGAAATGAATAGTAAATGCTAAGATCTGCTTGGTTATGGACACATGCATTAAGTAATATAATCACAGCTGTTGGTTGATATTACTGTGTGCGGTAACAGCCTGTTAAGAAAGACAAAAGGCTGTTTGAGCAATACATTTTCTTGAGTCATCCTCCCCTGCAGAAATGTTCAGAAGTCTCCCGAACAGAGTTGTCTGTAGGTGTTCCAGCAGAGATGGTGTATGCCTGTGTTTACCTTCCCTGCTGCTTTCTGGAAAGACCTGAAGTTTCATTTGAAGGCCAAGGGCTTGTTCAATGGTGTTCCAGAAACTTAAGCAGCTGGGTAGAAGGTGCTCTTTCCATGATCCCTGTTTTCACCCATTTTCCAAGAATTGTAGCTGCACTGGAACCACACAATTGGGCTTCTGCTAACCTCTGCTTTTGTTTGTTCCCAGCTTTGTTAAGGTTAGTGTTTTGGTGAGGGAGGAGCCACTAAAAAGTCCACCCAGTCTCTGGATGTGTTGAGTCTCTTCTTAGTATTAGACATATCCAGTTTTCCTCCAGTGAATGATTGCTTACCCTTCACAGGAAGTATGGAGAGTCTGGAATTTGGTAGAGTGTTCCCATATGGCAGCAGCCAGCACAAAAGAAGCAGGGGGGGGAATCGAATGGTGAGTCCGCTATTTTAGCTCTCTTTTTTTTGTGGTTGGATTCTTAGTTATTTGATTTTGGCTTTAGTGGTTGTTTTTGATGCTAGTGTTTTTAATTGTTCATGATCTTCTTACTTTTTAATGTATATTTCATGCTTGCATACTTTTTACCTATATAATTATGTTATAATAATCACAACCAGGATAAAGGGCTACTAATAACATTTATCTTCTGTTTAATAATAATAGTGATTTTAAAAAGTCCTGTAGCTTCAAAGGGAAATGATAGTTTTTGTGTGTCTGCCTAGTTTATGAACTTTACTCCTGCAGAGTTCAGTTAGACAATCCTGGATCTAAAAGTGGAAAGGTGCAAGCAGTAGAAATGCAATGTCTCAGCTCTGTCACGGGTCATTGTGGAACACTGGGCTTTGCCAGTGAGGTGCACTCCGTCTCAGTCTCCCCCTCTGCAACATACTATTCATTCTCCATTGTAAACTGCTGTGAGATCATCACAGAAAAGAAAAATTAGAAAAGCTAAGTATTTCTTTCTGTTTTTCCCATCTCATTTTGAGCTCATATAAGAGGGAGTATGTTGTCTTTGTCAAATGGACGTATCTGGAATTGTAGAAGATTATTTGGCGATACTGAGTTGGAGAGGATTAGTTGATTCTAGTCAGTTAATTTGCATTAGTCTTTCAACACTAGTCTTAGCTTTGCAAAACAGTTCTTTACGTGGATATTTTAAATCAGTGAAAAAAAGGATTTGATATATTGCTATTGTTTGAGTAGATGTTCCCCAAAAGGATGTGTAGCTTAGCTGATGAGCTCAAAGTAGCAGGGGTGCTCCACTGCAGCCAGCAAAGTACTCTTTGATAGCACAGCAATCCTCTCACAGAAAAGTTGTACAGTACCTTCAGAGTCCATGAAGAGAGAGTATGACACAGAGTAGTAACAGAAATATGTGATACTCAGCCTTGCCTGTCTTGTGGAGATAGTATTTCTAGGCTAAAGACATTTAATTCATGAATTCTTAGGGGACAATCCTGACCATATCAAAATTGAAGTTTTTCAAATTAAAGACTGTTTTAAAATTTTTAAAGAAACCAACAAAATCCACCCCTCCCCACCCCCCCCAGTTTTCCAAATTAAATTATTCACACTTAGGGCTGCTGGTGATGAGGGGTTTTTTTCATCATCTGTCTTCCGATTCTGACAGATTCTTCATGCAAGGAATGTGTAACGTTTTGAAAAGAGTGCGTGCCTTTGCAGATTATATCACCCTAGACATTTTTGAGGTGCTGCATATCCTATATAGTCCTTGGGTGGATTTCAGCAGAGGATGATGCAGACATAGTTCCTTTTTGTGGTGTATGAACATTGCTATTCCTTTGTATTCAGGAGGAAACAGGTAACTGAGAGAGAATTTTTGTCCACTGTCTAATTGGTTCTAATCCTGTGTTCTCATCCTGAACATTACAACATCAACCAAATGAAAAATAAAAATCACTTTTCCCCTGAGCAGTGAACAAGTGCCATGAAGATGGATGGATAGATACAGATTTGAATGCATGACTGAGATGGAAATCTTCAGGGGGAAGTGTCATGGGTCAGAGGATTGGCAATGCCAGCAGCAGCCTCAATTCAGAAAGGAAGACGACCTATATTCTGCTTTTAAAAAGGAAAAATTCCATAGTGATAATAACTTGAATTGTGGCAACCTTCTCTGTGACTGCAGGGAGAACAGCAGGCTAAAATCTGCATTTGACTACATGACTGCTACTTTATAAAGGGTCCTGTTGAGACAACGACTGCAAGAGGGGTTTGGGTAGTTGTGTTAGGCTGAGCTGGCTGATTGATTAGCAATTAGAGGTTTCTGTTGATGAGGAGACTAGAAAAAGAAATACTTTGCTTTGTTAAACTAGCAACCTGCATGTGAAATGGTACCTTGATCTTGCTGTTCTGTAAGAAGAGTGCCAACATTGGGTATTAATGTGACAAAGTAATTGGTGAGATAGGTCAGTGTAGTAGAGGCAGAGTAATTATTGCATCTCGGGGTTCCCAGAATATGCTTTTATGGTTTGTTGCTGTCCAGAAACATTCAAGATCAAATAATTTAGGGGATCATGTGGAACAAGAAAATGCTCAAGTGGGCAGGGAGTCAGACTGTTCACAAGCAAGAAGGGATTATGGCATTATGCTAATCAGCATGCAATACCAGGCAACACTACAAGATTTATTCTTTTTTTTTTTTCCCCAGGCCCAAACTCCCTGTTTCTCTTTGTAATGGTGACGTGCAAAACCTCAAAATAGTGCTAAGAACAGTTGATGACTTTATTTTTTCTGCCTAGAGAGTATTTATTAGTTTGTGTAAGAGAAATATCTTTGGCATAAACCAGAGGTATGTAAGACGACCTTAAACCGAACTTCATAATAAGCAAAGAGAAAGAGGTCACAGAACGGTAGGGGTTGAAAGGGACCTCTGGAGATCATCTAGTCCAACCCCCTGCCAGAGCAGGTCCTAGCTCATATGTATTTGTGTAAGTGCAATGATCATATATTGTATACAAAAATCTTCATCTTCTAACTGACACGGTATGCAAAATGTGTAACTAAAGAGGAATCTATCGTGTCAGATACTATTTAGATATTGAAGCATGCTATGATTTGAGATTGATACTAAAAATGGCAATGTTTTTTCACTCCTAGTAAGCAAATATTTACAGTGTATTCAGCACTGTGGAAATAATGTATTTCTAGGAGAACATTTGCTGATTTATCCTAATTCATACATGATTTTGTAAGACTAGGAGAACAGATAAGTCCTATTGAAAGATATGTTTGTGCCTGAAGGGAACAAGAAAAAATCACGTTCATGTAGTTCTGGCTTGATTACTCAGTATCTGACTCACCAGAAAAATTTGCATCAACTTTGATGGTTTTGAACCATAGAGCATATCCCTTGAATGGTCCTGAGCTTTTTCATTGCAATTTGATGTCAGTAATTATCAAGTGTATTGCCAAAAATGCACTTTTAATTTCAATATCTCTGTAATGAAAGTGGGGAAAATGTTAATGTGTTACAATAATTAATGCTTGGCAGCATTTATCTGAAGACAAGAGTGAAATAGTTTATATAGGGAAATAGTTTTCATCTACCCTTTTCTAGTGTCATCACTTACCCTTTGCTGACAGATTCCTGTGGTTTCAGTACAGTAAATGTACTTGTAAATGCATGCTTAGAATTGCATCCAAGGTTCTTTGATAAGGAATATGTGGTCAAGTGCTTTCTTAGTGCTTAGAGAAAATATTGCCCCAGCAATCGGAATTGTTGATGGTAGGATTTTTGGCTCAAGAGTTTGAGTGTGAAGCAGATAGGACAATTTTCACAGGTGATGTTAGAACTTACGTTAGTTGGAGAAGTTATCTTTTAAATAGGGATTGTTTTACTTATCCTCATCAAATTTTTCTTATGATGGACTCTATAGAAGAAAACTTGGTGTAGTTTATAGAGGTTCCAGCATATAATGTTAGATTTATAATCTCAGAGCTAAAGTTTCTGAAAGACTCTCTTAAAGCTAGCTTGGCTTCAGATCTGGAGTCTTTTCGTGTTTCGTATTAATTTAGGAATTTTTCCTTTAGCAGTTATAGGCACCAATAGGTCCAATCAGAAGCTGCAGATTCTATTCAGAAGCCTATTCACAACTAATCTATATCTAGTAATCACAACACTTTAACTAATCACAGTTTTAAAAAAATTATCTGCACAATGACCTTATAATTAGGGAAGTTATTTTCACATAAACCTAAACTTACATTGGGTCTTAGAGCAACCAGGGCAGTGTCCTTTGGAGGCACCAAAGTTTCCAATTCCTACTGAATTCAGAAGGTTCTTGATCAAGATCCCGCACTAAGTCTGTACAGGAGTAGATAAGTTCTGGTTCCAACTCCTGAAGTGTCCATATCCATGTACATCTAGTGAATATAATATTTCTGAATACTATTTCAATTGCATATACGAATTGAAGTGAAATGGCATCAGCTGCTTCTACTTTCAGATTCTGAAAATCTTAAATTGAATGGTTGGAAAAACTTGTGTAAACACATATTTATCTAGGTCTTTGAAATTGCTTGTAAAATTAAAATCATTGAATAATCTTATATCGTCTTGTGCCCTCAATGATAACTGAGTTTGTAGCAATTCTTAATCACCATCTCTGGAGTCCATCTGAGTTTGCATTTCTTCTGACTCTTCTCAGCTTGTGGCACCTATCTACGGAGTCAGCTCACCTAAAAGCTTTCTTTTCAAGGTGACTGATGCGAACTTTGCAGTACAGTATATTGCTCAGCTGATCTTTGTTGTTTGCTGGTAATTTTTTCCCGTATTTTTCTCCACGCTATTTCGCTTGTGATTTTTCTGCCCAGTACTTATGTTGTCATTTTTAGTACAAGCACATTTTGCTTTCTGGGCATTTTTGTTTAACTTTGCATGCAACTCCTGTGTCTGTAAATTGATACATCATAAATAAATCAGGCTGTGATGCAAGTATGAATAAGATTGGACTTGAATATAGAGTCAATGTCACTGCAGATGATGAAGAAAACAATCAACCTATAATTGCATTCTGTATATGGATTCTTAAAGCATTGGTAAATGTTAATAAATATACCAAAGACAGCTTCTATTATATACCTATGTTATTGATATAGACACCCATATTTCTAAAATATTTATGACATAAAATGGTAAAATATATTTGCTACTCTTCTTTCATCAAGAAGAACCTATAAATAAAACCACATGAAGAAATGGAGAAAACACATAAAAAATAAAATAACTTTGGGAAATTTTGTCCCTGCTAGATAATTTGTCAGGCAGGCTGTTGTTGAGTTTTGTGGGGTGTGTGTGTCTGTGCGTTGGGTTTTTTGTTTGGTATGTTGTGTGTGTGTGTGTGTTTTGGGTTTTTTTTT
>VYZM01007322.1:350129-476201 GCA_013398915.1 Dromas ardeola | reverse complement strand
CTGTTCTCCATGACCTTTCAAAGATGATGGAGAGTGGCCAAGCAATAACATCTGCCAGCTCTCTCAGCGCTCGCAGGTGCATCTCGTCAGGGCCCATGGACTTATGGATGTCCAGTTTGGCCAAGTGGTCTCTAACCTGATCTTCCTCTACTGGAGATTAAGTTTTGTCCCAGGTTTGAATCATTCAGAATTTGCCTATTTAGCGTGGAGGGAATTTCTCAATGTGTGCTTGATGTACTCATGTTCATATATAAGAGGGTCAGAGCAGAATGGAGAGGCTTAAAAAGCTCTGTGCTATGGTGTATACATGACTGACTTGCCATCATGCAGGAGCTGTAGAAAACAACCCAAAGGCAATCCTGGAGTCAGTGTCATTCCTATGCCGTCCCCAGGAGCTGCCTGTTCCTGAAGAGGCACTGTGTGACCCAGGGGTCTGTCCCACAAATGCACAAGTCAGGCATGCTCCAGCACTGCCTCACTGCCCTCCTGCCCTAGGCTGGGAGGTCACAGCTGGCTCGGGAGGACTTTTTCACAAAGTCAACCTTTTTTCCCTGACCCATGTCTGGATTTTACAAACTTCTTCTATGGTAAGATGCAGATAAACCTGTTACTCATCATTCTGACTCGAACCGCATGGTTTAGCACTGTGGCATTTCACTGTGGGATACCTCTTGAACTTTAAGGGTTGTGATGAGCTGGGCTGCGCTTTTGCCGCACAAAACTCTGGTGGTGGTGGAAAGAATGAAATAGTCTGGAAGCAGGGAGGTTGCTTGATGTTTTGTTAAGGCATGTGGGCAAGGGGAGTGTTGTAGTGAGTGGATGGGAAAAGGATGATGTTTCTATGTGAAATCCAGTCACTGCACCACAGTTACACCATAAGGAAATGGTGGTGCAGTAGTTTGAAGACAATATATTGCTTCCTAAGTCTTTGAAATAGGTTATGTGATGCAGCCAACATGCGGCTTGGCATCTTTTTCATGGCAAGGCCTGTAAGAAGGGAGTCTGTGCCTTACCAGACCTAAATCAAAGTTGTAAAAAGAATCACTTTGGAATGTAGCATATATATTATTGGATTGAGTTGTTTCTAATTGGCAGAAACAGATCTTGTATCAGTTCTGTGATTCCTGACTAGGAATTTATTGCTGTAAAGCAAATGCAACAATAGAAACAGCAAGTCATTCTGCAATATGGGTGTCTTGGGTTAAATTTAATGGTGTGCCTTGAAACAAAGGACAGCCAGCTGACAAAACAAATTGTTTGGTAATGAAGTAACTGAATTCTAGAAAATTCCAGGTTGTGCAGTGCAAACCTAGTAAATCCACTGTTATTGTTACAATGTTCCTAACTAAAGCCAGCTTTGATGAAAGCTATGACAGTCTTTAGCCTAAGATCTTTCTGCTCCTTGAAGAAAGATTGTATTGAGAAACAAATAAGTAGGTTTTTCTGCTATTGGCATATTTTTCCTCCTCTATTCTGCAGATTGGAAGATACAGACAGATAATACAAATGGAGGCAGACAGGACTGAGTGAGAGACTATAAACAGGCGTGAATCAGTGTCTGTAGATTAGGAAGCCAGGTGGGGTTGGTAGTGAAGGGAGAGAAATATTTTCCTAATTTTTCAGTTCATAAATTAGTTACCAGAAAGCATAACTATCAAAAAGCATAATTGGTAAAACAGCCAGTATGCTATAAATTGGAATCAAGAAGGAAGCCTTTTCCTACCCTGGATTTTTGCATTTAGAAATGATTAGGGAATGATAGAATAACTCTGGCTGGAAAGGACCTTACGAAGTCATATTTAAGTCCATGAGTGTTGATCCGTGTTTTCTCTATTGCTCAGCTTTTCCCTTTGTCTATAATGTAAATTTAGTTCCAAGTTTTCTTTGAGATATTGCACTCATTGACTCTGTCAACCGAGGTGAAAAAAAATTACCCTCAAAGATGAAGAAGGTGCAGACAGTATGTGCTGCATATTCACATCCCAGAGCTCAGGGCTTCCTAGCCAAGTCAGCAAGGCAATGTGCAAAAGGTGCACTCAGGCACTTTCCAGATAGAAGTTCAATCCTGAAATAAGATGTCTGTAAGTCTGGGGAGATTACTCTGAGCAGAAATCACCAGCTGAACCAAGTTAAGTATTATCTAAGCAGATTGTCTGTGATAAGACATCACAGAGTGAAACAGCAAGATCTGGTTTTCTGTCTTTCACTAGTAAAAAGAGCTGAAATTTTTCATCTGGTCCTTGTTGGTGACCGTCTCTCAATAGACCGTAGTGGAGTTAGTTTGATTTCTAGTAATTTGTTCCTTCCCCAGAAGTCATCGAATGTAGATAGAGACTGAGATTCTAATAGCATCGACCGCGTTAGCACCATGGTAATGAGACATCTTGTCTCAACTTGGGAGTTTTTGTTTGTTTATCACTATGAATTTTATTGCTATACAGGGAACAGCAGGTGAACTTGCCTGTATAGCTGAAGAGAAAATGATGGTTGCTTTTTATGTAATCCACTACAAATGTTATTTGAAATAATGTGTTTCAGAATACATTAATATGGCATTTGTAAGCAGTCTGATAATTGGTAACACATTTCAAATGCCTTTGATGTTTGACTTGGGCAGGGGAGGAAAAACTATAGCATCATTTGCAGAAGCTGCATCTGAAATTCAGACTGCAGTCAAAATTGGCATTCCTGTAACTTTCAGGCCAAATAAATAAATAAATGCAGTCATCACTTTTCTTTAAAGGGCCAAATAAGGAGAACTGAAAAAGAGAAGGAAACATAATAGGATCTGATAGCACTTTAGGTAAATATCACTGCAGTGAAGGCAGCAAGGTTTGAGATCAAGAGAGGATAGAGAGGGAGTGAGAGAGAGATATGTGGCTTTGGTGCTTCGGGGAAATCCTCATCTCTGCGAAGCCGTTTTGAATAAAGTGATACATGCAGGAGCTGACAGGTGGCTTTGGATGCGAAGAGTCAAGTTGTCTTCAAGATGGAGGCCACAAACGGGAGAGGGTGATAAAACCATGATGAGTCAGAGAGATGAATGACAAGAAGGCACCCCCGTGATCACCCCAGATTCCCTTTACTGCACACATAGTGGAATCCCACCTGGTAATTCATACCAAAATTAGCATCTCATCTAGAAAGATACTCAGTCTTGAGTGAAAAACTTCAAAAAATGGGCTATCTATATCAGTCAGTAAGTAGTTGAGAGTCTATCTCTCTCCTCAAGTCTTTATCCCAGTTTGATTTCCAACCGTGGAACTGTGTTTTATATTGGTTAGTTGGAATATTCTTCATGGTCAGAAATATTGATTATCTCTCTCTCTTTATCTTCATACTTGTAGATCGTGGTCACACCAGCTCCTACTCCTTACCTGTTTGATTGCTGGAACTAATGATGCAAAGTGCTTTAATAGGTATGATAAGAGCAGCACAGCATTATAGTGGTTTGTTTCAAGAAACAGCAAATAATGAAGTGCAGTTTGGGTAGAACTGACCTAAATTGAAATATTGTGTTTAGGAATCAAAATACTTCTGGACAGCAAAACTGGAAGCAAGCATTTAGTTATGAAAGAAACTTCTTTTTTTTTTTTTTTTAAACTGTATTTTCTGTTAGAATCCTGTGTGTCTGAATCTGATGTATTAAATCTGAAGAGTTGGGCTTCCCAGACAGTCATTGTCAGCAGTGGGGTATGACCAGCAGAACTAAGCTCTGCTCCTGGGAGAATCTGCAATTTAAAGAAGGAACTAACATAAATGGTGTTAGAAGGAAGTAATGATCATCTTCGTGAGGGATAATCTTTCAAAAAATATCCATGAAATTATAAAATTCATCATTAACTCTCCAACGACAGTTGATAATAGCATTACTTTCATTGGATGGATTATGAAGATCTGAAAAAGGGAGATTTAATACATATTATACAATTTCTAGTAGGTTAAAGGCTGCATGAAAACCTTTTCATTATTAGAAATAATCTAGGCAAGCAACACCTCCTCCTCCCCATTTCTAGCACCGCTCAAGTGCCTACACAGTCCTATTCTTTTCTAGCCATTATGGACGTATTAGGTAAAGGTACACTTCAGAAATAGGAAGCTATATTTAAGGAATCATGTCTCATTTCCTAGCTCTCTGTAGGTTTTCAAAGACAGCATTGCTTATATTTAGTAGCAGTTTTACCAAGAGAAGAGAAATACTTTGAAGAGTTGTTGCCTTTTCAAAATGTTTTTCAAAATAGTTTTCAGTCTTCAAATAATTTAAAACCATGCTAAGAAGCCATATCAGTAAGTGCCCTTGCAAAAGAGTAAATGATGACTGGAAGGGGCTGAAGGTTAAGGCAGTTCAGAGAGTTAATTTGTTATTACGTTTGCTTCTGTATTTAAGGTGGAGATGACCTGATTGAAGTGATTGCACCAATTCTTTTGCTAGTATGATTTTGCATTGTTGTGCTGAACATTAAGAGGCTATTGGAATCTGTGTACATGCTGGCAGTTTTTCTCTAGGGACACCCTCTAGGGAGGCAGCCCAAATATTATATAAGATGCCTGTGTATCTCTGACAGCGAGAAATGCAGGCAGAAGCAGGAGATGGTCTAATTACTGGGCTCTGACTTGAACCATGTGTGACTCTAGCATGAACTTAACAAGAGGTTCCATCTGGTTGATGTAACTGTGAAACCCTGGCTGATGGTTGCACGTGCCTGTGGGTGCAGCCCCAAGAAGGTGAAAGAAGGGTGACAGGGATGCTTGGGGACTGGAGGACTTGGATATGCAATGGGCTGAGGGCCAGAACATGAAGTGGAAAGGAAATCAAGTGAAAATGCTAAGGGCTCCGTGCAGCTGGTGGAGACACAGACACAAGCTCATTGCTGCTTGTTTTTTGAAGTTATGTACAAAGTGATGTATAACTTCGGGCAGTTCTGCATTTAAGAGATTTCTAGCCCTTATTTTGGTTTTTATTTCACGTTGCTGAATTTATTTCTCTCCTAACCTCAGCAATCCACCAAAGGCCATTTAACAAATACCATTTTAAGAAGCTCTTTCAGAGAAGTGCCTATTAAAATATTTTGCTTTTCATTTGTAAAAAGTGAGGAAGGAAAGGACTTGGGGCACTTAGAACTCCTTCAGTATCATCAGTAGTGAGTCTGTGGATTGCAATAGATACACACACACACCACTGTGCACTAAATATCATGTCTGTGAAATGTTAGAATTTGAAGACTATATATAAGATCTACTTAAGATTTCATTGCCTTATTATTAAGAAATAAAATACTGAAATCCCCTGATATGTCTGTATTTGGCCAGAAAATCACGTTTTTGAGCCAATATAAACTGTAGATATCCAGAGCTGGATATTAGGTGAATTTGTCCCATTAGTCCAAGTAAGAAGAAAGTTGTTAACAAATACATTATATGTATTCAGAATTGAGTGATGCAGACTTCATATAGCAGATTAATGGCATACCAGATTCTCTATAATAGCTAAGACACCCGGATGGGGCTGGGACATATGACACAAGACTTAGGGAGATCCATGTCCCATTAGGGAAGCCAGTGGTACGCCATGAGTGCTGCAGTGCACTAACCACAGCTGAGTCACAGCCACTATGTTTGTTGTAAAATTATCTGAAAGATCCCAGCTTCAATTCTAGCTGCTTTTATGAATTTTGATAAAAGAAAAACTTGTTACTACTTTTATTAGTTATTAGTTATCAGTATTAGAGATGGCTGAATATGATGGGTTTTCTGTCCCAGGGGACTTCTTCCTTGTTGGCCAGAACTGAATTTGGTCAACTATAAGAAATGGGATTTTTCCCATCCCAGTCAGGTAGATGATTTCTGCAGGAGGGTGGGTTGGAGAAAAATGTGTATTTATATCGTAACTGTTGAGTTTTTGTTATGTGAAGCTACTAAATTACGTCTACTTTAGTACATACTCACTGTAAATCCAGTCATGTAAATCACTGTTTGATGTCTGTTATTTGAACTTTCTAATGGCACGTTCAAGGTAAGTCAAAAGACTCTCTGTTGGAAGTCAAGAGACTTATGTAGGCCAAGACAAGGTCAGGAAAGACCTAGTATAAAGAATTGTATTCTAACGTAAGTAAGGATTTTATAAAAAGTGATTTGTGATGTTTATCTTTTCATCACAATTGAGTTAAAGATGTTAGAATTGTTTTGGCTAAGAGGTTTGTGACATTTTTACAGCTGGAACTGGATTGATTTCCCCCCCCACCCCCAACAGTAAGAATAAAGCATTTAAACAACTCTCCACTTGTTATTTTTATGGAAAAAGATTCCAGTATTAATTATAAAATAATGTTGTTATATTCCAGCCATGAAAGTAGTGAAATTAACTTGCAACATCAAAATTTGGGGATGTAGTTCCTTCCTGAGGCTGATCTACCTTCTTGTTATTGCTGCAAGATAGAAACATTATCAGTTTTACTGAGAATAGTTAACACCTAATGCAGAGGGATGCACAAATCCTGAATTCTGATCATGAGACAGTGATGATACTGGTGTTCAGGAATCTTCTCTGGAGTGGGTTTTTGTTACAGGCTCATTTTAATGTTACAGTATTTAATCATTTATAATATGTGATTTCTTACACCATTGTGTGTTTTTTTAAGCTATGAAAGATAATTGTATCCCAAAGAAGGGACTTATCTTTCTTTATCTTTACTCTTCAGCAAAATTATAATGTGGATTTCTGATGGCTCGTTCCAGGCAATAGATTATTTTAAATACTAAATAGAGAAAGAGACTTCCATTTCATTGCAAGAGCAGTCAGGATAAATTATTTGGGAGGGGAAAACCTCAATAAATTACTTTTTTTTTTTTTTTTCCAAGCATAATTATCTTTGAGAATATCCAAGATAAGCAAAGAATTATTGAGCGAGTAGACTGCTACTGCTTTGGGGATTTGTTTTGGGTTGTTTCTGTATAAAAATATTTCTGGCATTAGATGTCTGTGAACATCTTTGACAGACACCTACTCCTGTTAACACAGAGCGATAACTTCATCTGTCTTTCGCTCTGCCCTAAAATTGCCCCTGAAGTAGCTCCAGCTTTCATGGGACAAAATCCCAAGCAACCCGCTTCATGATCCCTAGCTGGGGAAGCTGTGTAAGCTAACAGCCGTCATTAACAGGTCAACTTCTCAGAGCCCTTACTGCTCAGAAGGGCAAACCTTACAAGGTGTTGAACAGGTCCTGCCAGAGGCTTTGTACCCTGCAACTCCTCATCGCTCCATAAAATCTCAATGTAACGGAAGAGCATCAGATAATTCCTAAAATAATAGCATGGACAATTGTCTAGGTACAGTAGAAACTACCACTGGAAGGAAGAGCTTTCCCTTCCTTGGCTTTGCCGTTCAAATACTGAGAATGCAGAGACTTTGTAAAGAAAAAAAAGAAGTGTGTGTTATTTTCACTTCATATGACTGTCCTCTTGCTGCAGCTTAACTTGTCTTCCTATGTGGGATCAGCTCCATGCAATTAACTCTAATGTCTAAAACTTGTCTCCCTTTTATGATGCTATGTGATGAAATTTGATATTAGAACTTTTCATGGTGTGTTCCTTCCTGTTGTTGGTCTTCAGGTTGTCTCGGCCTTCATGGCTTTTCTAGTAATGTGAGGCAACGCGAGCTGTCTTGTTGGCAGCCTGTGGTGGCCATGAGCTCTGTACCTTCCTCTTCTTTGCTGAGTTGCGGTGGTATTTGCGTTAGACAGCAGATGTGAGAGAGTCTCAGAGGATGGGATGCCAACCCTTGGTTGCTGTCACAGACAGTGCCTTTAATAGAAACGTCTTACTCTGTATGTGACGGGATGACTAGCAAAGCCCCTCAACAGCCTGGTAGATAGATCACTTAGCAAAAATCTGTCAATAGGGGTGCAGGGAAAAATGCCATCCAGACAGATGGGAATGACTCTAGGCTGCTGAAATGCTGTTTGTGTGCAGCGTGTTTATTAAGGGAAGGATTACCAGGCCAGACAGCTGCCCGCAGTGTGCTTCCACACCTGCGCTGAGAGGGACATGTTAGAGAGAATCCAGGGCACATTTCAACATGACAAATATCTTCCCAAAAAGGAACCATGGGGTTTTGCTTCAGGTCAGCAAACCCATGATTGGGTGGGGAAATCTGGTAGATGAGCCTTTAATTTGCCAATAGAAAGAATTCCCATATAAATACAGTCTTGTTATATTTTGCATTGCCTGTTGCCTGATAGGCTATTTGAATTAGCCTAGACAATGTTGGATGTAGGGTCATCAAGGAATGCTTTTGAGCTGCAGTTGGTGGCTTTCTAGCTAGAATCCTTCAGCAGTGGAGTTGTTATGCAGTTGCTATATCAGGATGGTGGGGGGAGATGGACTGATCAACTCATAGAACATGTCAGATCTTGTTCTTTCAACGGCTTGTTGTAATTTTCACAACATGCAAAATTTTTTTTTAACCCGATATCCTCAGCTAATTTTGAAATGAAAGTTCTGCTTTTCTAGATTTCCTCCCACATTTCATTTAAATAAGTTATTCTTCACCCTTTGTTCCAGGCTGCCGTGCTCTGTTAAATGCTACTTCAGAAATGACTGCCTTTTACTGATGGGTGAAATAATCTCTGTGCAAAGTCTGGAAATTCTTTTCAGTCAGGGAGGTATTTTAAGCTTCTTTGAAGTGAGAAGTGCAGGATAAGGGGGATAGGCAGTGCGTGGGACTATGAAGTAGTTATTATGTGTTCTTTATTGGCTTCTGGTATTTGGTGCTTTATGGGGTTTTGAGCACGTAACTTAATTTCTTATTATTGACATTTTTTTCAGAAAAGATGTCACGTTACTTTGCCACAACATTTGGAAGAGGTTGAATGGAACAAATATGGTCATGGAATCACAAACCTACTTTTTATTATCTCAGTGGGACAGGCATGGGTGGTTCTCTGTGTGATCTTCCTTTGAACACAAGTCTTCTCAGATAAATCTAGCAGGTTAAATTGGAGTAACGGGCATGCTATATTAACATGACTCTCAGACACCAAGATGTCTTGCTGTTGTGCTGAATGTTGCTTTTTTGCTTTGAGTCCTTCACCAGACAGGCATGTAGATGTGAAAAGCATGTTGCTGTTCATGATGGTCAGACAGCTACATGTCTTTGAAAAGTACCTACTGATTCACCAAATTATGAGTGTATATGCTTCTATTTCCATATTAATCATCTGGCTTCTGCGCCTTTAATGAGTGATTAATTTTTATTTTCTCACTTGTGTGTATCTCCTGTGGTGATGAAGGGATGTAGGTGCCTACGCCCAGGAGAGCATTTGCTGCCCCACAGGTCAGAGTAGATGTTCTGACACCTGCATCTCTGTTCAGGCTGGGAATGAGGGCTGCCATCTGTTTTTCTCTGCCATTTAGGGGACCATGTAGTTTCAGGACTTACATTAAGAGTGACAGAAACACTGATTTCCTAGCACTGCTCATTTCTGGTATGTCTGTTTTGTGAAAATCCTGCCTTGAGGACTGCTCACAGGGGAAGGAGGAAAGGGAGGGACACAATCTGTGTGAAATCACTGGCATCTCAGTGGGTCTCACGCAGTAATGGCACAGATCTGTATGTCACTGTGCTCAGTAACTGGTAGCTGAGGTACTGTGGCTGTATCGGGCTGGTCATGGATTTCGGAGGTGGCAATCATAACCCAGGGATTTATACATCTATGCTTATGAAAAGTAATTTTGCAGCGTGTTTCATTTGCAGCCCTTGTATTCTTAACTCTAATGCTGAGTGAGACACAATGGTTTTAGAACAATACAATTCACATGTCCCTGCAAAACCTGCACTGTATTTGCTCTGATTGTGGTGTTTGTCATCTTATCTGGTCCAGACAGATGCTAAAAGAAATGCCAAAAATTGGTCTCCTTGGTAAAGCTGGTGTTCACAAAGTCTTAATAAAATTAAAATGTAATCTCAGTATCTCCTTAATGCTGCTGTAACCTGTATGCCTTTAATCACCGGTACTGTTTACTGCCAGCTCAGTTATCAGGTATAATAAGTGAGCCTCATGCTTTAATGTTTGTTACTGGCCTACTTTCAAAATCCCTTATAGATGTAAGTTGTATATAATTTAAATAAGAAATGCTGCATGTAGTCATCACCACTGTTATCTGGAGGAAGGGAATGCCATTTCCTTTATTTAACCTACCAGCCTGTATCCCCTGAGTACATTTCTTAGAGTTAAAACCAATAGTGTTCCAGTTTGTAGGTTGCTGTTGCTCATTAGCTTTGCAAATATATCATACTCCTGCACTGTCCAGTCTTGCTTAAAGTAGTCTTACTACTAGTGTCAGTGTTAGCTGGAATGTTAAGTTTGGAGATTTGAATCACGTGTCAGCAGCACTTCTGCAGTAAAATGGACCAGAAGAAAAGCTAGGCTGCTTTTTTTTTTTTTTTTGGTTCCTTTGAGTATTGTTACATATTTGTCTTGAAACAGAGGCTCCTTCTAACACAGTGCAACTTCTTCATTTGATCCTGCTGCAAATATCTTGCATCTTCTCTTACTCTCCACTCCTATCATCTCTGAGTCTGTTTTGTTTTGGGGCCTTGGTTCTGTGTTTTAAGGCCTGACAACTTATAACCACACAGCTTGTTATGATAGCCTGTAGAAAGAGCCTTCTTGATTCATCTGTATCAAAGCGCATGACTAAATCCTCACTGTATATTTTGTTGGTGTCTGGTATTAAACTTCTTTATGCTTTAGTCACACATTTAAAAGTGATGCATTTTTTTTCATAACTGAATTCAGCGTCCTAGCACTACACTTTGTAGAAGGAAAGATAACAGAGGAAAGTAAACATTTCTACTGACTTGCTGTGGTGTGTGATCTGCCAGTCAAAGGAATTTAAGAGTTTTTTGTTTAGAAGAATAATGTTTAGAGAGAGAGAAAGAGGATTGCTAAAAGCAAAAAATGCAGCTACTTGCTACTCATTTCAAATCTTTGTCCAGCCTGGTATAAAGCTTAGAAAGATCTCTTGCTCTCTGTGTATTAAGTTGACTTCACATGCAGATACATTATATTCTTATGCTAGTTGCAAGCATCTTAATGGAATTTTAGGGCTTTGTAGTTCATTTTGGCAGAACTCTTGGATGGGTACCTATTTCCCTGGGTTTTATTATTTCTTGGCTTTTATAATTTTAATTTCCTACTGTATCCCCAAACTTTCAGTTTAGATTCTAGCAGTGAAAAATAAGAGTTAAAACTTTTCCAGCTTTTTTAATCTTGATCTAAGGCTCTTGGAAATACCCTTTAGAAATGCTGAGCACAGCACTTTTTCTGATTTGAAGTGAGTGATTCAACATTAGTAGCTGATATGTTGATTAATATCCACTTGTAAAACTTCCAAATACAATTTTGGGTACAATGTGCAATTTTCCTGAAAGGGGCTCCAGGAAGTTCTGAATCAACATGCAGAGCTGAAAGGCCGGGACAGTGCCCTTTGTTCAATTTACCAGATTTTTCCGGATACATTTTAGCACTTCCTCACTGCATTTGAAAGCTTTTTAGCCTTGATGTGTTTGCTTTGCCGAGCTGCTAACTAGTGTTTAATCAGTCCTGAATACCAGTAGAAGTTGTGTGGAAGAGAGGACCCTGCGTGACAGTTGAACTAGATCCTTTGACAGAGGTACACGGGAGTGTGATGGGCAGACCTACGGTGTTTGGTGCAGCTGTGAAGTTTAGTTTGCATGTCCCTGTGCAATGGCGCATGGAAAGGGCAAACAGGAAAGACACAGGGAAAACCAGGGTTGTCACTACCTTGGTGAAGCAGCTGGGTTGGCTGAGGTGGAATTTTGTTGCCTTCTCTTGCTGGAAATAGTTTGTCTTTCGATCTTTCTGCTGCTCTTGCTTGGACCTTATCCCTTCCTTTCCTTTCTAAGTGATAACTGCCCAGAGAGTGGCATCATCCTTCCTAGTTTGACAGCTCTTTCCTGTTTGAACTCATGTAACGGGCTTAGGCGGTGTCTTCAGCTGCTGTGCGCTCACTGTGTGCACGCTGCTTCTGCAGTATAACCTTCTGTCTGCGCCCTTGGAGCAGATGGAAAACTGGACAGTCTTGACTATTATTTTTTCCCATGCCATGATTCATAGTTCAGTCTATGCAGTTTACTGACTGGTACTTGACAGACCCCAGCAGGAAAGCATGTCCAAACACCAGGCTCAGAAGGGGTGATAGATCACAGGCCTTCAACTTTAGCAAAACCTCCTCAGACTCTTCTGCAAGAGAAGAGCTCTGGCTTTTGAAGCACAAATGGTAACTCGGGAGCATCACAACTTCGGGATCAGATGGAATCATTTCTGCAGCAGCAGGTACTAGTGATGGATGCACAAAGAAAATGCCAGCATGGAAACTAGGAACATGTGAATTACCATGGAGATGAATACAAACTTGGTAAGGGCATTTTCAGCAGAACTGTCTCCTTGGCAAATTCATCAAAACAAAAACTTTTTTGTGGAAACATATCAGTTGACAGGAGGAAGATCTTAGAACAGACGCTAGCTTAGAGCCCAGGATATTCAAACTGAACTGTGAGGGAACCAGATTCAGATCCCTGCCCTGAATATCATCTCCAGATCCTGCTGTTTTTCTCTCTGGCTTCCTTTCCTTTTAAGTAAAAAATGTTGAAAGCTTTTGAAATCTTGACATTTTGGGTGGAGCTCATGTCTCCTGATCCAGCTCATTTTCTTGGGAATATTGATAGAAAAAGCTCATTTTTTCAGTCGTTAGCTCTGCTGTTAAATCAAGGGTCTGTCCCCTTATGTAAATGCATAGTGGTCAGGAGGGGGAAAGGAAGATTCTGCTAAACCACACATATGGGAAACAGAATATAAACCTTTTTAGTTTAACCTGGATCATGTCTAATCATCCTTCTTTTTAAAAAGTATAATAGTGATGTTTAACATGGCAAATTCCATCCTGTCCCGTGCAGTGCCTAGTTCCTCTGAGACCAGTGAAGTGAGTGAGGCAGAAACCCAGGTGGATATCAGTTCCTTTATATTTAAGCTCTTTTCTCCTTGTTCCCCTTCTTGTTCTCACCCGAACACGTGTACTGTTTGTGGCTGGATCTGACATCCCACAGTGGCAAGACTAAAGCCTAAATCACAGGTAGTCTCATACATTGACTCCCTTATAAAAAGGGACATAACAGCCATCATTCCTGATTAAAGACATATAGCAGGACATGCTGAGCAGCATGAACTTCTGGCACAGTGACAAGGTATTTTCTTTACCAGCTCTTTTAGGGCTCTACGTTGAATGTCAGCTAAGATAAATTGATAATTTAATTAGGCCTCCAACTATTTAAATTGTAAGAAGATAATAATTTTTCATAATAGATTTAAGGAGTTATGCTTATCCTGAATTCTTTGCATAGAAAAATCTCAATCATCATTCAGCCATTTTGCCCTTCAGAGAGCATTTTCTTAGGCAGAGAAAGCAAGCAATGCTTTGCCATGTAACATTAGTTTTACTAGCACACCGGTAATGAGTGCTGTGAGTGCCTGAGAGGATCCAGTTCAGAGGGAACTCTGATGATCATAAAGATTTAAAAAAAAGGCCAGCTCTTCAACTCATTTAATCTCTGCTCTGGTCAGCTCCATCTGCAGACAAGATGCTGCTTAGAAATCTTTTATGTCTCCATGTTAGCAGCACAAAATGCCTCACCTCCTGATGGGGTTAAATGCAACTAAACCACTGTTTACTCCCTTGTGGGTTAGTAGGTGGGTAACCGCATTGCTCTTCTGGCCATGAGTATTAATCCGGGTATCTGCTGGCACCAGTTTTTCCCAGTGGGTAAACAGTTTAATTCAGCTTCTTTGATTTGCATTATTGCTCCTGTTAAATGTTTTGGTCAGCCTTTTGTGGGGGTGGCTGAAAAATCAAATCCTGACTATTTTGAGGTTTCACTGGTATTGCTTCCCTCCAAGGCAAAACATCAGAGTACCGGGGTTCTTTCTGGAAATGAATATGAAACATAGGAACAGAGGAAACTGTGGGTTTGTCTCTGCTGTAGAGCTCAGATAAAAGAAAACAGATGAGGTGGAAGGGGAAAGAGTTATTTAGTGGAGGGGAAAAAAAGTCTCAAAGACCGAGGAGAAAAAGGTAATACCTGTGGTTTGGGATAATCCTCAAAAAGTTTGCAATCTTTTGGGTGATTAGTTGAAATGAACGGATTTTTCAGAGGCTTTCCAGATTCTACTCAAGCTATTGAAATGTCAGAGGAAGACAAGGGAATCTGCTTTCACCCGGGAGGAAAACTTTGAAAAGTAGTAGAAAGCTCTCGCGTTCACCCATCCCCAGACAGCAACAAACTGAGCCATACTGACAGGAAAGAACATGATAAGGAGCTGCTTTAGAAATCTGAGGATGAAAACACTTACAGCTTTGTGGAACTGAAGAAGCCATAAAGGGCTCTGAGCATCCTGATGTCAAGTCCTTTTACAGCTCCTGGGAGTGAAGGGCTGCAGAAGGACTCCTGTCCTCTCGCCGTGCTCCAGGAAGACACAGGCTGTGAAGGAAAAAAAAAAAAACCAACCCATAAACATCTGTGGCAGCTGATAACTTGCATTTAATCTAGGATCTAATAGTAGTGAGAGAACGGTGCTAGATACCAGATACAGGCCCCTCTGGGATGACAAATGGCTTTTCTGTGTCCTTTCTGAAAAGTGATGTCTTCATGACAGAAGCAGGCAGACGTACTGCCAAGGGAGCAAGTGAAGCAAAGCTTAAGGCAAAGGCAGAAGGAGCTAAACACAGCCATCATATTCTTTGGCCTCGACTGCTTATTGAGTATACGTTGGGTAGAGAGAAGAGATATTAACTGAAAATTGAATCTCCCAAGAAAATGTCTTCAATTTGTTCAGCTACATTACCGCATTGTTGGCTTGTTCTGTAGACTGATAAAGAGAAGAGATGGTTTTGTTCCAAGTTGAGTTGGATAAAACTTTTATTTTTAAGGAAGAGAAAATTTAGCAATTTTTACAGCTTTGTACAGAACGCTGTTAATTCACCTTCCCTCCTGCATAAATGTCAGTTAAATGTTTCATTTCAAGAAAGTTGAAATCTTCCCTTAGGAAGAAAGTATTTATTTTCACGCTTTTTAAACTCAGTTTTTGACTGTCACTTTTGAAATGGCATCTTTCAGTAAAATATGGATAAATAATGAAAAAAAAATTGTAAACTTTTAGTCCCATTCTTCTTCTCAACACAAATGTACACACAACCAGAAACACTTCATTCTGAAGCCAAACAAACAACTTTAGTTTAGACCCAAATAATGTTTTTCTTTTTTTCAACTGAAAAATATGGAAAATACTGATTTCTTTTCAACTTTTCCTGTATTTTGCTTTCTTTTCTTTCCTTTGCTTTCTTTTCTTTCCTTTGCTTTCTTTTCTTTCCTTTGCTTTCTTTTCTTTCCTTTGCTTTTTTTTTTTTTAAGATGAACTGCCATATAAAATAAATCACAGCTGTCAGCTCTTATCCCAAGTTTTAAGGTTATCTGGGAAACATTTTATTGTCAAGTATGTCTATGTTCACTAAGATTGAAGTTTTTTGGAAATGGGCATTGAAGTTCTCGTTGGGCTCTGTTATTTCAGATAGGGAGTACTGTTTGAAAGAAGTAGTCCTACATAAGTGAAACACAAAATTCATGAAATATAAGGAAAAAAAAAAAGAGGAGGAGGTATAAGATAAAGCAAGGCAGAGTCTTCAGATTTCATTTGAGGTTTGATTTTTATTTCCTATCTTTGTGGAAGAAAAGTCCATCTCTGTTGGTCACACTGGGTTTCTTAACAGCAAAAGCCAAACCCTGGTTTCTTATGAGTTTGCTTTGGAGGTGGAGTTTGTGCATGGGTCCCCTAATGTCTAAGTAAGGCTGGTGCTCCTGCCACAGCATGCAGTGTAATAGGGGCTCTCTCCTCTACCTAGCCATGTGCTTTGACAATATTTGTAGAAATTCACTGCTTTGAGACTTCTGCCAGATTTGGTGACAACAGCTGGTTTCGTATCAAGGGGTGCACACACCTTTCTTAGGAAACGAGGCAGCTACCTCCAAATTGAGGAATATCGGTTTTGGAAAGTTGTGAATAAGTGAATGCTCAACGATGTGGGAGGTGAAACTTTTGCAGTTAAAAGGAAAAGACCTCTGAGGCTGCACCACCTGCAGGTAGGAATCTGTCAGCTTATCACTTCTAATCATTCTTTGGAGAACACTCTTTCTTCCTCTCTGCAAGAAGCCCAGGAAGTTCCCCAGCTTTAACACTTATTGTTAGGTGCGTTAAGATAAGCAGCGTAAATCCACCCCTGAAAATTTAGTGTTTGTCTAACTTTGTGCAGAAGGTGGAATTTCACTGGGCAGAATTGATGGCAATTTTTCTTCTAGGGACACATGAAAATGTGTGTCTATTCTGTCACCAGTTTTCCTGTTTTCCCCTTGATGAGGCATATGTCTCAATAGATAGCCTGTTTGTGTGGTAATTGTTGATTTAGACAGTTCTCTGGATTTTGTTTTTTTTTTTTTTTATATATGTATATATATGCTCTTTTGAAAAGCCACAGAATTTTTGGACTAAAGGCTATGCTCTACTTCCCTGGAATCCCCATCTAGGAGGAGACGAGCCTTTCTGGGAGGTGAGCATTGTAGAAGATATGAAGTAAGCACTGTCAGGACCGCAGTGTATTCCTTTGGCTGGTCTTTGCTTAGATAAACCTACAGCAGTGTCTCTATATTTGTGTCCATATGCACATATGTTTGAGTGAACAGTAAGAAAAAAAAAATCCAGAAGACCCTTCACATTCCTTCCTCTGTAGAGGGATGATGGCAGATGTTAGTTATTTGTCCTACTGGAAGGGATGAGCTAACTGTGGATACAGAATCTTCTAATTTCCATGGTAGTGACTGTGTTCTAGAAAATTTGCTTGATGTCGTACCTTTTATTTTAGATTTCCTGGAAAAGTTTTTATTAAGCAGATTATTTTGACATTTGCTTTTGTTGCTGTCTAGATTACCATATCAAAGAACCACTCACCGCACTGTGCACAAGAAAACAGCAGTATCGTACATGGTCATACAGAGTTTATATTAATTGTTTGCGATGACTAGTGTTCTAACTTAATTTCAGGGCCATTTTCTCTTTGGATAACATGTTTTTGAAGAAGTGCTGAATAATTTACAAGATTAACATCTAATTAATGTGAGAAAACACCAGGAATCTAAACCCATGGTACTAGCTATTTTTTTGTGTTGCATATTAGTCTGACAACCACTTACAGAGTTTCCTCTGCAAACCTCTCTGCTGTTTAATGTTAAAAAAAATTCTAAGCAGCGTTTCTCAACTTCAAGTGTATTTTTCTGTTAAAAAAGACTTTGGTTCATACCATGAAATGTGCAAGCTAACATTAACTGCAGATCGTGTTTTTGAAAATTGTTTGAGGTTTTTTTTTTTTCCACAGCTCAGATTATGAATGATATTGCTGGTTGCATTAGTGTCAGCTTGGAAATATCTCCAGCTATACTCTTCTGCCATAGTTGCCTTTATGTGGCCTTGGGTGAATCATTTCATCTCAGTGGGTTAGCTCCCTGATATCAGATAACACTGTATGATTTATCTTTTATGATTTTTTTCAGTGAAAAAGTGTAAAATAGTGACCGTTTCATAAATATTTTTAAAAAGGTAAACCCCATGGAAATGCGGACTTTGCCTTTCTTTTGTCACTATCATCTACATCAAAGTTCCTCTTCTTTCACAAGTGTATGTGAAATACTGCTGAAATGTAAACTGTCCTGAAAGATGTACCTGAAATATGGGTCTGTTGAGTTAATTGGATCAGGCTTTGATGCAAGTCATCTTGGTGACAGTGGAAGTGCACTTCCCTTGCTCCCTTCTCATTGCGCATCCAGAGATGCTAATTTGTTGTCCTAATTGCTGTCTCATAATCTAAGCATTAATGCTTATACACTGGTTCAAAGGCACTGATCTGACTTAAAACTAACAGGGAAATAACCAAGAAGTAAATAATTTTTTGGAAACAGTTAAAAAAAATTAGACCAGGAAGTTTTGTGTGTTTAAAAAAAAAAAATGTTTGTAGTGAAAGCAAATTTCGAAATAATGTAACTGTCTGCACTTTCATGCAAATTAAAATGACACATGGCACTGTTATTGGTGTCGTTCACAGAGTACTGAAGAGAATTCAAAAATAATATTGGTGCTATAGAAACAATGTTGTAATCTTCAGACCAGTTGTCCTTTCATAGAGTAGTGGTTCAAGGAGCGATGTCTCTTCACCAAGAGAAACAGAATCGCTCTGTGTCTTTGAATGTGGAGTTTTGAAGTACCATTGAAGTCATTGATGGCACAAAGATACTTCATAGTAGGTGATAAAGAATTACTCTAGTATTGTTCAGTTCACAGAGACAGTAATGTCTCTGAGATGTTGCCAAAGAGGAATAACAGTAAAAATCTCCGCAACTCTGCTGTGATCTCCATGCACATCACCTGTCTCAAATTCCATTGAAGAGGCACAATGATCAATGGGACAGTACAAGGTAATACTGCCTTTCCACAGCTGTACTCCCAAGGAAGCCTTGGCTAAGTAACTTCCCCTTTGAATGATACCTTTAAGGGCCTGAAAACATAATCAGCATTAATGATATATCATTTAGAGCTGAAAAATGTATTAATAGTAGTGGTAGTAGTTATGGGTCTAACTGTGCTCTGCTGAATTTCAGAATCCTCCATTGCCCTTGACTCCAGAGAGCTCTTGAAATTCCCAGTTTTAAACTGTGCTGCATCCATGCCACAAAACAACTAAAGCCAGACAATGCAAACAAAATGTTATGTGAAAAAGTGAGTGCTGAATTTCCTGAGATAAACAAGTAGCAGAAAACCAAGCTGTAGGAATACAAACAAATGGCAGCTTTAATATTGAAATTACCCAAATTTTGCCAATTTCAAGTGCAGCTGTGCTATTTAAGTTCAATTAGATTAAAAGAAAAGAATTTCCTTTAACACATAGTTCTGCAAACATTAGAATGCTGTAATAAATAAATAAATAAACAAGCTGAGCCAGGGAGCACAGATGCCGCTTAATGTGGTAGTGTATTAAAGTTTACAGTTACTTCTTTTAGACTCTTCCCTGGGGTGCCATGTGTCGGCCTCCTGGAGAAGGAACTGCAAAGTCTGAGTTACTGATGTATTAGACGACATCTGTGCTCACTGGCTTGGATTAGAGATGCTGAATCAAAAAGAGTTTGATCTGCCTTACCAGGACTAAGCTGACACGAGGTTATACAGCTTTAGCTTGTTGGCTTTTTTCTCTCTTTGTGTTGGATGCTGTGAGTCAGCGCTGGTTGGCTTTTTTGTTTTGGATTGCCATTTTCCTGGGCAGGTTATGCAGTGTGAAATGCGTTTGGACGTTCTATAGCCTGCGGAGGAAGAGTTCTGCATTTCACATATTCAGCTCAAGGAAAAGTACAGGGATAACTCATAGGTGCGAAAAGGTGGCAGCTTGTCAGGACATCAGCTGCTTCATATGAGGTTAGGTTGGGTAAAATGGTAAGAAAGCTAATTCTTAAGAGATCCTGCTAATATAAGTCCCTCTGGGTCATTCTTTTTTCCAGCTGAAGCTATATATTTAGCAGGAGCCACTGTGTCAGTCCAGCCCTGCTGCCAGCCAGTCATTGAGTGGTGTAGCCATGGCATAGGAGCTGCCCGTGAGCTGCTAATGGGCACAAGCAGTTCAAAAGGCACAGGCTGGTATCCTCTGATGCAGAGAAAATGTTTGGGTTTTTTTTAGTAATTAATATTGCAAAAATACTGGGGAGATGTGCCTGCTTTGGGTTAGTGCCATACTATTGCTTCTTATTCCACTCTTGTACGTAACTAAATCCCACTTTATATGTATGTTTATTTCAAGAATTCTATGAAACATGCACTGAGCTTCCAGACAGGAACAGGAGTACTTGGGGAAAAATTTAATTTATTTCAGTTCTTCCATTTGAATTTATTTTAGTGTAAATAACCGCAGGATTTCTCAGGCTAGGAAAGATATTGAAGAGGAGGAGTGTTATTTTTTGCTATTTTTAAAAATTAGCATCCAACTGACATTGCCGCCTTCTCCTAAATCACTTCAAATCTCACCCAGAAAGAGTAAATAAAATTTCTAACCACCATAAATAATGAAAGGATAATAGAGCACTTTGTTTTTCTTTATTTTTATCCTCACTTTTAATTTTTTTTTCTGGGTACCTCAATATAATACTTTCTATAATCAAGCCATTAGGAACTAAAAGATAGTAGTCTTACTCTGGAGAATACCATAGACACTGAGACTGAATGAAAGCAAAATGCAAATGTAAAACAAAGGAGGCTATTTGGCTTTTTTTTTTTAAATTGATCACCTTCTAAAATTATTGGCTTGTTGTAAATCTTTGGTATATGGTTATAATAAGGAGCAGGAGGCTGCCATTACCATGGTGACAAATTACAGGGAGAGTCACTGTTCTTCCATCACCAGAGGACTTTAATGGGGAAAACAGCACCATCTCAAGGCTTCAGTGTGTGACGTGTTTTCCTTTGTTCTAGATCTTCTAACCGGAAATTTCCAAGCCTTTGTGATAGCTAATCCTCTGTGAAAAGTTTTAAGAGCCAACTATAACAAAAAGCTGTGTTTTCTTCTGCATAATTTTGCTTCTGGGAATTTGACAGTCGTCATAGCCCATTCACATGTACTTCTGGAATCCATTTACTGGATCAGTGTCTAAAGTTAAATACATTAGATTAAGGAAATACCTGAAGTTAACCTGCATCCAACTCACGGCACAGAAATAGCCAACCTGAGAGACCCTCATCAGGTAAAACAGTCCCAATTGTGTCTGGTCATTCTGTTTTAATGGCTCTCTCTGTGCCTGCTTTACAGTCCAGAAAAACTTAGTTTGATGATTACCCCAAACCTGCTATTTCTGCTTTCAAAATATGTTATCAAAGTTTGAGATTTATGGATAAATGCAAACTGATGATTTTGTAAACTGGACACAGGAGAAACAAGCTGCCAGAGACCCATATTTTTGGCTGAGAGTATTCCACTGACGTGGTAGCTATCAAAATACAATCTGGTGCCCATCTTGACAGATACATCGCATTTGTGTGACATAGGCAAATGTCAGCTTGGGGTTCACAGCCAAAGCACATTTAACTCACAAGAGCAGAAAGCCTAGTAGTCTAACCCTTTGTTCTTCAACCAGAAATACACTTCCGAAACTGGGCTGAACGTAGAATGAATTACAGGCAAAGACAAATACACATATATTAGTGCTCAAGCTATCACTGGAAACAGTATAGCAATATGCATCCTGGACTTTGCAGAGCCCTTCCAAAGGGCTGTGTGTACATCGGGTAAAGGAAATGGAGAATTGGCTCCTGGTGATTTTGAGAGACAGCCTACAATATTGTAGGCTTAGTGTTCAACTCTGATGAAAATGAAAACTGATTATGTGAAAAGGGAATTTTGCTGTAGCCTGAATGTTGGTGGGGACGGGGGTGATGTATTTACTGACAGAAGACAGGCCAGAAAAAGCAGAATGTGCCTCGTGTTTATTTACATAAGACTATAAACCAAGGGATTTAAGGGACTTTCAGTTCATTCATGTAAGTCCTTTCTATTGCATTCTTCCAGGCTTGTGGATTTTGTTTTCTCCCTTTGAAGAACAGGAAGCATGAGCCTCCTAATTTGAAATTTTGTGATACCAGCATCTGTCCTTGGAACAGAGTTCTGCCCTGTATGAACTGGAAGTTGAGTGTGTGAAAAAAGGGTTCTAATCATTAAAAATTCTATGCTAGTATGGTCAGGTGTAGCTGTTGCTGTATTTTTATATTTTTTTTAAAAAGAAAATAAAATGACACCACTGTCTCCTATTAAATAGATTATTATTTTAGAAGAATGATAGCCCTTCATTTTTTTGACAACAAATCTGATGCCAACAACAGTAAATGGGTATTTAACTCCACGACAGCATCAACAAATCAAACATGATACGTCTCAGTGCAGTTTTCTCCTGCATGTAACTGCGTCTGGTTTTCTGCCTACAAAAGCTGAAAAGCAGAAAAGCAAAAGCAGTGTGAGGCTTCCCTAAAGGAAAAGTTCCAGAGGAGGAAGGGGAAATGCAGTAATGCACCAGTCTGCTCTCCCCCAGTTACTGCCTGCTTCCCACCTTCAGAATAGCTCGTATGGAGTGCTCTGGTTTGTTTCAACTGGTTCTAGAGCTCTACACTCACCTGAAAGTGGAAATCCTTACATATTGAGCAAAAGCAGCATCTCCTCTGACGAGGAGCAGTACGATACATATTAGCTATATCAGGTATTTCTTGACACATTTTTGAGGTTCCTAAACTAAAAAAAAATTGAAATCTCAAACAGTAAATCTAGAACGAATACAAATATTTCTTTAAACTGCTTAAATACAATATTTTAGGGCTTTGTATTTTTTCAAATTTTTTCATACTTGGCATCATGGACAGAAACATTTGTTCCTGTTAGTAACAGAGCCTGCGACTAAAAGCCCTGCATTTCCCTTCACAGCCAAGGCTTGTCTCATTTCCTCTGTGCTTCTCGGGAAGCTCTTGTTCAAAACATCTAGAGCAGCTGGTGTCTCTTACCACAGAGGACTTGCTTACTTGACTGTAGATGACAGAGGCATAAGCAGCTTTTTGTTTTCCTAAATTTTTTTTTCTGCAGGAAACAAAAGCATAATTTAGGGAACTTTCCACTGCACTGGGAAATGTAGACTCTCGTGGTGTGCCATATGTCTTAAAAAACACAATAAAAAAGCAGCTTTTTTTGGTTTACTGTGATAATTCCCTGTGGTGCCAGAAGCTGTGATGGGAGGTCTGTTTGGTGGTTCTGTTTCTACCTTTGATTCAGTCCTATAACTGACAACGCACGTGTTTGAGAGAGGTCTCCACTGACCTGGAAATGCAGAAGCTCTTTATTATAGCCCACAGTGAGCTTTACGAGTCCTACAAGATTAAGGAACACAAGAGAGCATTTTGGAGAGCTGTATGTTGGTCCCTTAGCAAGTAATTTACTTCTACACAAAAATATATAAACATATATGTAATATATCTTGCATCTGTTAGAGCATTTCTGTCCTAGCAGTCAGCTGAAATTCAAAACCTTGAAATTTTAAGACTTTAATCTTAAACTTGAAGTATGAGTCAATCATATTGAAGCCATCAGGGTTACTAATAGACTGTACTCAGTGTGAACAGCAACAGTAGAGTGTCACCCAGTCAGGAAATTTGTCTTAAGAATAATGGGCCCAAATTCTCACTGACTCACATCAATATAAATCAGGAGTGACTTCAACTAAGTAAGGAGAATTGTGTCTGTGTAAATTGCCATGACAGGAGAATGAGATCTGCTTTATTTACTTTTGGAACAATTAAATGTTTGAAATGGGTATTTTTGGCTATATATTCTCTAATAGGATTTTAAATTGTCAGAATGAGTTAAAATCACTGCTTTTACTATGCATAGGATGTTTTTAATAGTACACTTATTTTCTTAGTGCCGTATGTTCCTCCTTATAGAAAACCAAAACAAAATGTTAAGATCATCAAACCAGTTACTACACAATGTGGCTGCTCCTTATATTTGTTTGTATATAAAAATACTTTGTGCAAGCCAGATAAGAATAACAAACACTGGTAATAAGCCTAATATGAAAGTGACTGTTAATATATTATGAAAATTAGTGTCTTTGTGTCTCTTGAAATGGAAAGACAGATATTGTGAAATCTCTAGGGAACAAAGACATGTCACTGAAAAATTCAAACTGAGCTTTACCAGGTCCACTGCTCCTATTGATAAAGGTTTTGTTTCTTCCTTACTCAGTCCTCTTTTGCTTTGCCTCTATTAGGCATCCTGCACGCTGTGGGAGGTGAAGGGAGGGATTCTTTTGTCAGAACCAACTTACTGTTCCTCAAATGATGTCACTGACACCCTGGGCTGCATTTCAGGTACATGGTGGAAGGATGAAGTTCCCAGAGGATTTAAGTTGGTATTCCCTGTATTTTCACAGGTGAGGAGATTGAGTTGCTCCGATCAAAGAACAAGAAGTCTTTGTGAAGGAGGTGTTAGAAAGAAGGGGTAATTTGGTCTGAATTATACCATAGTTCAGTTAGAAACATTAATCTACGCTACCTCAGCAGCGGGAATAAATTGCTGCTCAAGCTGTGGACAGTCTGTTGGTATGAATTCTCCCTGCCTGTGTTTGAAATTTTCTATAATTTGTACTCGTGAACTGGAATACCCTGAAGGGGCTGGATGTTTCATCAGAGTGTCTATTTGAGAACCTGTGGGACCCTGGCACCCCAAACCCAGGGAGGGTTGGTACTGCCATGGTCCCACTGCCCCTCCATGGGGCACAGCCTCATGAGCAAGACCAGCCATGCGAGGCACCTGGAAGATGCTTTCCAGAGCAGGGTTCAGGTGGACAGTAAGGAAAAAATAGGGCTGTACTCACTGAGAGTCTCTACTCTCTGTCTGGCAGATCCCAATGAAGTCAGCAAAAGTTATAAAGTGCCTTTTCAGGACACTGCCAAATCAGTCATTGCTGCTTTTTGTAGTCCACAGCTACTGAATCGATTTTACTCGGATCCAGTCAGCCTTTTTATCAAGGTGTGCTCAGGAAAAAGTAGGGCATTAGCTTTGGCTGTGCTAGACCAAGTGGTACTTTAGATATTGGGACACTAGTAAGAAATATAAATCTCCCTGGGAATAAGGAATATATTATCTCTCTGAAACTGTGATGAATTTTTGACAAGATTCATATAAGATTTGTTTCTGAACTCTGCCTGTGTTTTTAGTGACCCTGATCTATTGTGTGCCGTCATGTGTCATGTCTGTGGAAGTGGATGTGCTGTCACAGGCATAGAGAACTGAGGAATTTGCTGTGGAGACACTAATTTTTGTCACATTTTAATCAACAATATGGCTCTCAGTATCCCTATGTTCTGTCCTAAATCTTTCAGAACTATAGTAGGTGCCTAATAGGGATATAGCCCAGGATTGATAGAGGATGTACTTTTTTCACCCCTTACTCCCCATTAATAATAATAATAATAACCTTGTCAGTACAAGGCATTTCAGAATTTCTGTTTTACTTCCTTTATATTTTCCAAGTCTGTGGTTTCATTTTTGGAGCCATTTTTTCAACTACAAACTACTCAAATTTATTTGATTAGCAGTATCTGTGATGGAAAATAAAAAGACAGACTGAAGATGAAGGGATGAATATCCATTTCCTCAGTGATTCTAGCTCATCCTTTAAAATTGTGTTGTAGCACCTGGATGAGGATATAACGGATCTAAGGTGCTTAATGATAATTAAATATAAAAATCTGTATGGCCAGATGGTGTTTGCAGCGGATCCATGAACAAAGACTGTTTTCATTCATCTGTAGTTGTAAAAAAGCCCCAAACAAAAACAGACCCAAAAAAGCGCAGTCCAAAGGGCAGACTGCCTCTCTGCCCATCACTTTGCCCAGTTGTTCCACTACTGTCTCTCATACTTCACCAAAGATTGGCTCTTGTCTCAGTAATAATTGATTTGGCTTCTGATGATCTATGGCACTAGTTATTTAATACAGTGTTTTGAGCAGGGGGAAGGGAAGCCCAACAATCTCTCTCTGTATATTTGTATACACACACACACAGATTTGACGTCTGTCTTTCAGCTCTTTGGGATCTTGAATTAGTTGTCTTTATTCACAGGTTGTGAACTGTTTTGTTTTGTTAGGTCAACATAATTTTCCTTCTTCTGTTTGCTGTGTGGTGGATTCCTCTAACAACCACTTCATGCCAACTCAGGAAAACTAATTACTTCCTGGAAGGCAGGGTGTTCAGAGACCTGTATGATGCTGCTGAAACAGGACTGCAAACTGTACACTGCAGACTCATTTCAAAAGAGGTGCATGCAAGGAAGCGATATTTGCACTAATATGGATTTTTCATTATTAAGCACTTCCTTGGCTTTGTCAGTGCTGCAACAGAAAGCAAAAGCATCAAAAAAGAGTGATTTCTATAGCTATGTCAAGTGAACCCAAAGGTGCTGATCTGGTGGGAAAAGAATAAGTTGCTTTTGTTTCCACCAGTTTAAAATCCAGAGCTGCACAGGTGACGACACATTTTCCTTCTTTCATTTGGCTGCTTTCCTACAATATTGCTTTTAAAATTAATATTGACAATTAATGGCTGTGGAAACAGCCATCAGTATGCAGAAGATTAAATAAAACAATAGGAAGAGTGCACAGTAAATAAGTATAGCAAGATGAAACCAAGAGAGTAATTACAATGTCCCAGTAAATAGAGCAGTATTTTAGCTGTGGGCTAGTTCCTCAGCACTCTGACCTTGATACTGGATACAGCAGGTGGAGGTTAGCCTATATATTATCCGTCGTTCCCATGTGCACTTAGGAAAACTTGTCTCAGAAAAGAGATGCTTTTAATTTTTTTATTTTCATTTCTCTCCTGTGGCTTACGTTATCCAGTGCTATACTGACAGTTATAACCGGTACACAGATCCTGGTATACAGGACCAGGCTCATGGGGGTATGGCAAATAAAACTGAGTGACTGGGCAATAAAATGGCAGATGAAATTCAGTGTGAGCAAATGTGAAAACGGGAAGTGTTTTCACATGGGAAAGAAGCATTACCTTTGATTTATCTCTGTGTTAACTAAAAGCCTTCTGCGCCTCAGTCTCCTTCCCAGGGCTGTACAGAGCCAGGCTCTCTCTGCTGGTGCTCGAGCTATAGGAGCATTCAAACCTTGCAGATTGCTGTCCTACACCCTGGAGCTGTCTTCTTCCTCATCGCTTGGAAAGGGTAGGATCTAGCATTGCTGTAAATCGTCGGCTGTCCTTCTCTTGCCTTCAGGATGCGTCTGCTGAGGCCTGTACTGTCTGACTCAAAATTGACTGACCCTGGTGGGAATATTGCTGTCAATGAAAAGGGATATGCATATTTGTAAAAAATATAGAAGTACAGGCTTTTAGGCTGATTTTGAAGAATAATTCCAACGGGTAGAAGAAAAAATGTCTTATTGGATAGCTGAGGAGACACAAGCAGTATTTTTATATCTGCTATGTCTGCTATCTACAGGTATTGCACAGTAGTTGAACTACAACACAATGGTTCATAAAGCTGAACTTTGAAAAGCAAATTACACTAGTTCTTAATAGGTTGATACAAGACTTTTCAAACTTTATTGCATGTGTAGATAAAAATTCTGGATGCTGGGGAAAAAGCCATTGGTGTTAGGTAGGCTTAAATTTATATTTCACTAAGTCTTCACGAAACCTTCCGCAGCATGAACTTTGTTTTCTCCTTCAGGCACCTTAGTGGCAGCTTTCAGTTTCACCATCAGATTAGAGGATAATATCCTTAACAATTTCTACCTTGGCTCTTAAATGGAAAAAAAAAACCAAACATATATATATATATGGATCTTTAGCATCTGAAGTGTGAACAGAGGGAGAACCGAACAAAGAAAACTGTAGAAAACCTGTTTTGAGGAGAATGTGTATTCAGACTTTCAAAGAACAGAAACTTGAGTCTTAGAATTTCCTAAATGTCCATGTTCAGTGCTGGATTTTTTTACTTAGTTTTTGTACTCACTACATCAAAATGGCAGGTGTAAAATGTAAGTTCTGAATTACTGTGTTGAATAAATGAGCATTTCACACCTTCCCATGAGTCCTCAGCTGAGCATCTGTGTGATGAGGGTTCAGCCTGTCTGCAGCATCTTGCAGAGACCCAGCGCAGCTTGGCCAGCTCTGAGGTGAAGTCCATAAGGACGTAGTCATGTGCCAGCGCCACACTCGAACAAGCTCACAAAGCTGCCCTAAAGCACAATGTCTTTGAATGAAGCCTGGCAGGTGTCCAGATAACTTGAGTGCAGGTAGGACAAACATAGAGCTGTAAAAAAAATTGCACAGACGTGTTTTAAAGGTAGATTCATGTTCAAGTCCAGGTGGATTTTATTTCACTTGCTTAAAAATCTTTTATCTGGGGGATAGAGATTGGATGCAGCTATTATACAAGGTCTTTTTTTTTTTTTCTCCCTAACACATCAAGGCAGATAAGAATAAGGGTAAGATAAGATAATTCTCAGATAAGGAACTCTGTATCTATGGACTGTATTGTTTGGTCGCGCTGCTTGTGATTTGAACCGTACCTTGAAATCCGTACTTGCTTTTTGCTTCATATCAGGTCCCAATCTATTATAAAGCAGCACATTCCCACCGCTTCTTTTCAAGCTGTTGCTGACAGTTACAAGAATAGTTCAGAGCTGCTCTGAGCAAGGGATGCTTTTCTGAAGGATTCTCTCTTTCTTTCTGTGGGAAGTTTCAGCAGGAACTGAAGGCAGAATGTCCTTGTGCAGTTGCCCAGGATAAAGGGAGGGGTGTTGCTCTGCCAAACACATACGGTAATTCATGCAAAAAAAACATCGCATGGATATTTTTGAAAATGTATGAAAAATATATGTGCAATATGTCACCTTTCCAGGCATGATGCCAGCATACTGAGTTCTTCTGGGCTTTTGTCTTCTGCAGAACATCATAAATTAGAACAGCAAAGACAAAACAAGAAAAGAAGAAAGAGGGAGGGAAAGGAAGGGGGAGCAGGCTATTTTTTTTGGAATCTTAATCTTATACATGCCCCTGTTCATAAAACTAAGGGTCTGACTTCTTTTCTGAAGGCTGTACTGTGTTCTTCCTTGGTGTGGAGTATATCAGGTGCTTTGCTAAGGATTCATCTATGTGCAGCTGAATTGAGTTTTCCTTCGTGTTGATTTTAGTCTAGTTGCAGTCATGGTACATGTTAATCGCAACCTGACTACTGTGCCAGGTCTTGGCATGCTCTGCATGTGGGGAAATTCAGGTGGAGATGGTTCTCATGTAGTTGATTTTCACAGTCTGGGCTTTTTTTGCTCTTCTGCAAGAGCATGCAACAGTTGGAGTGGGATGCGGAAACTTGCTCAGAAATTTTTGGAGTGAAGTTAATACCTGCGGAAAGCATCCTGCTGGCAGAGGTTGCCCAGACCTTTTGCAGTAGAGAAGACTCTTTAAAATTTTTATAAACTATGCCTAATGTCTTAGACTTTCATAGAAGGTGTTTGATATTTAACTGGAAGCCCCTGGGTTTACAGAAAAGCCACAGTTCCTTCTCCCGTGTATTCCAGTTAACTGGGTTATAACCTATTACAAGTTGCTGTTTCTCTTCCACATTCTTGTATTCCCCAAGAAAATTATGGTGTCTAGACTAATTACTATATGAATATGAAACACTCTGAAGAGCTAAAACTCAATTTAGCCAAAGTAGCATCACTAATGCTCCATGCTACTTGAAACACACAGCGCAGAACCAGAGCAGCAATCCCAGTTTGAGGGGGAGCTGCTGGGCTCTTGTCCCACCCATACGCTTCCTTCCCAGTGCTCATGCCCCCACCAGTCTGACACCTGTGAGATCCCCCAGTGGCAGTGGGGACAGTTGAACTGAAGGAAATAGCTGAGGAAATACAATTGTAATAGTATGATTTGATTGTTTATTAATTTCTCACTTAAAAAAACCCTACAGTATTGTAAATTGAGACCCGATAGATTTGTCATCATGCCCTCAAAAGTTAGAAATGGCTAGATTTATGGTTGCCCACTGCACCTTAATTCTTCCCCCAGTGTTTTGGATCCAATCTCTAACTCCACAATGTTATCCCATGTTTGTGGTGCTACTTGCAGTAAAGAAGTTGCACATAGAAACAGATAGAGGGAAGATTTCTTGGGCATCTCCAATTCTGGCGTGTGCTAACTTTCAATCGGGTGACTTTGCCGCGTCCTTTAATGTAGCTATTTTTGTGTGTGTGTGTATAAATTAAAAATAGCTCCATAGAAATATCTTTAAAACCCTGGAGTATTTAACAGCAAGCAATTCCTTTCTATAAAAAATTTATAACAACTTATAAAATGTAATCAACAGAGAATTGTGCCCCCGCTTTTGAATTCTTTAGGTAGTTTTAAAAATAATACTTTAAGGATGTTAAACGGCAGCATGAAGTGTTTCTTTCCTGTTGAATAGCTACTAAAATAAATTATTCCAACTGTATTAAAAACATGAAAAGCCTGCCACTGTTACTTATACTCGAGCTGTGTGAAAGCACCTTTGTTTGATGGGATAATTGCTTTGACATATATAAACATAATTTATTTTACTGAGATTTAAAGATTAAACACCTCAAAATGAGGTCCTAATGATGTACTGTTTTACTATGACTACGGAGGTGTTAAGTAAGTTTATGAAAAATATTAAAAATTAGGGTCTTGTCTCACCTTTATTTGATGTTACCTTTTTTATTTTCAGCAAGCAATAAACACTATAATAGAGACCCAATATAAAGAAGCTGTGAAGAAATATTTTTTTAAAAATAGCATTTAAAAATCTATAAATTATAAAAGGATGTTAGATTGTGGAATACATTTTAAAATGCTGTTTAGGTAGTAGACAAAGTACCAAATCTTTTGCAACCAGATAAATCTTGATTTAAAGAACTTTACATAATCACTGAAGATGATAAAAATGTCAACTGTTTTTAATAGTTTTACCCAACCAGTATTTTTCTCGGAAAATTGTGGTTGAGGGTTTTTTTGAGATATCAAAAGGTAAAATATAGTATCCAGTTTTAATTTCTTCATAATGAAGCCTAAAAATAGTGACCACAATGAAAATAATCATTAAAAATATTTAGGCCCCAAAGCAACGTTTCAATCCAAGGCTAAATAAATAAATAATCATTTTTTGCTAAAATCTCTTTATTAGGCTCCCATGTCACAAGAGTATCTTCTTTGTCAAACAGAGCGGTTGGGTAGAACAAATCCTGGCATTACACTCCCAAGTCTTTCTGGGGAGCCACAGAGTGAATCTGTCGGACTATAACAAATTCCCACAGCTATAATGTCTGATTATATGGTGTGCTGCAAAAATTATATTAGCATTATGCTTACACATGGTAACAGAATACAGTAATAATACAATAGAAATACTCTTCCATAATAAAATATTTTATTTTCCTTTACGTGCACAACTTTCTTGCTTTCATAACAAGCGTATTTGTAAATAATGAATTTCAGTGAATGAATGCTAATTACTGTAGATCAAAACAAGCCTCTGAAGGTTTAGAACTAGATTTTAAGTAGAGCTTCTTGGCTTTAATGAGAGTCATATTTTAGATAATATTCCTCGTGCAGCGAAACTTTGCAGTGTTGCCGGGATTCTTGTCCTGCCATCTATTGCCTTAATTCTCTGAGCTCTAGGGATAACTTACATGCTGTATGTATCTGAGATGGGTTAGAAAAATATGTTCAGCAGTACTGACCTGTGTAGGGTTCTGAGGAAATGCCTTATTTTGGGGGCACAAAGGAATGGTTGAACACCAAGATCTGACAAACTAGTACTTGCTCCTCTTACCCTTCTCTCTGGAAAGGGAAACTGCTTCAAATCACAGTTTTGTTTGCTCTCCTCAAAGCTTGCTTGCTTTCCGTAAAAAAAAAAAAAAAAAAAAAAAAAAAAAAAAAAAAATCACAAAGTCCCACCAATGGTTAAAGAATAAACATGTTTGCCTAGAATCACTGTCACCTCATCTTTGCAGAACACAATTTCCCCTCAAAACCAGATTCACATTCCTTTTACAGGCTATTTCAACCTGAACATACGGTGAACGCGGTCCTACTAACCCTTTGCTGGCGCAGCATTTTACAGTGTATTAGTGTGAACTTGGTGCTGACTAGTCCTTCTCCCAGGGGCATGAATGAGTGTCTGCCGCAACTCTTATAAGGAAATTCTTACGAATTCTGTATTTTCATTAAGCTGTTACACTGTAATATACATATCTGATTACACTAGTCCTGCCAAAAACCCCAAAAATATTTGATGGGATGGGCTTTTCTATTCTTTTTCAGTTTGCTTGTGGGTAACAAAGGCTTCTTCCATCTCACATTTCTTCAGACTGGTGTCCTGTCACCAATATTAGCGAGATCAGGACTGTACCACAGATGTCCTTGGTTCTCGTTATAAGGCTAAAAATAACGACAGCACAGTCTAGTGGTGCCAAGATTGTAGCAAGCTATAATGACATATGTTTTGTTGGGAAATTGATGCTGTGACTCTGAATAAGAATGATAATAATACTTGTTTGGATGGTGCTGGTGGTGGTTGCACAGGAGAGAAGTACTGCTCTGCGTCCTTCAGAACTCCCTGGGTTTATAACTAGCTTGCCACTTTTGGGATGTCGGTTTGCATTTAGAAATTTCCTTATCAAATGCAAAACTGGTATAAGTGTTTGTAAATACAATCTAGGCCAGTTCCCAATGGGCATCGTCACAAAACCAAATCATGCTGGCAGAGCTGGTACAGATAACAGCGTTTGTTCAGAGTAAGGTTTCCATGTATGACAGTGGAGACTGAAAAACCTGTCTGTTACTTACAAATAATATATCAATATAAAAGAATCATTGCAAGTCTTCTGCTGCCCTGAAAAGACATAAGTAGAGAGACTGCGTTCAACAGTCTGCATTGACTTGACACTCAGTGGAGACTGGCTATTAATTTGTTGTGTGTCTCAAAGAATATTACATACCTGGGCTGCTCTTCCAATGGAGTCCCAAGTTCATTCTGTGCAACTGTTCAGTGTGGATGAGCAGGGTTTCTATTCTGACTTGAGGTAAATCTTCTTGAGCACTGGTTTTTACACTGTAGCGCTTGGAAAACCAGGAAAATACTCGCTGGACTTTCTACTTGCCAGGCATGTTATTGCATGCCTCCTTACTGCACAGAGCAGAGTCTTTTGCTCTTCAGACTTCTGTTATTTACACCAGCTAATGCCTCTCCAACAGTGCATGGAAGCTTGTAGTTTACCTTATAAGCCACTTGCCATCCTGCATGTCAAAAGCCAAGAGAAAAAGGAAAAAAGCATAATAATTTTATATGAGGGGGTATTTAAAGAATAATATGTCACAGAGCTAGTACATCTTGGCTACCATCCCTCTCCTGGATTATTTTAGTGGCTGTGTCTAGCCCTCTACTAGCTGTGCCACATTTTTATGGTTTATCATAATCATAAAAATGTGTCTGTTACCTCTATCCAGAATTTGGAGGGTATATTTAGGGGTGATGTCTAAAAACCAGAAGCAAGTGAGTTTATGTTAGTAATAATGTAAAAGCTATCTTTATTGTTTCATGACAAGCATTTCTCGTGCAACAGGGCCTCCTGGGAGCTGTGGCCTGTCATTTGTGCAGTCCCAAAGCTAAGCCAGGCACCTCTGAGCTTCCCCAGGAGCCCAGTCTCTGGGTTGGGTATGGCAGTAAGCTATTTGCAAATTGAGCGTAGCAAAAAGTCCTAGTCACTTCTGATACAAACACTCAATGACCTGATACCTAAATAAGCTTTAAATTAGTATTTTTCTTCATTTCCTGCATTCTGGAGTTCCTGCTAGCTTCAGAATCTATTATAAAGTCATTGAGAAGAAGAGGGAATGATTTTCGTTCTGGCCGAGTGTTAAAAATACCAGCACAGTCACTTGTATTTCACAATTAACAATCTTTCCAAGGAGTTTTAAAAACTAAACTAAAAACAAACCAACAAACCCTTGTCAATTGCATCTCTTTGAGTGGGGATTAGCTGAAACGGGCTTTTCATACACTGAGTTTTAGGAGGAATATTAGAAGGAGGGGAAAGAAGCAGCTCAACTAGGTTAGAAAGAATCTTCTTGGGTTTCACCCGTTACCTCTGTGTAACTCTTGCAGGAACTGTATTAATGAAAACCAGGAACTTTCTGACCTAGCAGAGATGTGTAATAGAAAAATAAATCACAAGGAGACCCTCTGGGACCCTATCCTCAGCTCTGGTAAATTGGTACAACTCTGTCAAAGTTATGCTAAATTATAACACCTGAGGATTTGCTCTTTATACTTTGCCTACTTGGTGCAGCTAAGCTTTGTCTTTTTTAAGCATCGAGGAAGCAATTTATTAGTCAAATGAAGAATATTTTTGATATGTATGTTTTTTTTCCCCTCTGTAATCATTGGACTTAAAAAAAAAAAAATATTACGTCTAAAGTCACAAAATAGAACATGCAAGAAATTAGTAAACTCAGAGAGAAGAAAAACATCTCGTTAGCAGTTGTTCTCCTTTCCAATTACTGTACAAAAGGAAATGTTACAGATATGATGCAAATGTCGGCCATAAAATCCCCAAAGCAGGATGCTGACCTGAGACCCATCATATCGGGAAATATGGGAAATGGCGCTTCTAGGCCTAATGCTTTAATTTCAGCCAAATTATTGATACAGGATGAAATGAGGTTGAGGATATTGCACCAGGATCACTACATCCACTATTTCTAAAGCTGCCAGATTTTTAATAGGAGCACATCTGAAACACAAGTTACAGAGTTACTATGTACAAATGCATGGCTTGCTTCCAAAGCAGATTAAATCTCCCAACATTTGTATCTTTCTTCTCATATAATGTAACAACAAAGCATTAATCATGCAAATATCAATATTTAATGATTATGTGGCTAATACCTGCAAAGCACTTTAGAGATAAAAAGTGCTCTATAAATCTAAATGTAGGATGTTTACTCCTTGCCTTATCTTGGTTGGATACAGAAGGGCTGAGAAGCAGTTCCTGTTATCTGGAAAGGCAGGTACCTGATACTTCTGACACGAGGTGTAAAATATCCACTCCAAACTCACTGAGCTCTATGACAGTTTTTCATTCACGTCAACCTGGTTTTGATGATCGCACTATAGAAACATTTGTATGGTAATGAGTATACTGATCAAACCTCAAAATGTACTAATTAGGTTAAAACCAGGATTGAGAACATTTGGCCAGCTAATTAAAATGTCATAATTGGTGCTGCATATACCATTGTTACCTCCTGCAATTATATAAATGAAGATTTACTGTCTAATGAGGGACTGAGGAAAGAGGATGGTTGCAGAAAAGAAAGAAGTTAGTCAAGCACAAGTTTTTCCCTGCATGTTAGCATTGCTAAAAGAAATCACTATGGCCCTTTTTAAGTGAGGGGTGAGTCACAGTCACCTTTCCTTAACTACCTCCTTTTTATTGAAGAGTTTCTTTTGGGCAGGTCAGCAAGAGTTACATGGCAATTTAAGAAACTGTTGCTGAATGAGTAAGAGGGTTGCGCACATGAGTACTCTGCTGGGTCTGGCCATAAGCAATCGCTGGGTGAGATGAACTCCTCAAAAGGAAAATGTTTGTTTCTCCTGAGTCTCACTTGCTCCTTTTACTTTCTGTATCTGTGTGTTATAGGAACTGTTCAGCTTTAACTAAGAGATGAAACATCACAGAAGTTCTTCCCTTAGGTGTTATTTTTGTCAACGTAATTCGCAGTTGTCTGCTGGCACACAGCACTTTTCTCAGCCATTAGAAAATTTAGAATTTTCTAATTAGAAAATTAGAAAATACCCGACGCATATATTCTGGGAGAAGGTTTATCTGGTAGGATCCTAGATTTTGCTAACTAGAAGAGGTCATGTTCTCCCTAAAACTCTCTGCTTGAAACCCTTTCCCTACTCGCAAACAAGTATCAAAACCTACTGTGCAAAATACCTAAACATATGTTTACCTTGGAATTTGCGCATAAATGTCCCCAGTTCTTCTGAAACAGTATGGATGTGTTTTAAAAAAGTCCTGTCAAAGTGGTGAAGTCTGTAGCAGATTGTATGTGCAATGGACCTCCTCCACACGCTGAGGTTGCTTAATTGAGAGTACAGCGGCCTTTTGTGTAGGGTTTTCTGGCCCAAAGTTGTCTGGATTGGTGAATGTCTGTCAGCCTGATGAAGCACAGTACAAAGTGATAGGAGGGAAGATTACAACTCAAAATAGGTGCTGGTAGCCCAAAGTCAAAACTGGTAGGGTGGGAATATCCGAACACTGCAGAATACAGGAATGGAAAAAAAATTGTAATGTAGTTCAGTAAGGGAAAACCAGGGTTGCCTTGGAAGGCTGGAGAGCAGGTTGCATCTCGTGGTGTTGCTGATAGTGAGCTCAGACTGTGGCTATGCAGAGAAGAAATCTGCTGTCTTCAGTGGAGACTGGTGTAAACCACTGCCACCTTTAGAGCAAGACTGCACATTAGCTACCAGAAGTGTGACAGCATGCAACTGTGCTCTGGCAAGGGGATAAAGGAGGGTATTCAGTCAAGTCTGCCATGAATAAAAGAACAGTTGGGTTTTTTTTTTTGTTTCGTTTTGTTTTTGTCTCCTATGTGTAATTGGAAAAAAATATCATTTGATGAAGCCATGTTAAGGTTCATTTCAACCTGACAAATAGGGGAGCATAAGTAGAGAAGACAGGTAAGTTATTTTTAGCTTATTTAAATTGGATTAAAAATAAGGTTTGAAATTTGCTGTGTGACATAATTTCCTTATGGTTTGCAAACACATATAAGAGCTACATGCTCTCTAAGATCTTTGTCTGGGGACCAGCTAGGATAGTGGAGAAAACCTGTCCCACACCTCAATGCAGGCAGTTCTGCTGAAGGCAATGGGGAAGAATAGCACCCCAAGTCAAACGATGCTCTCTCGTGTTGAATACCCATAGCATTTTGAATGCAGGATGCTGATTAGCATCTGCTTGGACCAAGGGCTGATGTTGATTGGTTATAATTAGCTTCAGGCTCCTCTCCATGCTCAGAACTCAGTGCTCTGGGTGTAGGAAGCAAAACAATTACCAAGAATGCGGGAGGCTGCTATTTAAATCTATTTACATAATTTTTCTATGTTTTTCTTAAAATATTTCTCTGTGATTTAAGAACTCTTTCCTGAGTTGTCCTTTGCTAGAGCTATCTTGGCAATTTTGCTGAAAGCTGGCTTTCAAGGAAAAAGAAAAGGAGGTCCTGTGTGGCACAGGGCTGGTGGAGGTCAGAGCCGTTCCCTGGAGGCGAGTGAGTGGGGGTGGCACGGCCCTTCCCTGGGTGCCAGCCTGAGCGGGAGCAATGCCAGTCTGTGTCCCTCTGCACCAGTGTCTCCCCCATCCAACCTGAGTATTCCGTTGTCTGTGCCATAAAATCATTTGCTCCTTGACTAGGACAACTTTAGAAAATGTCTTTGATTTTTGAAAAGTTGGGACCCTGTGGGAAAGAAGGTCTGTTGTTTAGTTACATTGAAAAAAGAGAAGAAAGGAATTCAGCATTGCTAACGAGGTGTGTGTCACAATGAACCAATTAGCAATTAAAAACCCCCAGTAACTTTCACTTGGATTTCTACTCAAAGTTATGGATAATTTGTCGCATCTTTCGAACAGTAAACTGCATTAGCATGATGAAAACAGTGTATCCCCTTGTCTTCTCTGATGCCTGTAAAACATGATGCTGGTAAAACAGCAATGTACTATGCAATGCCTGTGTTTTGAGACTTCAGACTTAATGACTTCGGTTCATTGAGAGATATTATTTTAGAAAAGTTCTTTGCTATGATTGTTAGTAGACTGTACTTCTAAACCAGCACTCAGATAAAAGTGCATTTTATAAGGGAAATTGTTTTGTTATAAGCTGACATTGGCCAAAAAGTAAAATTAGGAGAGTTTGGGTGAGGAAGAAGAGAAAAAAATTCTACCTTTTGTTCATTGAAGGCTGTGCAGTTATGGGACAAAGAAGGGCACATTTGGGATTCAATTCAGGCTCAGGGTTAGAAACGCTCTTTTCTAATCAGAAGCATACAGGTGAGAGACATCCTTTGTGTCTTTTATGCTTACCATCAGAACAGATTCAGGTGCATGCATAATACATGAGGCAAGTACCAGAACTGATGCAGAATAATCCATAAAATATGAAGCTGATGTTATGAATAATTAAAGCACAAACACACTCAGAAACACCTGCATGCAGCTAATAGGATGGGTTGGACTTGGCCTATAAGAGTGATAGAAACGTGGAATTGAAAGTGTCCCTCCTCCCACTTGGGTGTACCCCGCTCTGAGTGCTGAGCACGCTGCACGGCACAGCCGCTGGCGCACCCCTCTGGATTTCCAGACCCCTGCTTGGGAAGGGAGTGAGTGCTGTGATTTTCCCCTGCTACAGCTGCAGAGAGGCCATGGTATCTGTTTTCTTCAGAGGGAAATTACTAACATGTTTCCTTGTTATAATATTAAAAGGCTGAACTTTCAGCTTCCTGGTAAGTAAATGCCAGTTTTGTTTAGAGACAGTGAAGAAAGATGAAATATTTAGCTTTTATCAATAATATACCCTCTAAGTAACAGTGCCTACATCGACACATAATCTGTGACAAACTTTCACAGATCCCCTGATGCATTTGAGTGAAACTCAAGTTTTTTTAACTTGTAGCAGATGAATAACTTCTGAAGTTCCCTGCAGAGAAGAGAGAGCGAAGGGCGAGAGCTGAGCTAACAGTATCAGCAGAAGAGAAGGTCATATAAATTATTACTACTTGTATGGCTTGTAATCTAACCCACTCACGTGGTGTTAGTATTCTTACCTAATACTTTCATGATCTCAGGAGAGATCTTGGGTCTGTTATAATAGACATTGATCACAGACCAGAGGAAAACATCATTGTCCTAAAGAATTTGTTTTAAACAGAGGGGAAAATGGTGGGATCCTCTTTGAAATCAAACGGCCATCTTTTTTTAAGTTGAATAAAGCTGGGGAAAATGTAAAGATCCATAGCAGAGATTTATTGCACTTTTACCTGAAATGGGGAGAAAAAGGTTCTATCACTTTATGGATCTTCCAAAATGTGTTTTAATTTATATCTCTGTTAGAGTGATTTGAATGTAATGGAAAATAGTGTCTGGGCTGTGGTTTATTTTTTTGTGACTGTGCACATATCAAACTACAATATACTGCTGAAGGAGTTCTAGCTGTGTGCACAGCAATCTTAGATCTTTGTTATTTAAAGTATCTTCTTTGGCTTGATGTGTTGAATCCTAACAAAAGTCTTCCTGTGCTCTTATTTCATGGAGAGAGACTATGTATTACTGAAAAACACATAGCTTTAAAGCTTACAGAATCACAGTGCTTTTCCTGGGTCACACAGAGAGTGTAGGCTGAGTGCTCAAGGGATTAGGTGGATATGGTATGGATGAAACAAAAGAAGCTGGACCCGTCGGTCTTTGCGTCTGAATCAGCTAAAGAGTCCAAGCTCCAAGAGTCCAACAAAGTTAGTCCTTACAGTGACAGTTTGGACAGCATATCTATTTACAAGAGGGACAGTTTTCCTGTGGTTTCAAAACTATGAATCAATTTTTAGTTTTGCCATAGACTTGCTGTCTAATAATGTTGCATCTACTTACGTTCTCTGTTTTCAATTAATAGACCTGAAGTGCGTTCCTATTTAAATTAGGTTACAAACATTAGACAAAAAGAAGTCATTTTCCAGTTAATTCTAGAACTAAGACAACAGCCCCTTTGTAAAACACTGCCTTTATGAAAATACTACTCAAATGAGCCTGACAAAGCACAAAATGATTATGTGTGATTCTCCAGATTATTTTAGCAGCTTATTTTGCAGAACCCAAATTTCTGAAATAGTTTCTGTGGCTTGTGTCTTGGGTCAGGCATCAATAAATCAGCATTTGTGCTTATCTCTTGAGGTTAGACTAAATGCTGAAATATTTTACCGTGATTTATTGCTAGGAGATAGCCAATGATGACTCCTTCCCTTGCGTCTAGAAGCCATTAGATTCTGGGATGCAATGCGTTCTCCACAGACCTCAGTCTTTAATAAGGCAGACCTTCAGAGCTGTAGAAAGCCTTCAGATACCATCAACTATTCTGTTTAAAGAATGAGCAAAACTAATAACAACCCTAAAACCAAACGACCCTGTATATTACTATGGAGGAAGTTGAACTATCTCTAAATTCATACCTTGTTTGTTCAGTTCAGGGTCATTGTTCTCAGTGGTAAATAAGTGTTCTTCACAACCATGACACTGTTTCTTCCCTACACCAGAAATGAAGGAGCTGCGGTGGCACTGGGGTATGGGCAGTACTTGATTATACATGCAGCATCTTTCCCACTGGCAGATTAATGGATGAGTTTGCTTTTCAGGCCCTTAACTGTTTTTCAAATTATTTTGTTAGGGAGAACATTTCTTGGTAGTTCTGGCCTCCTGAGAGTGAGGAACAAATTTTAGAGGGTGGTTTCAGGCTTCCTTTGCCATAATGTCTTTTGACTTTGGGCTGCTAGAAAAGTGGTCCTTCATCACAGACCACCGTAGAATTTCACAGGCATCCTGTGAGCCGAACTGACAGATAAGATGTTCTTCACATAAAGCTTACTTTTTTTTAATAAGTGATGAGTACTTATAATAGGTAGTAAACGAATGTAAACAAAATTACAAAATATAATCACCGTTATCCGGTCACATCAAAAGACTATATGCAAGTACACATTCTGGCAAGAATAAGGTTGTTAAAAATTATTTTTCTAAAACTGCTTTAGTCTTTAAGTTTGTTTTTAATTATGGCTTCACATCAATTTCAAGAACTTTTTATCTTCAAACCTGCTTTTAAAAGGACCAATGTGTACTGATGAATTCTGCTGTAAGCACTTTAATATTGAAAAGTAATTGCTGTACACATGCAGCAGCCTGCTAGAGGGACAGATAAAATAATCACGTTTTTGAATTATTTTGTCTTCTTTTAATAAAGAATTGAAAAATGACATGTTGCAGTCCTGTGACCTCTGAGAAGGTATGGGCATGCAAAAACCCCCATGCTTATTTTATGTTTCACAACCACGCTTCTCGCAACATCCACACTGTCAGACTGATCATCCAGTTGATGGATGTGCTAATGATCTCGTTCATATTATGCCATCTATATGGAGTGACCTCAAAGCCGCTGCACGTACCTCCTGTTAACATCTGAGATCTGATAGATAGGTCTCCTGATGAGTCATTTTGTTTGAAGGACCCACAAACCTGCTGCAGTAGGAATCTTGTATAGTATATATAGGCTCCTGTACAATGTTATGACACTAATATCGTGCACGTGGTTCCAAAAGAAACCTTGCCAAATCATTAAATGGATCTTGCAGAGCACTGAATTTTAATTGCCTTGGGGACACTGAGAGAGAATAGCATTGATTGACTAACTGTATGTAAGTTTATTAAAAGTTGTTATTCTGATATCTAATTAAGGAACTTTACTTTTAGTACGATATCTCTGTGATTTCATTAGTGATATTTTAAACATCCCTTTTCTAATCATTTCCCTGCACCAAAAGGAAATGAAAAACATTACCTCGAACGGAAATTTTTTCTCTCTAAATGAAATTTTTCAAATATGGTAGTTTCAGACAGCTGAATTCAGAGCTAATCACAAAGCACACGGTGGTGAGATACAGAAGATCTGAAAGGAGGGGCCTGACTGTGGCAAAGGTGAGGTTTCATTGTGTGAGAAGAGGTAGGATTAGGCAGCTTTGTGCAGTATGGGTTCTTTTTGTCTGTTGTAAGCCTTTCCTCATAAAAATCCCTTTGCAGATGAGGGTAACTTAGTGAGATATAGAGTATCCTAAAGAAGGGAGGTTAAAATAGAAGAGGTCTGTAGTCAAGTTGAGGTGGTGGGATGCCCTCCTGATAGTGAGATGGCAAGTGAGAAAGATGCAGAAGTACTCTGAAGGAACAGTGGCCTAGCAATATTACTTTCTGTCCTGCAGAACCTCCACATTACAGATTGTGATCCTGGGAAAAAGTGAATTTTAACATTAGTGTCAGTGAATCGGGATTTGTCATCTCCGCCTGTGTGTGTCCCTGTGTCTCTAAGATGGGCTCAGGTTGGGGACAGAGCAGACTAGAGAACTGCGAAGACTTCCTTTTTCCTCCTGTGTCCTGAATCAGAAAATGATCAGTTAGCTTTAAATTTCATTCACAAGGAGACTCTGCAGACTAAGGGAACATTGCTTTTTGTCTAGGAAGAGAAAGAGCTGATCAGGTAGTTTAACAGAGTATGTCATCTAGCCTTGCAATTTTTCTACTGAAAATTGTAATATTGCTGGATATTTTTTGAATACAAATTACTACTATGATGCATACGTCATGGTTGGATACCACATTACGCTATTATCTACCATCAGTTTTTAATGAAAAGGTGTAAAATAACATAAATTTCACACCATGTTCCGGGGGGATATTTTCCTGAGACAACTATCATAAAGGATGCTGAAATGTCAGGGAGAGTGAATTTAAAGAGGGGATACAAAGCTATAGAACCACTTCTGGCTAGACTGACTGGAGGAAAGGACATGTTTTGCATTGCCTATGGTGTGAATAAAGTGTGAGGCTAAATCCTATGCGACAAAATGCTGGAGAGCCATTAAAAATTGAGTATTATCATATAAACACATAGCTGGCATAAGATGAGTAACAAATAATGAGAAGATTGGCATATTTATTAATTAATTTAGTTATTAATTGTTATAATAGAGCTAGCTAAGGGTAGAGATATTTTGTACTCTTTGCTTTGGTATGATGCTTTGGTATGAAGCACCTAGTCTTTAAATAACCAATCAAGAAACTTAACAGCTTTAAGCATTACATTTCAAATAGAGAATGGTGAGCAACGCATGCAAACTCAATTTGGTTAGTTGTGTCAGTTGTTTCATTGTGTCAGTTAAGACTTTTGTAAATGTACAGAAAACACCCTGATCAGACATTTTGGTAATCAGGATATTTATTTATGATATGTGAAAGAAGTGATTGAAAAATAATTTTTATTTAGAGACCATTTTTTTTAAAACTATTTGAATTTACTTAAATGTGTCAGTGAATGCAGCTTATTTTTAAACCTATTTGCAATAGTAAGTTCAAGGATGAGTATCAAGGGTGTCACCCTATGCAAGCTTGATCAATTAAATATCGGTAAGGAAAGACCCAAGCTGTGAGTGCTGTTAGTATCTAGGAAAGCTTGTCTCGTAGGAAGGTTTATTGAAATTCATCCGGGCACTGGCTACCATCCTCAGCATGCCTCCAACGTGTGGCATTCAATTCCAAAACCTTTCTAGTTTGTCTCCACTAAGATATGTCCCTGATGACCAGACATGCTAAGATTTAAAAATCAACCTTGGACAAATATAAAACAAATGCAGAAACCCAAGCAACAGCAAACTGAGTCTTGTGGTTCCTATCATAAGAGGCTTCCTATGGAAATTTTAAATTGTATTTGTATGCATAAGTGCTAGTTATTAGCTTTTTCTCTGATCTCTTAAGTCATCATGGTTTTTTGATCACAAACTTTGAAGCAATGTTACTAGGCAGAAAGTTTGGTCCCTTGCTTAATTAATAAAGGCTGATTAAAACTGGTGCTGCAAGGATAGTGATTATGTCATAAGAGAAAAGATGTTATTTACTTCATATCAGCATCCTGGGCAAATAGGCAAGATGTAAAAAATAAAAGGATAGTTTCCACCATCTGCAAATTTGTGGAAAAAGCTGATAATTAGCGGAGTGCAGTCTGAGCTGGGTACATCTGTGTGCATTTGTATTAAATGTTCTAAAAGACTATTTCAATAAAATGCTTCAAAGTACTGTCTATCCTTACAGTCCACAAGTTTCAACAAACACCCAGGAGAGTAAATGTGTTTTTTCAAAACAAAGGTGCTATACTCACTTAACATGGATTTCATTTTTGTAGAAAGAGATGAGCTTAGTAGCACTAATTTAATCTACTGAATTGATAGCATTTGGGAAGTTTTAATTGTAGCCTGTAAAATTCCCCTTAGCTCCTGGCTCTGTTACTCTTGGATACAGCATCACAGGGTACAGGGTCTGCTCCAACCACTCCTGCAAACTGTAATGAGGCAAACTGCATGAAGATGATTCTGCTAGTTTAGCATATATCATGTTTTTCCTGGGGAAAAAAAAAAAAGAAAACACCCCCCCAACACCCTGGGCTCTAAAACAGTCATGGCATGAGATCAATGTTGTAAATGTCAAGACATTGGACTGGAATTTTCCAGAGTCTAAGAGCCTTAGCAGCTCAAATCCCATTGAAAACCTGTATACTCTGGACATATTACAGAAACAGAAGCTCTGTAAAAACAGCTGTCCTAGCAATGTGGAATATCCCTCGGAGAGAAGCCTTTGAACTGAGGTCAGCCTCTGCGTAGGGTTGCAGGGAGGGCAGCTCGCACCTCTCCGAAGTGACCGGACATTTTTTACATGCCCTTCTGGATAGTGCTGGATGTATATGGGGATATTGCCACTCCCTGTAAATCTGTGTGTAGCTGTAGCCACAGGCACTTGGGTAGAAGTGTATGTAGTGAGAAAGATGTAATTTCCCCCTTTAAAGCATCCTGGGCAAATAGGCAGGTTAAATACGAAAATATTTCACTAAAAAGAACAGCTTTCATCCTTTAGCTGACACTCACCAATGTTCCTTCAAAGCAGTTAAGCGGAAAGAGGACATGCATTTACACAGTCTGTCTTTAACTATTTTATGGGGCAGAAACTTCTTAGCTGGGATACCGCCTCTCCTCCCTTCTGTAGTATTTAAGATGTGATCTGAGCAAAACTCCAGAATCCTCTTTTCCTCAAAAATCTGTATTTGTATACACAAAAATATTTATATACATACATACATATATATAGAAACACAACTTTTTTTTTTTTTTCCTCCTGAAATGAGTCATAAAATGATGCTGCTGCTTTGATTTTGTGTTTTACCACAGGGTGTTGTGGCTCAAGTGTTTCCAACTCCAGTTCTTCTTTTAGTCAAGGTTCCCAACTCTGTCTGTATCTCCCATGTTTCATTGCATTCACTGGTACATGATGCTGGGAAAACAGGGACGCGCTCGAATAATCTGCTTATTTTGATTCACCTATTAAATAGTGGTATTTCTTTGCCACCTCCCAGGTACCTGGGGATTTCAGAAATGGGCTGATATGCTTTGTAGGTGCATCTCTATATACTAATTAGCAATACAGCTTAGTTCAAATCCTTCAAGCCTTTAAGTTGCAGAAAAACAAAAACTGATCAGCACTTTAATTTTATTTAAACCATCCCAAAATCTCAAGCAATGTTTGGTAGCCTTTAATTACATTTCATTGATTAATGCTGGGAAATAATAATTACAAATGGTGAGGAAGTAGTTTTAAGCTTGCATTGCAATTAATTTTAAGAATCAGTATGATAAACTGGCTTTTTACAAGGAGGATGCTGCTGAAAGAAATTTTGTTTTCTCTGTTTTTATTCTTTTCTTAAAAATTGTCTTATTTCTCAGGAAAAGAGCTAGAATTCTGATTTCAGTGAAATACACCTGCTGAGGGTGATTGTATGTCTCTGAGAGGTATGCTTGACTCGGGTTCCTGTTTATTAGCAAATCAGATGCTTGGATGTGTCCAAAAGAAACATTTTATGCACTTTGTTTAGTGATTTCATGAAGAAACTCTGATTATGCAGGTTCTTAGTTCATCTCCTCCCTATAGCATGTGAGGGCTGGACCTTTATTCCACAGTTCTGATTTGTACAGCAAAGAAAAATATATTCAAGAATGTTACGTATTCTGCCTCCCATTCACACAGTGATAAGTTTTATGTTTTGCTGGAGTTGAAAGCGTTATTTATAAGTATGGTAGGATTAGTGTTCCTAATATTGCTGTTGCAATGAGTAAGTGGGGAGCAGAGTATGTCTGCGATGTATGATTTGCAACGTACAATGCATGTGTGCACATGTGCATTTAAAGACAGAAACTTTTCACGTAATTTTGCATATAAACCTGTAACCAATTTATCTCATCTTCATTAGGGGTTTTTTATATATTTAGAAATAAAATGCCCCTGAAACAGTTAACATGAAGAATGAGTTCGTTCTTGAAGTTTGTATTACTGTGGGCTTCCTCTTCATCACCTAATCTTTTCTGAAGCAATTTTTTTTATTTCTGCTGTAAGGTAAGATCCTGTGTGTGCTGAGTAATGAAGAGGTGAACTTGCTGTTTGTGGGTAGTGAATGTTTTATAAAAGATGTTAAATGTAATGAGCAAAGGCAGAGTACAGTGGTAGCTGTGGTGTAAAAATATTAGCAAATGATATAACTGTCAAATTAATTTAATTCAGTATGATATATATTAAGGCATAGTTGTGTGCAAAATAGGAGCTCAGGCATTTAGCTGGTTGGTTTATCCAGCTGGTATATCCAACCAATGTCAAGTAACTATTTCAGCATAAAGATCATCATTTGCATTTGTTGTAAGCTCAGTGAGGTTAACAGAACTGTAATTCTGTTCATGGGACTTTGGTCTAAGTTGTCAGCATAAATAAAAAAATACCTCCTTTCCTTCATAACAAACCTTTTTGTTCTGGATCTTAAGCTTGTGTAAATTAATGAAATCCATGGAGGCCAAGTATATGTCCTAAGGAAAGAGAGCTGGATGTGAGGAATGTGGACACAGGGTGTTTCTGTTATCAGCTTTAGCCCCCTGCTTTACAGGTGTGATTGACACATCTGTGTTAAATTTCTCAAGCTCTGTCCTAAGCTGTTTCTTCTTCTCGCTGTCTCTATTTCTAAAGCCGTACCATCCTGCTGGTCCGAAAGCTACTTCAGGTGTCCAGCCTAAGTGACTTCATCCTTTGCTCCTACACCACTATTTTCCCTTGGCTGCTGTCAACTTCTTAGCCTTCACTTAGCCAGCTTTGCTGTTCATCTAAGTTAGATTCTCCTTTCTCTCTGTAACTGTAACAATTGGATGTAGTCTTTCTTGATGTCAAAAACGTCAGTATTGGTATGATGCTCTATTATCTACTTTGCCTGAATATTGCGATTTATCTAGGCACTCTAGGCACACCTGTGAATGACATAATCCTGCCCAGTGAAATATGCATTAGCACAGGCAATCATAAAACTTTTTTTTTGGGTAGCACACTCATAGTGTTTTACTACGGTAAGAATTATATTAACAAAGCTAGGAACAGCCTGTTTTTAGAAGCTGACGTTTATTTGATTATAATGAAACAAAGTCTTTTCTGGTTTTACTGTTCTTCACTGCTAAGAAAATTGTTAATATTCTAAGGGAGGCTTAGAGGATTACTGTGTGAAAATATGAGAGGTATGAGAATAAACAGCAATGCAAGACGATTCGTTATTGACAATGTTGTATAGGAAGTTCAAAGATTTTAAGTTATCTCTGACTGGAGGAGATGGCTGTCAGACTACACCTGGAAAGCTTTTCTTTTTGAGGTCTGGTATTTCATGACTTTGGAGTGCATGTCAGTTGTGTTTTCGAATACACAGGATAAAAATGGAGGTGATTCAGTACATAGCCCTGTAGTGTTCCCAGATGCTTACAAAATATTTTATTTGAACAGGGAAACAGATGAACTATTTGCAAAGCACATGAAAGTCAATAAGAACTTGAGTAAAAGTCAACATAGATATTCCCAGAACAATGGGCCTTCAAACCTCTTTAACTTCCTACTATAACAAGAAGACAGGAGATGTCACATATCTTGACTTAAGTTTTTTGATACTGTCTCCTGTGCCTTCTTGTAAGCGAGACATAGAAATACAGCTTGATAACAATAAAGTTAGATGGGATCAAAACTTATTGTGAAATGAGTCTCAGAGAACAATTATAAATGATTGACTGTCAGAATGGAAAGGCTGTAACATGCAAGTTCTCCAGTAGGTTGCTCAGGTAACTACCCCATGCTCTCATTAGCAGCCTCGAGTGAAAAAGAGAGACTCTGTTCATTAAATCTGCAGGTGGTATTAGTACGAGGGGTTGTATGAAGAAGGTTTAACATTTAGAAAAAGCTTGATGAGTGGGAGAGCTAGTTTGCAATTCGGTAAGGACAAATAAAAAGAGCTAGACTTGGGTATGAATGATTACCTGTGCAACAGGTTGGGGAAGAGCAGGTTAGGCAGGTGCTCTGGGGAAAGGGATGTGAAGGTCAGTGAGGGAATTGCAGTTGAGAGGGGACCACTGGTGTCTTACTAGTAAAGCTTATATTGGGAATTTCAAATAGGAAATACATATATGAAATCACCCTTCCTTCCCCAGCCAGTAGTAAGGTCTTCTGATGCCAGTACATCACCTCAGTCATGACAAATGGGCATTGATAAAAGGGATAGCACGTGCATGCCCAGATCAGTAGCAAATACTGCCTTAAATCCCTATTTGTCAGCTGTTTTGTGAAATGTTTTTGCTAAGGCCTAACCTTCCAAGAAAGAGAAGCTATGAGTTTTAAGCTAAGTTGCATCAAGTACGTAAGATAATAAAGCCAAAGGCAAGGTTTCACAAAGATATAAGAAGTCTCACATCTCAGTATGACTAAATTTTCTAAACAAAAGGACTTAAGAGCTCTGTGTTGTCTCTCCAGGACAAACATTAAATGGTAAACATTGCCCTTGCCTGATGTAGCCACATGTAGCTGAAAATCAGCTGTGCCCTTTACCTTACAGTTGCCATTTTAATTTCTCAGCCTTGCTTGTTTAAGCTGATGAGCTGGTCATTATTTTCACTTTCTTACTTCTTATCACTGATTTTTTCCTTGGGCTGTGGATTTTATTGTTCAGTTTATTTGTAGTATGAATCATAAGAGTCTTTACCTAGGGTTTAAATCAATATTTTAGCAGATTTTCTTGCTCAGAACTAGCTTTTTTTCCAAGACAAACTTTTTAGACTCATTGTTGATGAGGGAGTCTGAAGTATGCTCAAGCTGTATGGTTGTTTTCAAACGTACCAAAGTCCTTGCCATGCTCCACAAAAGAGTGGGCACGACTGTGTTTCCTCAAAGGAAACACCAGAAGAGAGTTATTCCCCTGGTCACAGTAGACTTGCAGGGTTTTTTTGCTTCTTTGTGCCACAAACCTCATGCTTGCTCCCTGCATCCCTTTCTTGGCTGAGTGGTCTGTCTCACCGAGAAGCACCTGCAGCAGCTGCGTGGATTTGAATCCAGCGGCTTTTAGAGGGTCAGCCATTGTTTAAGAATGTTTTTTAAATATAATTAAGCTCATTGTGATTTTAGTTATGGACCTGTGACCTGCATCTCAAAAGCACAGCCTCCTTTGCAATCCCTGTTCATGCTGAGTAATACTTATTTCTGAGAGTTACCAGGTAGAGTAAAACAGTCAGTTAAACATTAGGTATTAGGAACATGACCATAAAAGATGATGTGCTCCAACAGGCAGTGCTAGTCCCCTGGGGTACAATGGCTGAGGGCAGCTGGAGAAATTGTGGCCGGTGCTTACCCGCAATGGTTGTAGCATTTGCCAAGTATGTATTTATTTGTGTTATCTGTAGTGGGATTTGGATTGGGCTTTTTTGGGTTAGAGCCACAAATGGGTTAGTTGTTAGTAATCAGACAATGCTGATTACTGTCATTTCTTATTCTTAGCTTTGTACAGATAAGGACAAAATGAGGTTTCCAAGGAATTTCTGTGAGCATAGAACTTGGATCTAATTTAATACTATGATTTTATTCACACTCTGTGTGATATTTGTTTCCTGCCATTGGCAATTATGGAAAGCGACAAAGTAGTTTAAGTGCAAAGGCATCAGGAGGCTCCTCCAATATTTGCACAAGTGGATTCTTTGCAGGATGTAGCTGAGGACCCTGCTGGAGGCCATGGTGGGATGATTATGGATTGTAATCTTTAATCTGTCTGTTTTTACACATCATGCACCAACTACAGACCCTGCCTACTGACCTTTTCTTGTTTATATGACAGAATTAAAAAAAAAAAAAGAAAAGAAAAATCCAGGAATGCTGTCTAGCATAAGGAATAAAGTAGCAGAAAAGGTGGTCCTTTTTCTATCTCTGCCACTGGCTTGCTGTGCAGCCCTAGGTAAATGAGATTTTCTCTCTGTGCTCAGTATTCCCTCCTGATAATTAGTTGGCTTTTTAAAGGGGCAGGATCCTGGGAGCGGGGACTGTGTGTGTGCTTCTGTAATGTGGACCCTGTCTAACCTGCATTTGAATTTTGCACTGAAAGAGCACACTGAGGATAATGCTTTACCCTACACTTGTTTGCAAACTGAAATGTAAGTCAGTAAAGCTACAGCAGTCATTAAACTGGGAAATAAATATAGAAGTAAACATGTCTATTTCTCAGAAATTAACTCGGCAAAATATATTGTTCTATTTGGAGTTTATAGTTTACAATGAATGTTGCCATGTGAGAGTGAAGTTATGGTTGACAAAAAGGTAGACTTTTAAATATAGTTAAATATTTCAATAAAACCTCTAAATTAGGGCTGTATAAATTTAAATGGAACTTGCTTATCTTCTCTTTCATGGTCTGGTGAACTTCATAGCCTGACATTTCTTTCAAGATAGTGGAACTACAGCAGGCAAAAGCATAGCGCTGCCATGAATAAAAACTACTGTTGTTCCCCAATGAGGTTTTGTCAAGAATCTCTAAAAGAGAAAGCTAAGGACTGAGGAAGGAAATTATTACCGATGCAAAAATAAAATAGAAATAAGGGAACTAGGGTTGTTACCAGAAGTTATTTCAGCCATTATAAGTAGCAGAAACAACATCTTCCACAATACTGAAAGAATTTCCTGCTTAATAGTTCATTATTTTATTGTTTTCTTTGATTATTACTGCTGCAAGGTTTATGGGCATCAGGAATCCACCGGGTGAGGTGTGTTATCGAAGCAGCTTACCTATATTCCTGAAGCAGCAGCTGTCTACCTGTGCTGTATTATTCAAAACTAAGCTCCTTCGGCTGACACTTTGAACAATTTCTGGTTTTGACTAGTCTGTAAAACACCATTTACCCTGGACAAGTTTACACACAGGCAGCAGATGTGAATCTGCCAGAGTCACTAGAAAGGAAAATAATCTCTTTGTCACTTGGATTCAGGGCAAAATTAATTTAAGAATATTATTGTTTAAAGACTTAAGAGTAGTTAGATTATCAGGATTCTGGCTTTGATTAGCAAATATTCCCTTGACTTGAGCTTCTTTCAGCCTCTAAATTTGAACTACAGCTGTAACCCCAGGGGCTCCTGAAGGGTTGTGGTTCAGGCTGAAGCACTGAGTTTGACCCATTGGGAGTTCAGCACTGGGGCTCACTGGGACTCTGTGCTCGGCTGCTGACGACATCCAAGGCTAAGGCTATAATTCAGATCTTTCCTATGCATATTTGGATTTTCATTAAAAAAATAACTAGACAGTAACTGATTGGAACATCTTGATGTGGACAAGCAGATTTTACCAATATAATGCCCAGCAGAAATTGCAAATTGTTTGCTGCATGCATTAGGAGATGAGAGGTCAGAAATGCCATCTGCAAGTTCATAAGGGAAATAGAAATATCTGCTTTTCTGGCCAGATGTCAAATACCTTTCTTGGATCATGTATAAACTTTTAAGAGAAGAGGCACTGTTTTTGAATCTGGACCTAATATCTGGTGAAGAGAGAAGAGGTACAGAGAGAGGTTTTCAAAATATTTGAGAGTTGCCAGGTAGGTTCTGCTGTCAGTCTCCACTGCAACCAGAGCTCTGGGCTCCTGACTTTATATATCTGAAGTGTCTGAGGGAGGAAATCTAAAATGGTGTTGTATAAACTATCTGTTGCCTGCAAGTTACAAATGCAGAAAAAGTCCTCCAAAGAAAAATATTCTTTCCGTGATACTATTTGCTTTGAGTAGTCTAAAGGTAAAAGAGATTTCAAAAAAGAGACACTGGAAAAACCAACTACACCCCTTCAAACTGTTTGTACCTGTTGGAAGAGCAAGAGGGAACAGAAAGGCAGTAAACTCCCTGCAGAACAGTACCAGTGTTCAGAAAGGTCAGTCTGGTTGATTGGAAACACCAGCCTTACACTGGGCACTGTGTGTGAATGGGCACATAGATGCCACTTGTCCTTGCAGCTGTCCAATGGTGGGTGGATAATGCCATCATACGACACAGTTTAGGAACAACAAATTTTCCAGTTGACAGGCAGAAAGAGGTTTGTTCTTCTTCTACACAATCATGCCTCTCATCTAAAGTACGTACCTGAAGTGGATATAGAATTAATCACCAGAAGCACAGATTTGTCTCCAGTGACTGCAAAAACTAGGCAGGATGTTGACATTGCAGGGTGGCGTGTGGTGAACCCCATGTCTCAGCGTGAACAGTGGCTGTGGGACAGCAGCCACAAATCCCCCACAGCCAGCAGTATGGATGTATGGGATGCATCTGGCTCTTTTTCCAGGAGCAGCAAGTTGTAGCAGGAGACAGAGATCACAGCAGTAATACCCTTGAGATGCCAAAATGAATGGGTAGCATCTAACTGTAATCTGGGTTTAGGGCTAGAGCTGATTATGGTGTATTCACCGGTATGGTATGGGGGATAGGATGCGATGATATTTTTTTGAGCTGTGGAGCAGGTTTTAGAGCAAAGGAACTGATTGTCACAGTGAATGTAATGCATTAGTAGTGTGCTAAGATGCCACCTCTGAAAAGGACTCTTTTCCTACACCTTTACTTGTGTTAGCATGTTGGAGACTAGTTGGATACTTTCTGATCTCTTGTTTTTCTATTTTTATCACTGGAAATGAGAGTGATTCACAGATTTGGCAGGCAGGAGTCAATCAGGGCCATTGCTATTTTAGGCCCTTTAAAAATTATCACTCGAAATCAAGAACATAAATTAAATACACATCTTCTCATTTGGAAAGTGTAAAAGGTTCAAAGACATACAAATGCACATCACGTCTCCATGTGGATTTTGTAAGGCTTGAGCATATTTTGCTAGCAAAAGGAAAATTTAGGAAAGAAACTGTATGTTTAAGTGATGAATCTGTCTGGGAACTCCATGGGAAGTTGTTTGCATTTAACAGCTTCTATTCATGGGAATTCTAAAAAAACCCCACCTCTTAAACTTCTGGGTTTGAGATATGCATTGAATTTTTTATCTGATGGATTTTGATCCTTTTTTTTTTTCTCCTGGCTGAATAGGCATGTTCATGTCACAGTTTCAAGAAAATGAGTTTTTTAATCAAATGTATTAAACTCATACTGTTTCAGCCTAAATTTTTGTGTTGAAATAGTAAAAATTCAAACTCTTTTGTCTGATTTTTAAAAGGGTTGCTATGGATTAGAAAAGCGTTATTCTGAAACCCAAGTTTAAAACTGAACGGTTGTCACTGTTTAAAAATAGGGCAGTCGTTTTCATTTCTTTATTGGGTCTAAATAGCATTTTTAGGGAAAAATATTGCACGTGGAAATGTGAAATCTAGTCTGTGTAATTTTCCACTGATACAGCAGCTGCAGTTGCTTTCCACAAAAACTGCTGTCAATGAAATGTTCTACCTGAATATTCAGATGAAGAATGCAAACAGGCCAAACTTACATAATAACAGAGACCGTTAAATAACAACCAAATTGTTAAACTTCTCTGATCTCTGTATATCAGAAGAGATACATGCTAAAAGTAACTTGCCTCTTCTAAAGTCAGGGAAGAGAGACCGTATTGCATCATGCATTAGTTTGGCTCTCACGGGAGCTCTAGCGATGATCGGTTGTTCAGATGACTTAAAGCCATCTGCCATGGGTACCCGAGGATGCTCTCTATGCTGGTAGTCTCCCACAGGGAAACAGGGGGTAAAAATAGCTTTTCACAAACAGCTGCTTTCCGCTTCCATGTTAACGATACATGATGGACCTCAGGAAAGGTGATAACATGTGGGAATAAGGTGGGACTGTTTTATTAAGATATCTGATATTCAGATATGGAGTCATCACCTTAGGACCCCTCCATCTAAAGAATTGCATGTTTTGAATCTTATCAAGAGACATTTTACCTTGTTGGAGTGCCAGAATAAATACACGTGTTGTAAATGTGCGGCTAAGGCAGGGATCTAACTGATACTGTTATCCTGGTGTATTTTGGAAATAGTACAGTGGTGAGCCAGGCCCTTTAGTTTTCATTTGTAATGTTTCCAGCCTGAGCTGGCATTTTGCTACAAAAATAAAATCTAGCTGAGCCAGTCAAAAAACCCTTGGCTTGCTGGTAACTGTAAATAGATGCCACTTAAAGTAGAACACTGCAATTGAATGCGTGCAGGCATTCATACGCAACTCATGTGCTTAATTAATAATATAATCAAAACAACTAAGAGTTTAAAGTACCTATTTTAAATATAGTCTGATAAATAGGAGTGTATGAGTGTTGAATAACAGCTATTTGTGGACTGCTCAACAGGCTTTGCTTTTAAATCCGCTAAGGGTTATTGTTCATTATTTCTGTTTCCTCTATTCAACTGGCATCTCTTCATTTTTGGCTATAAACAGGTACCATATGCTCAAAGGGCTGATGGGCTTCACTGTGCTTCTCTCTGATGTTATTGGTTCACATAATTGTACAAACTTTGTGGATTTGAATTTTAGACTCTGGTAGTTCCAATGCATTTATTAATTTATTAAAAAATATACTGAATAAGGAAAAGAATATTCAGTGCTAAAATTCTTTTTAATACTGAAAAGTTTCAATCAGTAAGAACAAAAAAAAGGAAAGGGAATAAACCATCCATGTTGTTATTGATTCACTTCATGCTGTTCAAATTACACAGTACAATTAACGAGGCTGTCAGTGCCATTTTGCTATTTTTCAACATGCTGCTGAGTCTAACTGAAGTCTAAAATCCCTGTTCATTCTCCTCCACTGTCCCTTGTCTGTCTGTCTCCTCTCCAGTAGGCAAGTGCAGCACAGACAGACAGAGCATCCTTCCAAGCGGGACGGGGCCGGGTCCTGGTGCAGGCTGAGGACAGTGGCACCAGCTCCACAGGCAGGCAGGTCATCCAAGCTGTGACTGTTATGGCAGAGGGGCACAGACAGGCTGTTGCCCACACTGCCCATATAAGAGCACAGAAAACGAGGTTCAAGCCTGGCAGTGTTAGGGGTCACAAGCACCAGCTCCCTCCCCAGCTCCTGTCTCTGCTTCTTGCCTCTTCCCACCCCATTTTCACGGGAGGAGGGGTGACAAAGGGGGCCTGGTGCTGCCAGCATCAGGTATCTGCGATGTTGAATGGTTTCCCCGGTCCTAAGCTACCTTCTCTCTAGTGGCCTCCAACATCTCTGGGGCAGAAGGAGCTACAGTGGGAAACTCGGAATATCTGGAGGGGATCAGGCTTCCTGCCGTGCCTCCCGTCAGCACTGGGCAGCCGGCTGCAGCGCGGCGGAGCTGGCGCTGGGCTGGTCATGTGCTGGCACGGGCTCTAACCTGGCCCCATCCTCGACCCCTGCTCTAGCCGCTGCGCTCTGCCAGGACAGCCATTTGCAGGGCCACATGGTGAATGAAGCTGGGGAACGGATCCAGGATAAAAATAAGCCTGATCTGGCTCATCAAATCGTACTTGCGTGGGCTGGGACAGGAATCAGAGGCTGGGGACAGGGGAGACGGCAGAAGCAGCTTGCCATAGTGCTGCCGTTTACGGAAACGTCTGTGACCGGGTTCCTGGTTATCAGCTGCACGGGACAGCGTGTTGGCACCCAGGGAGCCGGCTCCTTCCTGCACACAAGCTCTTTGGAGAGTATTCATCACAACACAGGGATTCACTCTCCTTCAGCAGCAGGATTTAATGATTCTTAACAAACCATACTCACTTAGATTATGTGCAGAAAAAGGCCTGCTTCTGATTTGCGATTTTTTCCCTCTGGAGGGGTGCAGAGGATTAAACTGGAGCCCCCTCACCTAAAGTGTGTGGGGATTGGTTTTGAAAGGCATCGGGGAACTTCAGTAACTTTGAGATTCTTCAGCTGAGTTATATCACTTAATCCTGCACACTGGATACAAGAGCCATGCTTCTTACGAGGGACCAAATGCTTTTAGCATGCATAACAGGTCTACTAGTAGTAGGAGAAAGTAGCTAAAAAAAATGAACCCCATGAGAATTTGCATTTTCTGATAGCTGAGGTTGCCCTAACTGAATTAGCATTTAAGCAGTTACACTGGGATAATCCATGTGGTAGTTAATTTCAATGTTTTACTGCTCTGGCAGTGTAAATTCTAGTAAATTAATTTCTATAACGCTTGAGAAGTTTTTTTTCCAGACATTTCCTTTCTCATTCATATTTAATGAACTCTGAAAATTTACATTAGGATATCTATGCAACTTCCTCAGTTTTTTACTTGTGGGCAAAGGCAACTCTGGCGGTTGACGTTTAAACAGAATGCTATAAAGACATTGATGATACTTAGTCAACTATATTCTGTATTTAACTGACAGACCTCTTTTCCTTGATGTATTCTCTCCAATTCTGTTTTTAAAACATCTGCTTTCCCACTTGAGACAGATGTTCATGGCCAAGTAATCTAAATCTTGAGGGGGAAGATGTTTTAAGAACTATTTTGATGTGATGGTGGCTCTGTTTTTTCCTTTTGATGTAACAAATCAGGAATTTTGCAGAGATACAGGTTAGAAGAAACTCTTCTGCTGAGTTCTGTTTATACCCTCGTGCTTAAGGCACTGTGTTGGAGAAGCTGCAATCTCAGGCGGGATACAGCTGAGATTGTGAGAGGAATGGAGGGAATTCAAAGATCTGCACCTGATTGTGAATCACGTGGGTGCCTGCACACTCAGCACAAGAGAAACATCCTACTTACTCCCTATTTTTCTTATAAATTTGCCCATGAAGTGCCTGAAAAAGGGAACAATAATTTAAAATAATTACCCATTGTTGTTACATTCAATATAACTGATTTTTGATCCTTGCATTTCAGTCTCCTAGCTCAAGCGGAGTTATAATTGTGCATCACACTCACCTTATTTGTACTCAAGACAAAATTGACATAATATCAAAGAAATATTTTGGAGGCAGAAGGTAAAACTACAGGGATGTAAATTACTTGGAAAGAAAATGGGGCAAATGAAAGTGGAGGGCCTTAGAATGAATGTTTACAAGTTAAAAAATACCTTTCTCCTGCAAAGTCATAAACTCTGCATTTCCCCTTCATAACTCTATTTATGCAATTATTCTAGCTGGAAACTGCTAAAATCTGCAGAGAACCGTTAAAACTTCATCTCCGATTCATTCCTGTGCAGTGTTATTAAACACTGACATATCCTGAATGTGAGAACTGCAGAGCATTTTTCTGCAGAGAATGACCAAACCTCTCAGGTTAAAAATAATTTCTACTGATAGACAAAGCTGTATGCTCCATCTTCACAAGATTTTAGTCTTTATTTTTAGTCTTTCTAATGGAGAAAAATATGGTTAACAACCATTTTACATGCATACTGCCACAGATTTCCCCCTGGAAAAGATGTCAGAGGGAGCTGATGTCTCTCCAGGGATGCAGTAGGGAAGAGTACATGAGTGAGAGAAAGGAAAGTGAGAGGGAAGGCAGGGGATACGAGGGGGAGGGAGGGGAGCTTTGTAGAAGATTGGTTGGGCAAGAAGGATCATTTTGGGGAAAGAAGGGGAAAACCATGTGAGAGAAGTTTGTGGTTGGTAGGAACAGGCTAAAAGACAAGGAGCATAGAGTTACTGAGCAGGACTGGACTGAGATAGTTTATAAAGAAAGGAGAAACAGTTAATGGTATTTCAGGGGGACAAATGGGAAAAAAGGGGGACAGCTCTCCTCTAGGTGTCAATGATTAATAAGTCTGCAAGCAGAAAAGATGATGAATAGCAACAAGGAGTAAAGCTTGAGAAATACTTAAGCATTTTTTTCCCCTTGAAGTGCATCCACAGATTGGGGTCTTTTTGATGAAGTCGATTGTAATATTAACTCTTCTGCTTTAAAAATGGAGATATTATTTAATAAATTTCCAAAAAGGGTGATAGACTAGATAGTTCATCTACTTCAATAGCAATTGTCCAGAGCTATAGAGACTAACCACACTGACAGCAACAAGCTCTTAGAGGTGTAAGATGTGCTCTGCCCACCATTCTGGATGGAGAGGCTGACATCTCTGGCTCTCCTCAGTCGGTTGCCCCAGTGAAAGCCTATGCAAGAAAACAAAACGAGCATGGACAGGCATTTCTGTAGAGAGAATGCTCCTGAAGATAATCTATATACTTTGCAATTTACATACTCTCAGTCAGAATGCTCACCAGAGGTGACTAGTTACATTCTCTTCAAAGAGTGGTATAATAAAGCACTGTCGTTTTTGTAATGCACCTTTTGAAATGTGTTGTCAAAAGGAGTAATTGTTTGTCAAACTTCCTGAAAAGATAATATTCTCAAAAATGTCACTTTTTGCAGAGAGTTTAACAAAACTCTTGATGTTTGCCTTTATTGACCCGATTTAATCAAACTTTGTACTTCCCTGTTTTATTGATTAAATTTTCAATAGAAAACATTACAGCTAGTGATCAATGGTTGTAATTTAGAAATGAATTCTTCCCAAGCTGCATAACTCACAGGTGTCGCTGCCGTCCATACTGTCACTGTGCAATGGCTATGGTACTTGGTCATATACAATGTTGTCAGAAGAAACTTCAAAGCACTTTGGTTGCGTTGTAAATGGGAAGGAGGTTGTCAGGGCCCTGGGGGCACTAACGGACTTTAATTGCCCTGAGCAGCCTCACCTGGATGCCCCAGCTCACGGCCCAGTTGAGCTCAGGGTTTGATCAGTGCTCTGCTGTGGGGTTCCTGTCCCCGGCCTGGTCTCCTGAGTTGCAGTTTGGGTTTCCTGGATTAACTTAAGATCTGGCTCATTCCTCTGCTGCATTTGCTGAGCGTGGGACTGTGGCTGGTCCTGCTGTGTCAGCTCCGCTCTGGTACTGCGGGGACTGTGCCTGGCAGTACGGGGTTACCCTTGGGGAGCAGCCCCACTCCTGCTGCTCTCCAACAAAGGTGACCTGCCAGAAAAGGAGTCTTCTAGGGCAGGTCAAAGGGTGTAAATAATATAATAATTGCTGCGTGGGTAGGATAACCAAAGAAGCTAAAAAGAAATGGAAAGAGCTGGAGACATTCATCTGCTGGGCAAAAGGAAAATGGGAAGAAGCAGCCACCGATAACCCAAGGGAGGAGTTTTCTAAGGACTGGGAAAGGGCCCTCAGTGGCTAAAGCTTATCAAAATGGAGATGGAAAGAGGACTGGAAGTTCATGCTGAAACAATAGTAACTGGGTATTTCTGCACTGCAAAAGACTGTGGGAACAGACCAGAGCATGATGTGTGTAAAGCCTAGAGAAGAGCACTAAAGTAATTATTGGTAGGCTTATGGGGGGGCGGAAATAAGGTCCTGGGGTGAAGGGTGATGCTCATGAGAATTTTGGAGTAGGTACTGACTCCAAACAAACCCTATCAACTTGAGTTAGAGCACAGTGAACGTGCTATGCATGGCTAGGTACGATATGTATGAAGGCATTGAGTACTGAAAATTACAGATACAAGATGTAAAAGGAGAAAAAGGAGAAGATTAGATTAGAAGAAAAAAATGAGCATGGGGGAGTAGAGAAATAAAGGAAGAGAATAAAAACAATTTATTTCGAGAATAAAAGAAGAATCAGGCAGACATGTAGTTAGTGCAGAGAGAATGTAGTAACATAAATGCCTTCACTTGTGTGACTCATTTGGCTCTTTCTTTGCTAGTAGATTATGCTTTGATTATGTCTTTGTGAATTAAATAGTGGTGAGCTGTATATATGTGAAAGATGCCAGGTACCAGATAGAAGTACATAATTACAAAAGAGATGGCAGTGTCGTACAGCCACACCTTTGCATCTGCTTCCCGTTGCGGTATGTAGTATAACTAGAATGGCACTTGGGCTTTGTTGTCGGTGCTGATGACCGAGTGTTGATTTCCCCTGCCAAAGCTTGGGTACTACACTGGCAGCTCTGCCAAACCAAATGTCTACGACTGATTTCTCAACATGTGTATTTGATGCTACTGGATGTAAGGAGAGAGCTGTTCTATTTGCTGAAACGTTACATTGAATGATTTGTGGCAGCCAAATAAAGATCTGTATGTGAGGGTCTCTAAGTAGGGCTGGTGTCAAAGGAAAATATTGAGGGGGAAGAAAAAGATTGCAAGTTTCTAATTAATTTGGCTTACTTATGCACACAAATCTTGAAATATTAATAGAGAATGCATAAGTAATTGATGGTACATATAATTTTTAAGTATCTTAATGTTGAGACAGGCAGGAAAGTCCTTTGGCAATAGGCACGTTACAACGTCAAAAAGATCATAAGTTAGGCCTAAAGCTGCCTATCTGCTAGGAGTGACCGAGCACCCCTTACACTAAGTTACACTGTGTTACACCATCATGACCCAGTGCTATGACTTTTATTCAGTCTTATGGGTCCTTTCCTAGCCTGGCCAACATTGGTATCAAATGGCAGGTCAGTTTTCCATCTTCTGTTTAAGACAATGAACTCAAAGGTATGTTTTCTAAGCAGCTTAATAGCCAAAATAAAATAAATCCATATTCAAATGTCAAATAGAAATCCATTAATATACGGTATTAAAAATCTGATAGATTTTAATGCCTGACTCATGTTTTTGTGACTGCTGGGATTGCCAGCAGACACTTGTCTGCATTGTGAAACAGACTCTCAGGAGGGTGCAGGAGGTGGCATGCGTTAACAGAGTGGGTAGCACTGTGTTGAACATTGAACAAAGGGCTTCTTTTTTTCGAAGTTAAGAATTTTTCCGCTTAGAAAGGAAAAATAGGCAAAAGGGAAAGCATGAAGAGATTGAACTGCTAGGAATACTGTCTTAATTTTGCTTCTGTTTAATTTGGTTGGCTTCTGGAAGGGTAGTCAAGCTAAAGCCCACTATGTTATATGTTCCCACTTTGCTTTCCTGAGGTTTTCTGAGCTCACTGGTGCCAAAGCTATCAAGACCCTCTGAACCATAAACCTCCCATGTGTGCCAATCTACAGAAAAGTATCTGGATTCTCATACTTATTGTGTTGGGTAAGAGAGACAACCTCAAGAACGCAAGAGTTTCCCAGGTTATTTCTCTATTAACAGTAATAAACTGGTTCATGCTCTTCTGCCTTCTCTTTAGCTGTTTTTCATCGCTGGCAGTGCCCATTCTGGCATGGATCAATCCATATGCCTGTTCTCTTTAGCCCAGATGTCCTTCCTGTTGGATGGGGTCCCAGTGTCTGTATTTCCAGCTGAAGGAGAGCAAGAAATCCCTTTAATTTTCCTGCAGGCTACCGTCCCTGTTGACCTTTTCAGCTTCTGAATGTTTAGCTCTCCCTATTCTCTGATGTTGGGTATGAATAATTAAAAGACCTAGGAGAAGGGAACACAGGAAATTCTGTGATTTTTATTTTAAATGCCACTGCTGATTTGATGATAATTTTAAGATTTGCATATCTTGGGGGCTTTGGATTTGGTTTATTTTTTTGTTTTTTAAGCTATCCTATAAAAAGGACAGCTAGGACAGTGGACTAGTGGCCAGGAGGGTCACTTCTGCACCAGCACCATATCAGCCTCCCCATAGTCAATACCTCATTTCCCGTGTTGATTAAACTCAGGCTTATAGTCCTCTATCAAATCTTGCCATGAATGGCCTTGACGAGCTATAATATCGAAAGCTGTATTCTCTTGATACCCTTGATAGTGGCTTATCTGAGACCACAGATCTGCTGATGGCAGTGCCGACAGCAGCTGCTGGTTTCCTTCCCCCAACAACCTGTTGGGGGAACTGTGCCAGTATAACTCTGCAGACAATTTGTTTAAAACATAGGGATTTATTATAGAGTGTTTCTCCAGTCAGTGGAGTCAGACAAGTATTTCCTGAAGGCAATTCATCCCAATTAATCCCTGACAGTGATTAGTTTGTTTAGGCTAAATGTATGCTGATTTTTAAGCATTTAGATGTCGTTGAGATTTGTGTCTGTTTGGAGCAGTGGCTTGAAATTAAAATGCCATGTTAAAATATTGACTCCATCCTCCTTTCCTCCGTTTCACCCTGAATGCCCATGCTCTCACAGGCTTCTGGTGGAGACTACAGCAAAACATGCAGCCAAAAATCAGACTAATATTTTGCAAGCTGTCTCTGTTGTAGAGGCTTATTTGGCCATTTCTGAACAGAGTGTCTCTTCTTTTGCTTCCTCCTTGGCTTTTGTCAGAAGTGAGTTGACTGCACTGGCTTCTCTCCTATTCCCTCACCTACAGAGTCATCTCCTTATTCAAGAGAACATCTCAGCAAGCACATAAAAAGTATCCGTGTCCACCCTTTTGGGGTACATTTTGTACATTTGTACATCTGCAGAAAAATCACTGTTAATTCCACAGTAGCATGTAATGATTGTGAGAATTTTCATTCGCTTAGTGGTGATGCCCATCCAAAAGGTCATTTTAAGTCATTAAGATTTTTATGTGTCTGTCTTGCCTATAAACTGTACCAAGAACCCTTCCAAATTCAAAGCTCCTCTATGGGCTTTTACAGTCTAGGGGTGTTGCCAAATTAGCCCTAAATCTGCATTATTTCGTTTGACTGCTTAAAAGCTAACCGTTTTGTATTGTGGTTCACTTTATCCCTGCGTAGGGGTTGGGGCTGTCTCCAGAGCGTGTTGCACTGTGGAGCTGAGAGGGAGCTCTGCTCATTCTTACTTCTTCTCTGGAGTACTCTGTATCCAACAGGAATATTTCCTTACCATAGTGTTTAAAAACAGATCAAAATCCTGGCCCAGCGTGGCTAATAGTTTTCCTATCCACTTCAGGGTTGTACTCTCTTATTTCAAAAGATGTTAGATTATAAAGCTTTTTTTGATAGCCTCGACTAGTTAGCAGATTTAAAAGTGCCTCTTTTCTCATCTGGGCTGACGGAGCAGGCACCTTTGCTGTGCTGGGTAAATACAATGAACTGTTCGACTAGAAAATTATTTTCATAAGCAGCATTTTAGTAAAACCTATAGTTTGCCCTCTGAATCCTGATTAATAAAAATAAATCTCCATTACCCTCACTTGGCCTTACCTTCCTGTTAGGTAGAAAAATATATTATTTTTCAGTAGCAGCATTAAAGTTTCAGCCGTTATTTGGCATAATTCTTGTGCAATGCAAATCTCATAGACTTGGTGCAGAGCATTTTCTTTAGAATAAAAGCTAACTGCCTTTATTCAGCTTACACAATCCTTTCCTGAAAGAGCCCTTTATACAGCTCATGTCATGTCAGCAGTAATCACGGACTGAGTGGCGGTGCATGCAAATCAGTCAGCAGCTGCTGTTTCTTTGGGCTGGAAGAGTCATATAATGAATTTGCCAGTAAGTGCAAGAGTAGATAGTATTTAATGCTCATGGTCTTTCAGAGTGTTGCGTTGCTCGTACCTTTGAGTGCTGGCAGGTGAAGGCAGATCTAGCTGGATCAGTCTGTTATCGTCACCCTGCCCAGTTAACACCAGCCTGCCACCATCTCAGTGCTCCTAGCCCTTCCAAACCTATGAGGCACTTGCCAGTAGCCACTAAAACTTCACACAGGTTTTTATGCTGGGAAATAAAAGGAGAGTTTTCCTGTTCCCCCAGTCTTCAAACTTTCCCCAGAGTTACAACATGGGATAGAAGCAAGCCAACTTGATGCTGTAGCTATGCCTCTGGCTGACGTGTATATCTTTTAACTCCTACGTTTTGTATCACGTCATTAAGGTGGTTGGGATACTAATGTTATTCTAGGTAGTTCTAGGTTTTTTTCTTCTTCTGCCTCCTTTCCCACCACCCCCCAATTTTCATGGAAGTTATGAGCACCAAGCATTTAGATATGATGGGAAGTAGGTTAGAAATGTAGATTAAGGCAGTCAAGCTGACCCAGGAATCTGACCCATTACCCAAAGCACATATTTTGGGAAGGGTGGGGAGATAGAAGAGGTGACAGCTTTAATTTGACAAGCTTCTGCTGTGATTGTAGATATAGATCTGGTTTCATGCACACCATTCAGGCTTATGCCAGTGAGAAATCTGTGGATTTCATTTTGCTTAAAGAAGCAGAGGATGCTAAAAACTGTTTTATATCTGTATTTTTCTAGTGATAATTTCTAAGCCGCTTGTGTGTGCTTCATGTTTTACCAGGAGTTTCTGTCATGTCCTTGCAGCATGGGTTTGCAGAAGAGGGAGAAGCTACAGTGATTCTCACAGAAGTAAAGATGGGAAAAGATAAGTTATGCATGGGAATATTATACAGTGCAGACTGAAAAGTAACTCACTGCCTTCCTTCTCTTCTACCAGCCTCTTCTCAGACAAAACCTTTGTCTGTACTTTTCATGATGATCAAAATGTTCCAATATGTTTTTGTTATTTTTTTTCCAGCTATATTGCTTCTCTTGTTAGGTACTTATAGAATGTTGTAATGAAATAAGCGCCTAGACTGGTAATTCTTGATGCAACAGTACAATAACAGAGAATAACAGACAATAAATAAGGCTTTTAGGATCTTGGCTGGTTTTGGTTTGTTTCAGAAGAAAGGAATGGGGAGGAGAAGAGTGAAGAGTGTCTTTCACAGTTCAACTTAAGCATCACTCTAATCTTGTTTAGCTGAATTCTTGTGTTTGTGTTATGTGATGTCATTTCTTTGGCCATACCAGAGTGCACAGCAAGCAAAGCAGTGCTCTGGGCTGCTGCATCACGCTTGATTTTTGAGATGTCTGGAGCCACTAAACACCTCCAGTAAGAGGAAGATGTCCTGCTGTTTTGCAGGACAAATGAGCAGGAAGCAGAAACTTTTTCAGAGGAGATAAATTGTTTGGGTTGGTTTGGGAATTTTTTTTACGTATATATTTAGAAAAATATAATCTGGAAGTATGTGTGAATCACCTTGCTCTGCTTTTCCTTTGGATCCTGTTCTCTTTCTTCTTGTGGAAGATTTCCTCGGTGACTGTTAGAGTGAAAATACTTCTTCAAACTTCAAAGAACAGTAATGAATCACAAAGAGGAGATTTTACTATTGAAAAATAAACTAAGAGCAGTGCAAATGCCACCTGGGTATTTCAGGTGGTGGCTGGCTGCTTTATGTTGCTGTCAGTGCTCAACCAGCAGCTGCTTTTTCATCTCCATTCCAAGACATTGTGAAGAAATGAAGCACTCTTCATTCTCACAAACTGCTTTGGGTTTGCATATTACTCTCTTTACCCCTTATTTTACCCTTTCTGCCCTCTTCCTCCTCCCCCGCAGCCTTCATGCAGCCTGTCAATCCTTTGCTTAATCCCAGAGAACATATTTTGGGTACTGGCACAATGAAGAAAAAGAGATAAATTGATTTGCATTTCTTATCTGGGAGATTCACTTGCAGAATCTGGTACAGTTTCACTGACGCAGAGGCAGGAGAGATGATCCTGTAAATCTGACATCTCTTTATTAAGGCTGAGAGGAAAGGGAGTGGGAGGATGGTCTGAGCTTGCTACAGGAAATAATACTGTAGGTAGTTTTGTTTGTTGTCTCAATCCATGTTTCACTGAAGTTTTCCTGGTTGATTTGGGGACACACCCACAGTGTCACTGTATGCCTAGCTGGTCCCAGTTTATCCAGTTGCACGCGGCTCCTGTGTCCCCATAACTCTGCTGGAACTGAGCCAGGGGAACAGCCACCCGGCAGATAGGGCATACGTGCGTCCTGCCATTCTAGTTACATCATTTTTCTTTTTTATGTTTATGCACATGCTGAGACCAGTGATTCGGTTAGTTCCAGTGAGGTTAAAAGCCGATTTTGGCAAGTTGTGTGAGATGGATCCCCTTTCCCTTCCCCTGCTGCCTCCCTGTGTGTGTAAGGGGTTTGGTAGGCAGAAGTAACTGGAGTAGATAAATCTCCTTATGGAAATGTCTCAGGTCTCCCCCTTCCTACAGCTGCCAGAGCAGCCCCACTATTGCCTGTCTCTGGCAGCCGTCCCGTTCAGGTTTCCACTGCAGCAGGCTGCAAGCTGTGAGCAGTGACTTTCTTACCTGTCTTATGGCGACCCACGCTACCCTGCTGCTGCTAATATAGCAGTGCCCCTCTGATGTGCGAGAAGCGGAGGGGTGAAAAGCCAGTCCCCATCACTGGCTGGCAAAATTCCCTCCTGACTTTAAAATAGATACTTGGTCAAAGCCCAGCAGCAGCAGTGACATACATGCTTCCAAGCAGGACACAGGGGGATTCTTTAAGCATCATTTTGGGCATAAAGAAATGAAAACCGTAGAGGTGGAAGAAGAAAAGTGATAATTGACTGGATGAGACGGTAACCTCCTTGGTGCCTCTGCACTCAGCGCTTAATGCAGCCTCTCATAGCTGAACTACGCGTGCTGTAGGCAGGAGGGTTGCCCACGCCTTGGATCGCTGTGTTCTCTGTTCAGGTGCCTCCACCGCCTCTCCAGGCACGTCTAGGAACACAGAGTCTGAAGGAACGTGGGTCTTTGCTTATCTGCTCCTTGAAGCAAGCAGGAGTTGTAGATCAGTCAGTACAGATATTAATGTGCTGCTCTAGGAGCTGGTTAAGCTTTTAGAGCTTGGAGCTGCTGTTTGCTGCAGCAGTACAGTTGCCCTGTGCTCGCTGGGGTTGCCCTGTTTTACATCAGTGTAAAGGAAGAAAAAGACTCTTAAACTTTTTATGTTCATTGTCTGATGCTCCTTTTTCCCCTCTCCTTCCATTCTGCCTGCCTCAGCATCTTCAGTGCTGCTTGCTTGAACTGTGAAATCACAGGATAACAAAATCTTTGAGGCTGGAAGGGATCTCGGGAGATTGTCTAGGGATGGCTTGAGCAGGCTGCTCAGGGCACGGTCCAGTCAGGTTTTGAGTATCTCCAAGGACAGAGACTCCACAATCTCTCTCAGCAGCCCATTCCAGTGTTTGATTACTTTCCCAGTGAAAAGCTTTTTTTCTCATGTTCAAACAGAACTTCCTGTGTTTCGGTTTGTGCCTGTTGCTTCTTGTCCTCTCTCACTGGGCACCACCAGCCTGAGTCTGGTTCAGTCATCTTTACACTCTCACATCAGCTATTTATGCACACTAATGAGACTCTCCCAACCCTTTTCTTCTCCAGACTGAGCGGTCCCAGCTCTCTCAGACTTCCCTCAAATGAGAGATGCTGCAGTCCCTTAATTACCTTAGTGGCCCTTTGCTGGACTCATTCCAGTATGTCCACGTCTCTCTTGTACTGGGAAGCCCAGAACTGGGCCCAGCACTCCAGATGTGCCTGACCAGTGCTAAGCAGAGAGGAAGGATCACCGGATGCCAGAGCACTCACTCCAAAATCATTACCAGATGTGTGATTGGTTGTGACATTTCTGTAGCCAGGCCATGGAGCAGATTAACTTCTACTTTTCTAATTTTACTTTTTACTATATCTGCAGAATAGTTTTCTATTTGGCCCTGCATCTGAGTAATCTTTTTCTGAATGGCAAAGCAATCCATGCAAGTCAAGCCCCACTGAGGAGTGGTGCTCGCAAAACTGGTTTTTTTTCTGGTTTTCATCTTGGCACTGTTCCACCATGTAAAAGTCACGATGCCAAATGTAGACAAAAGGCATTTTTAAAATGGCATTTTAAGGATTTCTAACTTGTTTTTTTGTGATAGACCTATCCTTGAATTCTTACTAAGGCCAATGAATTGAAAAGAATAGTTTTCAGTTTATTTTAAAATGCTCACATCATTCATGAAATACATGATGACAAATATTCTGTAGTCTTTTTGTGAGTGGGCTGCTAGCCTGTGTTATTTAGAGACATTTGTGAACTGATACGCTCAAAAAAGAGGCTTCTTCATCAGTTCTACAATGTTCAGATTTTTTCATCCATCAAGTAGCCATCACCCTATTTTTGTCACTTTTGTCCTTATGTAGAGCTAGATTTTTACTATGACAGCAGACTAGAATATTCCAATAGGATTTCTGTCAGTAATCACAGAAATCAGGTGTTAACCATTGTGGAAAGGAGTTGTTAAATATATCTCCACTGATTTTCTATGGATAGAAGATGCTTTTTCTGTTTACAGATCACAGGACAGAAAGGTCACATTCCTGTCCCCTTCCTCTTCTAATCCCTCAATAAGGGATTCTCTGTAGTAACTCTGTGTTTTAAATTTTATCATCCAGTATTTTATCTCCTTTTACCAGATGTAATAAATATATATACTTTATTTTAAATACTTCTGTAAAGGAGGTAAATGCAGTGTGCAATATCTAACCGTGGCTCAGAATACAAATCCATGTGATGTAAGAGTCCAGCAACAGGTAGACAACCCCACAACCACAAATGAGGATCTGACCTCATTTTGCTGATCATACTTCCAATTTCAGCTCTTACAAATTGCTAGTGCATAACATGCCCCAGGCTTTGGGAAAAGCCATTGAGATGCTGATCCCAGAGATGCTTCCTGAGTCATAGATTCCCTTTTCATTCATCTCTTGTTCCAGGCATAGCAGTGGGAAAATCATTTGCTTTTGTGTTTAGTGTCCAGACCGGTATTTGCAGATCCAGGTCTGACATCTACGTGCCTAACCAGTTACCAAGTTTGTGTTGGCTAATATGGATTGGGTGCTCCATCAGTTACATCTTCCACATAACACGCAAGTGAGATGCAAGGTGTCTTTCCACCCCAACTAGTCCCTTTTTTGAATGTATGTACTCTGAGATTATCAACAAAACATTTTAAACAACTCCAGTAGCTGCTTCATGAGTTTTCCAAACTCCCTGGGAAGCACAACCTGTGAGCACAGTACCTTGACATCCTCATGAAAAAAATTACCTTGGAGCAACTGAGTGAAAGGTTAGAACTGTTGAGTGTTTTAATCAATAATATATGAGTTGGGTGAGCAGTATACTGTACTTTGCAGTGCACAATCAATAATACATTTTTATGCTCAACTTTTTAATCCTCAAAAAAACTACATCAAAATTTCATGCTAGACTGCCCATGAGAATCAATAATAGAGAAAGGTTCCTTTTTCCCCTTAGTACAGTTTAATGAAATGCATAATTAATTTATTTACTAAATTATGCTGCAAATCTATTATACATCTTCTGGAATATACCAAATGAAAAATAGTGTTTAATATAGTTATGAATGTTCCAAAACTGGAAATGCAAAGATTAAGGTTGTCATTGTAACATGTCAGTTAGTTATTGAAAAATAAAATTCAGGAAAATAGTTTACTTATATCAAGCTGGGTCTATTATTATTATTATTCACTATTTGTATTGTCATAGTATGTGAAAGCCTCAACAAAGGGGCCATGTTCCAATGTACAGGACAAATAATTGCCTCTTGTTTCCATTACCTTTGCAGACATGATCTCTTAAAAATGCCTTGAGTTAGACTAGACTGCTTCTGTGAATGGAAATCTGGGACCAGCAAGGAATCCATTAGCAAAATTGTGTGTAAACTTTTTGGTAATATTCACAAAAGTGTTAAACTTTGGTTTCTCTGCTGAATCACGTAGCAAAGTTTAATCCTGTTGACGTTTTTGTGCATTTATAGAGCATTTGCCATTATACAAAAAGGAGGATCAAACTTAATGCCAGCTGACCACATTTCTATTTCAGGCTTGAAGTCATTAATTCCTTCTTGCTGAATCACAAAGCGTATTGCTTTGTTAGCAGTACTTCAGATCCCCCTGGACTTCTGGTACTGTTTTCCTGCATCACCAATTATTTGTGATGTATTATTAATTATATGTGATCTATACTTGCACCACTGCCGTGCCTGTTTAGTGGTAACTCGTTTAAACAAGAAGCAGGAGCTTCTGTAAGAAGTGGCATTTCTTCTTTCGTGGCAAGTTGCCAGCTGTGTAGTATAAGAGGATTTTTACTCAAATGGTTATGAAAACACTGTCGTGTGCATATCCATACCCGGCGGGTGCAGGCTACTGGACATGCTCACACACATCTAGACAATGACTGGGAGAAAAGGTGGGAAATGTGCAAGAGAGATGCCAAACTCAATGTTTTCTGATTTTTGCCTTACAGAAAAGAAAATATTGCCTTCGGTACTAACAAAGGATAGTTAGGAAGAGAAACAATTTTATTCTCCTCAGGGGGTTGTCATTCTTTCAAGCTAAGGTCTGTGAAAGTATAAAAAATGTGTCCTGCTAGAGGTGGGATAGGTGTGTATAGGATGAATAGTGTGGCTTACCTTGGTGGTCTGGTGGTTACCTTTGTTTTTTTGGTGCTATTTTGTAAGGTGTAGCATTCAGCTACAGGGACTTTTGACTCCATTAAAATCAGTAGCATATCACCAACACAACTTGTAGTCACTAAAAATTCCCCTTGTGTGTGCTATCTATGTGTGGACAGAGGAATGTGTGGGGAATGACCCAGCTGTAGTAACACAAAAAGATATTTTCTGTATTAAACAACAATAATAACACGGAAACGGGGCAAGTGAATACTGCAACTTTACCATTATCAAAACCCACAGAAACCATGATGCAAGGATCCCTCAGCAGTGTGTCTGCCTGTGAATGTGGGTAGATGTTTTTGAGGTTTAGGCTGGATCTTCGCCAGCTCTGGTGGAAACTTCCCTGTGGAGAACTGAGAAGCAGAATTCAACTTTTTTCACAAACATGACAGAACAGTAAAAGCCAGTTTCTACCAGGTTGGGATTGGTAGCTTAAGATAAAGTTGTATTTCCTTATCACTGCTCACAGCATTGCAAAACCCTATAAAACAGGCAACTAAAATACTAACAAAACAAATGTAAGTGTTGCTGAAGGTAGGAAATAAAAACAATTAAGAACTTCTCATGAAGTAATTTCCCTGTTTCACTGTCTGCTTAATCGTTGTCTCTGAAACTCCATCACAGGGACATAATGAAAATGTAGCTTTTTATGCCATTTGTGTCTCTCAGAAAGCGTCCCCCAGCTGGAACCCTGATTGCAGACCCACCCAGGACAGGCTGATGCTGATAGCTCAGACACTACCTGCAGTAAATCACGGGAAGAGCTGAGCCCCTGCCAGCTGCGGGGTGAGTTCATCTCGACCCCATGCATTGCAGCCTACGCCTGTCCTGCCTTACTGGAGGGTATCGCTCAGGTAGTCACTGCTGTGCCAGTTAGGAATGAAACCCTTGGTTTCCTTTATGTCACTGGAGAGACAAACACCCCCAGAGTATGACTCAGTCTCCAATCTGCTAATTTTCTGGAGGTGTCTGCCTATCTGCATTTACTATTGAGGGAGTACAAAATGACTATTCTCTTAAATTAGGTATTCTACTCAGATGTTTCAAGCTGGGAGAATGAATCTGCATTTAAGTCCTGAACATCCTTATAAAGGCTAGGCTGAACTTCTTGCTGTCATTATCCAACTTAGTTAAAGTCAGCCTTAATGTGCCTGCACATCAGGTCTGATTCCAGTGCGGAAAATGCAAGCACTAACAACTGCATGTGTGTGTGGTTGTAGCTGGACACAGGTAGCGGTGGCAGCCATGAGAGAGTGCAAAGTGGAGAATAGAATCATAGAATCATAGAATGGTTTGGGTTAGAAGGGACCTTAAAGATCATCTAGTTCTAACCCTTCTGCCATGAGCAGGGACACCTCCCACTAGACTGGGAGTGTCTTCTGTCGAAGTTGGGGCAAGGAGGCAAAAATCTGACACCCTTGCATAGGTAAATCTGGTAATTTCCAAGAATGAGATTCTCTTGTATGATGGCTTTAAGCAGTCTATTACGTATGTGTTATTTCTGTTTGGTGATTAAAATTTTGAACTTGCGTGGCGCTGAGTGTAAACTCGTACTCTCTGAAGTCAATGGAAGTTTAAATCAGCTGGTGTCCTGCAAGACCAAGACCTTTATAAGGTGCAAGGAATTAGCAGTGATTATTTCCAAAAATGGTAAACTTTGGTATGTGGGTCCTTGCTCACAGTGCATGCAAGGTTTTCTCCTCCTCTCAAAAAAGAGGAGGTAATTAATTACCAATATCATCCTCTTTAAGAAAAAAAAAAATCACAAAAATCCTTGATGCATGTCGTTCTATAGCTAGAGGGAGGTAAAATATGTCTTGAAATATTGTAATACAAACATTCCTCTCAGTCCTGAAGGTTAACCAAATAAACTGGATGTTTTTGTCACTTCTGGGTTTTGTACCAATTGTAAAGTCTGTAGAAAGAGCAACTCAGTTTGTCAGGCTGGGTGGAAACTTGTGAGATCCCATGCTGCTTTGCAGAGAGCATTGTATAGCTGATATCTAAAGCATTGCCTACTTGTAAGTAATGGCAAATCTCTCCCTTTAGTCCCTCTGTTTTCTTCTTTCCCCATCATAGTTGTTTTCCTGACCACACTTGTTATTTGTATTCATTATTTATCTTAAAAATGCTGACCAAGGGCCTTTCTCATGATTGATATATCTCTCAAGTGACTCCCCACAGTGATTATTGTGGAATTAATCATTTGACTCCATCAGCAGAAAGACCCCTGTGTTGACTTTCAGCAGATGCATGTCATTGTTATTGCACGCCAACAAATTTATTTGGGGCTGAATGGCAGCAGTAGATGTCATCTGGAAGAGCTAGTTTGCAGTGGAGTTGCTTTTGTTTGATTGCTATAGTGTTGGTTAAAATTCCTCTCAGCAGCACTATTGCTTGATTGCTGGGTACTGCAAATTCAGGAGAATTAGAGCTGTTTGCATGTAGTGGATAGACTGTGGTGATTCAGCAGATATTCTGCCTTTGTTCTTTTTGCTGCACTCCCCCCCCATGAAAACCTACTTTTCCTACTTTGCCCATGGAGAGACAACCTATTTTTTTTTCTTTTAACCACCTCCAAATGACGTCTCCTGAGACCTCTTGGGGAAAAAAAAAAAGAAAAGAAGAAAAAAAAGACCTATTGTTAGTTATAACCCACTCCCTCTCTGACATATTTTATGAAATCAAGGCCTGATAAAGTCAGATGACTTCACTTACTTCTGCCTCACTTTTCAATCCTAGCTTTACATCCTCTAAATGAGAGAGAGGAGGAAAGGTTGAATAATGTTGCCTAAGTACTTGGGGAAGTAAAAATATGGCATTGCTAGAAACTTTCTGCTGTGTTTCAGACATGCATGCTGAACCTTGACCTGCAATGAGAGCGATGGTTTTGCTTTAGTGACTGGATTATTCTGAAATGGGTCAGGGCAGCTCAATGATCTGGCTGAAAAGAAACCCGTGCTTTGGGTTCGTTTTCAGTGGTCACTCGCCCCCGTGCAAGGGAAGAGGTGATGCTCTGCAGGTTCCTCCTGCGCAGGAAGGGGAGGGCAGGCTTGCTGGTTCAGCTGCACCGTGGTCTTAGATCTGCTGAGAACACGTGAGAAATGGCAAATTTAGGTGTCTGAAGTGGGAATGCTGACTCTTTAAATAGCCGGTAGGCACAAGGATTCCTTTCAAAGCTTTTTCAGTGTAACTATCTTCAGCAGCAATCTATTAATAGTCCGTTAATTTAGAGAAGTACCAGTGGCAATTAACATTGTGTAGTGACACCCTTGCAAGGGTGGAAGTGCTTATTGCTGCAGTGATTATGTTATTGCACAGCACAGCTTTTGCTGGTCTATGTTTGTTCGTGCAGCACTGGACTTAATCAGGAGCTGTGAAATCTGTACCAAGTGAGGAGTTTTGTTAAAGCATTGTTGTTCCTTTTTTTTTTTTTTAAAAAAATTATTTTCTTGTCAGTTTTTCCACAGTAAAGCTGTGTGAGGAAGGAGGTTGGGCTGCTATATAACACAGGCAAGCTGCCCCCCACCTGTCCCCAGGGAATCGGTGATGCTGGGCAGTCAGACTCTTTTGGGAAGCCCTTTGGGAGCCCCCATGCGCGCCCAGGGGCTGCACAGAGATGGTGGCACAGTGCTCTGTCTGCTGCTCCTGCAGGTACTTGCCCATTTCAGATATACCCTGATCCTCCCCCCACTCCCACTTGCTTGCGTTTCTCTCGGTGAAGTTGCACAAGTACAGAGACCTTGGGGCTGACTGGCAGGCCAGATCCGGATTACAACGCTCTGTGGACTTTGCAGGCCAGATTAAAGTACTTGGAAGGATCAGTCTGGCTCATGGGCTGTATTTTTGACATTCTTGTCGTAGAAAAGTATTAGGAGTTGTAAGAAGGACTAATGTGAGCTTATATTTTACAATTTGGTGTTGTAACAGCTTTGTTAGGGAAAGCAGAATTTGAAATAGTTATGCTATTTCTGCCTGTTGGTTTTTTTGCTGTAGCAAGTGCCTGTTATGTTTCCTGCATCGAAAAGCAAACCCCATTCCCCTGTAATAACCATTCAATTTGTCTCATCTCCCCTGCTCCCATTTTCCAAGCAACTTAACAAGATGAGCCAAATCCTTCAAATTGCGCTTATATTATAAACAGTGCCGATGAGTCTTGAGCAGGCAGGAAAGCTAATGGGACAATCTCAATTTAAAGAAAGCTGGTTAACAGCAAATGCATTTCAGTTTATAAATGAATGGTGGCAGGTAAAGGCGTGTGTCTGCATAATATAGTTCTCACCTGTAAAATGCTTTCCATCTAGAGATCTCAATGTACCTTGCAAAGAAATGCTAGTAATGTTTCTACTTCAGCGGCACAGAGAAAGTGAAGGACAAGCCTGAAATAACTTTCTGAGGACACACTGCCATCAGTGGGACAGTTCTGAGGCCAGGTGTCAGATTTGTTTGTCTTGGGCTTCTTCATCTTAACCACCATTGGTGAATCAGTCTTGGAACAGATTTATGAAATATTGTGTCCCCTTTGCAGTAAGAAGGTGTTACTGGCCTCACTGTGCACGTGAGGTACAGTAAGAGACTTCAGCAGAGTGTAGGTATCAAAGAAAGGCCCACGGGAAGTTTATTCTCCAGCGCCATGTGAAACTGGACTTCTTTCTCAGGCTGGAAATGTGCGATGTGTTTGGGAACAGTGCCTGGCCTGTGAGAGAGAGGTGCACCCCTCCTGCCTAAGTGCCACTGCAGTCCAGGTAATGTCTCCTTCCCTGTGCAGGAATGGTCTGAGCAGATCTAACATGCTGCCCAGGAGAGCGAATTTAAGCTCATAAGAATGGGAGCTGCAGCAGAGCTACAAAACCCAGTATGTCTTAAATACCCTGGTTTGGCCCATTTGCAGAAACTGCTTGTTCACTGCCTGCTCTCAGGACTGAGTGCATCAAGTCAGGCACCATGAGAGCTCTCATTACTTTGGAGTTTTACTATTACTCGTGTAGAAATAGATTTCTAGATTAATTATCCAAGGAAGATTACTGATGACAAATCCCATGCAGGCTCTGATGAGAGCTTCACATTTTATACAGTGTAGTATAGGAACATAACAGGAACAACTGTACCCGGTGTTGCCTATCAAAATAGTTTTTGAGGGTACAGCAGATGCAAGGAGAAGTTTTCTGGCTGCACACCTATTGAAATCTCAGCGCGTCAGCAGGTAACACACGTGGATGGACAAACACTCCCTTAAGTTTAATTTCAGGCAACTTGAGAGAGGGTGGGAGATGAGTCTGACACCTGAAGTTGGCTTTGCTGAGCCTAAGATTTTTCCCTGACAAATATCTCACCTGTGTCTCTTCATTTTAGTGAGAAATTTGAAGGAGGAGGTGAAAGAAAGTGGTGGGACTTTAGTTCTTTGTCTATGGAAAAATGGGATGAATGCCTCCCATGCCGATATCGGGCACTGTATGATTCTCTCCATTACCTCCCTCATTTGAAGGCACCTTTCTTTACCTCCTCTCTCTCTATCTGAAGACTACAGCTTCTTGGGGAAATATTTAAAAAAAAAATAAATTTTTTTTTAATGCCTTGCAATATTTAAATGGCTTGGAGAACTCTCCAACTGGTTACTAAGCAAACCTGTAGATTCAACTGGTCAGTGTATATATGTAGCTTGGAGTGGTCTATAGGATATGCAGCACTTCCCTGGTTGCTAGTTAGGGCATGTGCTAAGCAGATGACAGTATTGTTGCTAGGGGAAGAACATGAGACAATTGAAATTATTAGAGGACATCATAATCGTAAGGAACTGGGATAACTGTGGTGCAAAAATGGCAAAATAAAATGATAGATGGCAAAACCTATAAAGAATGCAAGTTTATTAGCTCTGCTGTTCTTTCACACAACAGTGGAAAAAATTTAAAACTGACCTCAGTGTCTTTGATAGAAGAAAAGAAAAACCCCACCAAAAAACAAACTAAAAAACCCCAAGCTGCAGTTTGAGAATTAGCTGTACCACCCGTGGGTCATTTTCATTTTCTTGTATTAGCTCTCCCTTAACTTTTTATATGTAAATGTATACAGATATTTTGGGCAGATTTTGTAGGTTGGGTCAAGCAGGCTGAATAGCATAGGTAATAAGGATAAAATAGTATAAAAAGGATGTTATCTTGATAGTTGCATCATTGTCTTATATGAAACTTGGCATTCTGCTGGATTTCTTCTTTGCGTTCGTTGCTTCAGTCATCGAATTGCTGCATTTTTTTTAAAAAAAAACCTTTTGGGGAGAATGTGGACATTTAAATTTAGCATTAGAGGTCATTTAACAATATTTCTGAGACTTCAGCTTTTACTTTTCTGCTCTTAAACTTTCCGAGTTTACACTTCTTGCCCTATACTTTGTGGATGCTAAAACCTTACATGGGTTTTGAAATGGATTGGACAGCTTCCTGCTAATTTTTCTTTGTTTAAAAACATTTCTGGTTCAAGAAGGCTTAGCTGCAGACTGCTGGACTCTGGATGGGTATCCAGGGGTTGTATTACCCTATGTTTTCCCTGTTGTACTCTTCCTTGGGCCACCAATGATGGCACTGGCCACTGCCACCTTTATCTGTACCAGTTTCTGATGAAACCTTTCAAGAATCATGTTTAAATCCACTCATCAAAAATAAAACAGCAAACTGATGGAGACACTGCTAGCCTTTCCCCCAAAACCTTTCTGCCTCCCCCTGCTCTGCGTTTGGAGGTATTTCCCATTCTTCAAGCCAGCTCCCAAATCCCAGAGCTGTTTCTGGCAGCCAGAGAAGAGGGGCGGTTTGGTCTGATAGTGGTGGTTTGGTCCATTAAAGTCGATGGGAAGTCTCCGATTTCAGTGTAGTTCAGATCAGGCCACAGTGCCCGTTTACTTTAAATTTGTAAACTTTGTTTTCTTATGTATTTTAAGCTAAATGCTCGCTTTGCTGGAAGGAGATTGAGCTTTGAAAAATAAGATGGAGTGGTCCATAGAAACATGCTTATTGAAGCGTGGCATTGCTGACGGGTTCAGAATTTGTTTTTCAAGTTTTAATTTGATAAAACTGGTGTTGAAGCTGCTCAAATTGCTAAAAGCTTAAAGAAGAATCGTAGCCCTTCAGCAGGGACATGCTAGTCTGATCATTTCCTTTTCAACAACAACCTCCTTTGATATGTTTGCCATTGCAGAGTTAAGTCTTTGCATTTGGTATGCCCTCATAAATTAGCAGCCATGGATACTTTTTTTCTGTCTTACAACTAAACACTAAAAACTTGTCAAGCTCTTAATCTCTTTGCACCAAAAATAGCTTTGATCGTTGCAGGATACAATTCCCGTTAAATGTGTGTGATATTAATATCTTTTTTGGATGTCAATCTTAGCTAGAATTTCCTTGAGCAAAGTGGTTGGGACACCATTTTTCTGTTCAATTTTCATGGCTTATAGGAGAAGATTAGGAAAGGTACAATTTCTATAGATCAGATGAAATGCTTAAAATACCTATTTAAGAAACATTTAAGATTTTTTTAACTGGAATCCTAGTGATTGTCATTTTCAGAATGTAGTACAGGCATTACTGGAGTCATCGCAGTAAGCTTTGTCAAAGGGCAGCGTTAGACCTTTTATTTACAGAGTGCAATTGGGTCACTTACGTCCTGTAAATATTACAGACTAAATGTTCATTGTCTTGATTTATAGAGTAATATCAGGATTTACACACAACTCAGTCTGTGCTAGACCTCTGTCTGCTGTGAAATTAAGGCCACAATATTTTCCATGCCGACTTCAAAGGAGAATAAAGAAAATCCATGAGATGTGATTTTCCTGAAATAAGATCCAGGCGGGGGTTAATGACAACCTTTAGGTTGCTGCTTCAGGGCATATCTAAAATGTGCGCAGCCACTTGGCAGCTGTAAGCATTATTGAGGGTTATTCCTTCCGATAACAAACACCAGTTTGTGTCACCAGAGTGATAAACAATACCCCCCTTAGTAAGCAAAGAGATTAACAATACATGACATTAAACACGAGATCCGCAAAAAGGAACAGAATGTTCAGTAACTCCTCTGAGCTGCGTTTTATCTCAAAACATAAATTTTGTTGCCAATGGAACTCTATATAAGAATTAATTAGGGAACTTCACAAGCAGTCAAAACTCTTGTATGCCATTATAAATTTATCATTGCTGAAAGGATCTATTTCTGCTGTCAGACATCATGCTTATCTGGCAGACTGCACAAAGAATATGGAATAAATAAACTTCTTCTTATATAAAGAACCCTGGAAAAATGTTTGGAAAACTTGTTTTTAAAAAGCCAAACAGTGTGTTTATTGTCTGTGAGGCATTTCTGAAGAAACAACCCATTTAGTATTCACCCATTCAGATATTCAAACAATTGCAGCAGATCCCTCAGATTCCCCACTTGGAGAGAACTTGTACAATGTTGTGTTGAATATTGCAGTGCATGTGCCTAGCCATAGAAGTTTCACACTTTAGAGAGGTAAAAGGTGGGCTGGGAGTAAACCATTACCATATAAGTGTCTAGACAAAGTCCTCTTGGACTGCAGGAGCGCCTTATCATGCCATTAATTTTTATTTCGATTATATTAACCATAAACAGTGGTTCTCTTCTGTAACTTTCTAAGCTTATCTCACTCATTTCAGCATCACAGATGAGCTGTATAATTATACATCTCGTACTATCAAGATAATTGGGAAAGCCAGTGCTTTTTATTTCTTGGCTATTATGTATAGTTAAACATTCTGTGCTTCTACTTGTTTCAGTAACTCAACAACTCCAACAAGTATCAGAATAAGTGATATAGAGAAGGGGATTACGTATGCTTTTCCTGTAGTGGTTGGCATTCAAGGGCCAGTCGGTATAAAATCCGAATGCCTCAGAAGAATTTTTCCTGCAGTATTGGCTTTGTTAGTGAAGTGACTTCACTTGCTACTGAGGATAATTCTTTTTCCCATTCTCTGTGCGCTATTAGGTACCTTGTGTAGCTCAAACAGCATCACAGGTAAGAAGATGATTAAATTGTTGGAGACTGCATAGCACTACTGACACAAGCTCCTGCGTGAGCTCACACTTGCTGTCCCCCAGAAGAGCACTGCCTTCTCTAAAATGCTAAGCAATACAGCATGAAGGGAATGTGCTGTATTATATGCTTCCTGCTGCAAAGTATTTACGCCATCATGCCCTTATAAAAATGAATTGTTCAAGTCAAAGCAGCAACTGAGTGGTTTAAAGGTAGCAAAGGTTCCTGTGCTCTTTGAAGCAATGCTCTTTGGCAGCCAACTCTCTGCAAGCTGCAATGACCCAGCTGGCTCCTCCGTTGGCCACACTTACTGACGTGCCTAGCACCCTGATGATGTTCTCTAGGGAATTTGGAGGTGTCAGAGGCCCCTGTTTCTGCCTGGCTTTGTGCTGCCCCTATAAAAGCTGCCAGATGACAAATGAGAGCTGATGGATGCTCCAGAGATCAGGACAGATGTTGGCAGATGGGGCATCTGGGCAGGCTGGGCTTTGGTGCTGCAAGGACTGCATGGCTCATCCTGTTTTCAGTGGGCTAAAATGAGGATAATCTGTTGCAGGGGGAAAAGAGATGGGAAGGGACAACACCGGGACATGTTTGTGCGAGGCTGGGGATAGTGGACCCCAGGGCTGTTGGGCAGTGGTTAAATTGGGAGCAGGAAAGAGGGAGAAAAAAACTGCTGAAAAGCTCGAGTTTAACCATTCTGGTTATATTTAACATCCTTAGTTGGTGGGGCTGGGGCCTTAGGTGGTACTGCAGAGGCTGGCTGGATGTGTGCGGCCGGACTGTGCAATGAGAGCACGGGCAGAGGCAGAGCTGGAGCGGGGCGCAGTGGGAGCACGAGCTGGCCTCCCGGAGGGGCTCATGAGGGCCAGAGCCCTGGGGAGTCTCAGCAGGTGGTGTTTCCAGTACCAGCAAGGAAAGGGCTGTACCTGGATATTTACACTTACGTTGACTGTTTAACTGAGAACAGAAGCACCCACGCACTTCTGAGAAAGTGACATTTTATTTTTCTCTTTGGCTGTTAGAGTGGACTCCATGTTATCCTGTTGTCTCAGCAAATTAAGCTTTGGGAAGCCTCAAACAGATAAGGGCTTAATGCAGTCTGAGTTTTTCCTAAATCTTGTATCATTTTGCAACCAGATACTCTCATGTCTGTGTCACAGGATTTTACTGACAAGTCAGACTTGCCAGAAAATCACACTTTCCTTTTGGTGCATATCTTTCATGTACAGGTAACTGTACGACCGTTGCAATCTTCACCCTGCTATGTCTGCTGTTGTTATCTGTGCTATATATCACGTTAAACGGATGATATTAGACAAAATCTCTCAGGAGCAACATTTTTTTAGTTAACAAGTCTGCCTGATTCAATGTTATCATTTCTAACTGTACGGGATACATTGAACTGTATGAAGCTATTGCCATAGAAATACCTGTGAGTCCCTGAGATGTGCTTATTTGTGTCTTCAGCTTGATTCCTGGTGATCAGGCATTTTGCCACATTCTTCTGCTTGTCATTCTCTCATGCTTCATTTTCTCATGATCCCATGATTGAAGGGTTGGTTGTTTTTTAATGCCATGAAGATGAAGTTCTTTCTGTGACCAAAAGCCTTAGAAGCATCATCAAAGTATGACTTTGCTGAAGATAATCCCTGTCATATCACTCTGACTTGTTTGAAATTTTCCCCATTTATTGTACTGAGTCCTTAATGTGGGTGTGGATGTGTACGAACTGAATCCCTTCGAGGAGCATCCCACAGCCTATTCCCCCACTAGTTCCTTGATGCTCATGTTCCCATGGACACTGCTACCAAGACACAGCAGGTAGCCATGCCTGGAAGAAATCAAATACCAACACTAGGGAGTATGTCTGTACTACTCAGGGTTACCCCTAAAAAAAATCAGGTTAGAAATTCAGATAGTAAGACCGTCTTTCTTGCAGTGATGATATCAGAACAGTGGAGTATATTACTGTGGAAGAGATTACAGATCTGCTAGAGGAAAGACCAGACAAATTTCTGTTGGGAATGGTTAGGTAGAATTGATTTGGATTTGGGAAAGGCCTAGGCATTTTTTGGAAGTCCCTTCTGTCCTGTGATTTTGTATTCTGTGTTTCATCATTTCACAGACAGTCAATCAAAACCCATAAATCCTAACGTAGGGTTGTTAAAATATAAATCTGACGGTTTACTGTGAATTGCATGCCAGGCAGAATGTCTCCAGAGGGGGAATAGACTCTGAAAACCTTGTATGGAAAGATGGATTTACACCTGAGCACACTAACATAGTATGAAAGCCTGAAAACATCTGCCATCAAGTAAGATCCAGGAGATCTGTGTGAAATTCTAACTACAACCTGTTCTGAACATGCAGGAGCATATTGAAAACATGTGGAGATGTTGAAGAAACTTGAAGCAGAGGGGCAGTGAGCAGTGGAAAAAGGATTTCCGTACTCTGATTTATTTGACTTTTTTTTAAATGTCTGAGAATTGAAATCATGAATGCCTTTGTAAACTCAATAATATTTATGGAATGAGTTAATTAAATTATTCAAGTTCTTGAACTTAAAAATATTTGGGTTTAGATTTTGATTGTGTTATGGGTAAAAGCTTATCCTGGCATGAAATGACACTTGGGGGAAGAAGAGTGTGAAGGAAATTACATTTTTGTGTTATATTTTAAACATGGTAGCATGAAATGTTTTGACAATTCCTATCTTTTATTAGTTTACGAATTCAGTTCTAATGAAAAATTTAATAATAGACCATGACCAGCTCTGTAGAGAAAACACAGAGGCTGTAAAAAGTTACAGAAATACTGTTAATAGGTCAAATTAGAAAATGAATACTTTGTAGGAAACAGGAATAGTATGCATACCCTGTTGCCTGTTCATTTAATAGAGATAACAACTCAGTCTCTCTAAAACAGATAAACTTACTGAGGCTGGACTAAATTTAAGTGTGGAGGATGCAGGTTATTGCAGGCTGTAGAGAGGAAATATATCTTCTTTGACGCTAGATGAAACACAGGGTGGGCAAATCCGAAGCAATGCAAACTGGAAGAAAGAGTTTTGAAATGCTTTTACATAAGGGTGTGTTCAAAATTGTTACAAACCTTTAGAAAAAGGTGTCGTATTGTGGTGGACCACTTAATTATGTTTGCTGCATGAGCAGCAGAAGTAAAAGAACAATAGAAAAGGCTACGAAATGAGGGAATAGGCTGAATTAAGGAGACAGAATAATGTAAAAAGTTGCTGAAGTGAGGAAGCAAGCGAACGATGCTATATGCTTGTTTTTCTAACTCATCTATGATGGCAACAGCAACATTTAAATGAAAAAGAAAACACGATTAAACTGAATGAAAATTAATATAGCTTTTTGTCCAAGAAACAGTTCTCCAGTTTTCCTCATATTATGCTCACTTATTGTATAGATTAGAGATGATTTCTTCATGGTACTCCATGCTGGTTATGACCTGAGACATGATATTGGTCTGGAAGAAATCTGTTTAATCACTCTTTGAAAAATTTCAACTTTGGCTTTCCACATTTTCTGTTGGAAATGCGTTCCATGTAGCTTTTTTTAAATACTCCTGGGGTCAGAGTAGGATAAATATTCAGTAACATTTGTGTTATGCCAGATACACAAATATACTGATTTAACTCAACAGGAACCCTAGTCCCTAGAGCCTGGACAAGCTGCATGTTCTAGTGTCACAGCCCGTGCATGCTGAGGGAGCTGCCCTTCCATGCGAAGCCGGTGGCAGACCCAACATTCGGTCCTGCTCACTTGTCCCAAGCAATCAATTTGTCTGTGCAGCCACAATGATGCTCCAGCTAAACTTGCTGCATTAATTATATCTGCCCTGAGCTTACAAGCTTCTAGAGCTATTTCGAACATAAATTTTGCAAGCTTGCAAGTCAGTGAGGGATTTTTATTTTTCCAAGGTACCCAACTTGCAATTAAATTAAATTGCCAGATCCTGGTCATTATCAAAACTCTCCTTCAATCTGTGGCTTTAGGATAAAGGAATGAATGATATTTCTAGGTTATTAAGTACTGGGTAGTGGTTATTCTTTAAGATGCTCTTTGTGTTGGAGAGTTTCTACCTATCCCTCTCAAAATTTAAGACTTCATTTAAGTATATTCTTGGCTAGGAGTGCAAGAAAGATGTTTTTTTCCAACAGGCGCCCACGGTATTCCTTTACAAGTTGAAAGCATGAACCGAGATGCATTATACCCATCTAAACCCACCATTTGGTCTAACGTGTGATGTCTTGCTATTGCGAATAGCTAATGATGGAGTATTTGGGGTTGTGACAGGGCTGTACGACCGAAAAAAGTCTACTAATCAGATATCACAAATTTTATTTTAGAATATAATGGTCCATGTAGTGATGTCTTACTGTGCTGAGGGAATGCATAAGGTCTCTGCTTCGTCAGGACAAGGTAAAACGGGGAATCTGGGAAATCTGAACATAGAATTTGTGAGGAGATGCCACAAGACATGCATATGCTTGAGTCCATCTTAGCAGGTACTTCCCTGGAAGTTGAGTATAATTCTGTGAGCCTCTGGATGCTTCTTCCCGTGTTTCCTCAAACCTCAATCTGTTTGTGGATAGCTTTCAACACTTAGAAATAACTGTGCCTGAATTTTGTATTAGTAACCAGTTGAAGCCACATTTATCCAGGCAGCAATCTTTAACTAGAAGTTTAATTATGATGTATCTTTTTGTTAGGTGTTACTGATGTAGTATGAAGCATAGGTTCTATCCACCAAGCATTGATTAGAGTCAATAATTAACTTGTGGTCCACCAGTATAAAAAACCCAATGAATGTCTATTTGGTATGGTTTTTGACGGAAGAATTCATTGCATTAATCTCAATCCGGTTTCTGTTTAATCTCTTCCACGGGTTTAGCTGGTATCGGAGAAGACATGTTATATTGCTCATTACTGAAACACATATATATTTGAATATTTTGGTATTTTAATCCTGTCTGTCATAGAGACTTTGTTTTAAAAAGTATCTTCTTAAGTCAAGCCACAGCAAACTTCCTGATTGCGCAGAACATGAGTCCCTAGCAAAATAAATGGTAATAGATCTTTGAACTGAACTGAAGAGACTTGCTTTTAATAGAAACCTCCTATTTCAAGTTTTCCGTAGAGCAGTCTTGGAAGACAAAATCTGGAAAATGAGCCAGGCTGAAACATCATCAGAAAACAACTGCCCAGGGACCTATAGTGTGAATACCGTTCACGTCTCTTATAAAACACCTAACTAAAATGTGAGCCCAGCCAAGCCCTCACACATATGGTACCTCTTTTTGTGTGTCCCAGTGTACAGAGCAAGGTCTTCCTTCATATGGGGTAGGCATTTATCTCTTTTTTTAGGAAGGTGTTGTCATGAGTAGGCACTTTCCTTTCAGACACTGCTTTTGGAAAGGCCAACCTTTGCAAACCAGGTCATGGAGGTGTGTTGCAGGGGTTTACTGCAAAGGCACGCTCAAGCAACGGCTCCTTTTTTCTCTGCTGGTCTCTCTCCCTCTCTCACCCCTCTCTCCCAATATAGATCACATTCCTTAAAGCAGATGCTTGACTTCCAAAAATGCTCAACCCTCCTGTCTCCTACTGAGAGAGGGAAACGGTTACTATGGATTCGCTGCACCAGAACAGATGTATTTCAATATGCTGGGTACTAACCACGCTGCTATCTGTGTGCTTCAGTTTTGTTAAAGTCCAGAATAGGATTGCCCCATGGCTGCCCTGCTCAAATTCCTCACGCTTCTCTTCTGCTTGCTGGTATAGAGGGCATCAATGAAAAATAACTGGAGAGCTCTGAGTCCTCTTTATACTTTAAAATGTCAAAATCTCTTCCTCTCCTAGCGTTTCACCAGGTGTCAGACTCATTAATGGCCCCAAGATAGGGTAATGCATTCAGACAATGCAAAAGCTGCGTTTGGGACTGATTGTACGCTCAGTATATAAAGAAATCACCAATGGATATATGCGAATTAAGAAAAGGGGGTCTGGGAGGCTAAGGCAGTATGCAGGAAGAGGAAAGGGGCTTTCAGTAATCATGCTATTTACGTGTTAATATATTGCAGTCTATTAAAGGGAAGCGAGTGCATGTTGTAAGTTGGAGTTGACAGAAACTAATTCTCAAACTTGTGTGGATCTGAGTGCCGTAGCTTGAACTCTCTTCTATATGCAACATTAGCCAGTGAATCATTAAAAACATTTTGACATTCTGCCCATGCAATCCTATTCACTTCAGCTCATTTCTAACACTTGATTCTGTGCTCTGGTATATTAAACCTGAAGAGAATGGTGGGGGAGTAGGAATAGTTTCTGGATCATTTCCTCCATCACTAACTTCTATAGGGGCTCTAAATAGAAACATAGCATACATTGCAGAAGCACATGAAATGTCAGTCCTATAGTGCTGTCATTCATGAGAAACTCAGTGATGTAAAGTCATACTCCTTTTCGCATTTCACTGTTTTTTCGTCTTTGAAGAAAACAGTGGCTCTCTGAGATTCAACCTGCCCAACTTGAGAGAGACCTTCCATTAATGCACAAATAAACTCTCTCTTTCTGATTGAGTCTCAGATCTTGAAAAGTTTTAAAAACTACTTTCTTATAGTGTGTATATTGTGTGTAGTTGATATACCCTGTGTGTGATAACATCACAAGGTCTTACAGGATAGAAAGCCTAGAACTCAAAGTTTCATATATACTTTTAATCTACAAAAGTAAATCTTCCACATATCTAAGCTGGCTGGTAAACGGGTCTCTTATTTTATTCTCCATTATTTCTTTTGATTGGAGTTTCACTGCTGTGTTTTCTAAAGCATCACAATTCATTTCTTTGATATATGAAAACATGTAAAAAAACTTGTCCATCTGCAAGGACATTTATTTTGTAGGCGTCTTTATAAATCAACCCAAGTACTCTAAACACAATGCCGGGTTAATTTATAAGCGCCCTCAGTGGGGATGCAAAAGGATTAGAATAAATCATTGAATTGCTTAAGACTGGAGGTCAGGCAGAGAGTACATTATTGGAATGATATCTCTAAGGGAAGAATTAACAGAACTATTTCAAAATAATACAAAAATACCACAGTTAGTGTATGGGTCAGGTGCGCTCCATGCAGTGTCACCTGCTCAGGAAGCACAATGAAGATAATTCCTGAACAATCAGCACGTTCACAGGTTTGGCACTGGGTCGCTTCTGTCGGCAAAGACTGTGGCAGCTGACTTGCCGGCTGACCACTGCGGAGAGGTGCTTCTCGTTCACACTGTGGCTGAAAAGGCAAATGGAGATGTTGTTCTTGCCTGTTGCTGGCAGCTACTAAAATGCCTATCCTGAGGTGCTATGAGAGATTGTTCTGTAAAACTTCCAGTGAGGGAACAGTGTCTAAATGCAGTATTTCACTACGCTGTCTCCTAAGACCAAGGCTTAAGGGTCCAGGAGGGCCAGCGATACCTAAGTGATATGCCCACTGGAAGGCTGTGGTAGAGCAAGAGTTTGAATCCAAATCTCTGAAGTTTTAAACTAATTTTAATTAGATACTATTTAATTGACTAGGAATCACTTTTAACTTTTTATACAGCCTCACTTTCATATGTGATTTTTCTTTTCATTCTTGCTGTGACATGAACAGGATGGGATAGTTTCAAAGGGACAGCTGAGGCTATCGAAACACAAAGGATAATGTCTGAAAAATATTAAAGAAAAGGAGAAAAGGTTCAAAAGATTTAGCTGCAGTGAAAATGCATCTCATCTTCCTACACGATTCTTGGCCTCCAAGGCTTACCTACAGGTGAGAGTAGGCATGATCGAAAGTAGACCTTTCTTTGATTGTCAGGACTTATTTCTGTGTCTGCTAAAACCCTTTCCACGTTTATGCCCAGGCACTGTGTTGGCCTCCCACTTTTCTGTCGCTTGGACAGGACAGCTGTAACAAGCTCACTGAAGTGTTCAAGAGGAGAATAAAATCAGTCTTGGAAAAAAAATATTAGTTTCTTTGTCTTTCTGGGATTGTGCATATATATAATAAAAGGTAATTAAATGTTCCTTGCTGGCTACTTAGAAGATTATCCGTCCAGAAGGCTCAGTTCATCGAAGCACTTAAGCATGTATTTAACTTTAAGCACAGAATGAAGTGAGAGCCAGTTGTCAGCTCCATCCTTTTCATCTCCCCAGCTCAAATTATCTTCCTTGGTGCTCTGATCATATCTTCCACATATATATTCTCAGTCCTCTATGGCTTACTGTCTTGTCCCCTGTTTCACAGACCTTTCTCTCACCTAAAAAATGCCGCCCAGTGCTTCCCCTCTACAGGGTTTTGCCTCACACAGAGGCAGGCTCTTATTCCCACTTGACACTGAGAATCCTCTTGACCTGCAGCACCTTCCTCCATCACTCTCCCTTGTCTGACCTCAATGCTCCTCCTCTTCTTCCCTTGCCTGGAGCAGTCCCTGTCCCCCATCCCACCAAGGACTTATGTGGTGGTCCATTGCCACCTTTGCCAGCACTTTCCCAAATAATTGTCTGTCCTTGTTTCTGTTACTTATCTCATTGTCCTTTCTCACAATTTATTTTGCATGTATGGTACTGTTTAAAATCTCTAGAACAGCTGGTTTCACAAAGAATTTAATTTTTAAATGATAGGGTCAATGTTCTTTGGAGCTGGTGAGCTACTTACCCTGTCTAAGAGGCAGTGGGGGCTTCACAGTTTTGCATGCAAATTCATCTGCAAAGATCAAGTGTGGATATGAACTTCAGCTGATTCAGGATGTTTCATGCCCAGCTATTGCATGAAAGACAAGTGTATGATGTTTCAGAAAAGGAGACCCCGCAGGAGAGTTACCCGGTACAGGTGAAAACAATTTACCTCATATGCATTTTACTTGCATCTTAGTGCTCGTGGATGCTTTATATTGGAGTTGATTGGAAAGACTGATTACTTTGGTCTGTTAATGAAAGAAGATATTTGCAGATTGCAGCAATAATAAAAGATACTAAAGCTTCAATATATCAAACACTTCAAAACTGCAGAATATTTCACCCTTTCAGTCTAGTTTGATCTTCACCTTTGTAGTTCTTCTAATTTAAACAAAGTAAAAATAGTGAAAATTCCAGTGAATGGCCATTTAAAAATTTTTTTACAGCATTGATGCTAGAGTACAGAATTTAGTCCCTCATGAAGTTGTACTGCTATTCACCAGCAGTAATATAGTAAATCAGTTCACTCCTTTATGATAAACTGCACTTTAAGTTTTACAAAGCACTGCAATTTCACTATAATGAAACACTTTTCTTTTTTTTCCCTAACAAAGTTAATTTCAAGTCATCTTTATTTACCTGACTACTCTTGTCTTTGCTTACTGCATTATTTGTTTTTCAGTAAGTGCTGCTGGGATTTACTGTGACCTGTTAACTATTACTTCCACCAATTACCTGCTCAAGTTGTGTTATTAACTTCAGATTGTAACGTGACTGAAATGACAGGGGTTAAAAATAGAACTTTTTCTCTAGGGCTCTAGACCCAAAAACCATAAAATAAAATTCCTTAAACACTTTTTAAAAGCCTGGATTAAAATTCTAAAATTCATAAATAAAGCAATTGTAGCAATTAACTTCATCTCTCTTAAGAGACACTAACTATACAAGTAAATCTCTGAAGGTTCTTTGAAAGTATTGCCCGCAGTCATTTCCAGGCACGAGGTCTCAGCAGAGTCCTGTCCTACTTAAGAGACAAGGTCCAAGCTCGGTGAGGCAGGATGATTTCCAACTTAGGCTCGTAGAAGTCTGCATTTGATTTTGCTGGAAATATGCTATGGGAACAAGGGCCAAAAGCAGTTGTGGCATGTAATCATTAGTAAAGACTTTTATAACACTTTTCTTAGGTCAGCTCTGACCGCATTTCCAAGCGTGTCACTGCCATGAGCAACTTACTTTGTTTGCGAGAATGAATTCAAAGCCGGTAACAAACTACTTGGGCAGTTCTAGCTGAGGTTCAGCCTCATAAATTTGAGAATGCCCCATTTACTAAGTGACTATTTTTACTTGGATATTTTTCAAACACAGTCCTAGAGAATTAGGAAGACTGGGAGAGGAAAAGAATTGTCATTTCTCCTTAAAACACGAGTGAGAGACTTTTAATGATAGTTAGTCTGTAGCTCCCATAAGGTATCTCTGTATTGCAGCAATGTGCTATAAACTAGTTAGGTTGGATAATTGAAGCCATGATTGTGTGGAGTTCAATGTGGCTGACAAAAGCTGCTCAAGAGACAAAATAAAATGTACTTGGTATTAAGTTGCTGAGCTCCCGGTGCCACTGTAAGCCTGTAATAGGTACTAGAGCTGGCTGTTTTAAAATCAGCTCATGATTGTGTACAATCCATTGTGGCACTGTTGCAGTCACAAGGAAATACCTGAAAGCTACTGGTCATATTCTTCACTCTGGAGAGTCAGAGTGAAGAAATAAACCCTGAAAGAGCTGCATAACTCAATATTATAACTGAAGAAGTAGTTAAATGGTTATGTGGTGTAGGGGAAAAAAAATTTAAATCACTGTATTGCTTGCTATTGTATCTATTGCTCTCACCCTAAAATGACTGAGAGATTTCAGTGGTAGGAATACGACCAAGCTGTTCAGCAGCTTGTTTACCTCTGCAGAGGCAGTAGGCAGATGCACACCTTCACATTTGCTCCTCTTGCTTACTGAGCTGGCTAGTCCCAAGGCAGCCCTTATCCAGGAGCCGCGGAGCTGCAATGCAGAGATGAGTATCGCTATATTCAATTTTACAGATCAGAAAACTGAAACACAAAAAGGTAAAATTAATTACCCCAGATCTAGTTTTTCCAGAGTACTATAATTTACAAAGCTCGGGACTTGTCCACACTAGTTCTTTTTCCAGTTGACTCTGATGCTTTTCTGTCCCTTTTGTGGAGCATATCTTTAATCACAGTCAATATATTCTGTGACAGAGCCTTGTTTTATTTGCATAATGAGCAGATAAAACAAGAAAGTGAGTGTCTAAGGACCACAGTGCAGCCCCTCATCACAATTACTTGGCAGTAGTGCCTTGAGTTCAGTTCACCCTGGAAAACGGTCTAATCCCTACTAGATTTATCACTGGTAAAGGTGTGATTGCTGATCCCCCGTCTGTTTTTAAATGATTACTTTGCTTAAAGGTACAAAATGTCCCAGTACTTTATATTAGAGTTGTGAATGCTATCTTTCCCCCACTAAGACCCAGAAGAATTTTGTCTTAGATGTTTTTGACACCATTAGCTTCTGGGAGGCCATTTGGGCTCGAGGTATCTATAATTGTCTCAAAAACTTGGTCTTAGTCACATTGCAAAACCAGTTTCTCTATTTCTTATACGATTGCAAATATCCTTGAAGAACATTTAATTCTCTGCAGTCTTCCAGCTTAGATTTTATCAAAATGAATAGCAAACCAAAAGTTAAGTTCCTCTTATGGATAAAAATGAAGAACATATGGTTTTAAAAAAGGACATATGGAGACAAATGTACATATTTATACAAACGTGTTCTGATCAGCTCAGATTTTTCCTTTCTTTCTCTTGTGATCAAAATGTGATGAGGCACAGAGGGTAGTGTAGTTCCTCCACAGCCAGATCTGAACCTTGCAACAGACATTAGAAAGATTTCCAGTCATTTCACTGAGCCTTGGACCAGACCTTTGTTGTTGGGTACACATCAGTGAACAATTCGAACTAGCTTTAACTGTGTGCAAAGCCCTTGTATGTAGTTAAAGCTACAAAATATTTTCAATGCAATTTCCATTTTGAATGTGTACTTCCACTAAGTGACTAAATAAATAAATAAACCTATGCAAAATGAGCTTAACAAAATGCAAGAAAAGTACAACCAGGACAGTGAGTTCATAGAGAGGTGATGATGTGGACAGAGAGGTCTGCCAGTTGTTTTTGATTCATTCCCAGGGAAATCAATAGGAGATTCACTCAGTTTTCATGTGAACAGTGCTAGTCACCTTACATACCAGGTTCTGAGATCTTCAGCTAATATGTAAATAAGTAAATAATTCAGCTAGTAAATAAGTACATTAGAATCTATAGAGTTACACCAGCTATGTAAGATGAGGATCTATTCCTGCAGCATCTGCTTGTAACATCAAATATGCAGAGTTTAGCCATTGGAATTTCAAAATCTGATAAAGATGGATCTCATAAAGTGTGCTGCTATCAGGCTGTAAACATGGCTTGTGTTTTTCTTGTGCTGCTTGGGTTTTCTGAGAGAGAGGATAATCTTCATAGTTTAATAAAGAACATCCAGCTCCATGACACACCTTCTAACAATGCTACAAGTATATTGAAATACCTTGGTAATGGTGGCTTTGTATTGAGAATGGGCTTTTGTGGGTCTGGGGAGCATTGAAAAGAAGATATTTTCTTATCTGTGTGTTCAGCAGCTTTCTAATTGCTCATGTGTATTTCAAAAGCATTGCAATTCCCTGTGTTGATAGGGCACTTTACAAACCACCAGGATTTAGATTTTCTTCCTAGCTTTTCAAACAACAAAAAATTAAATGAAATGCAGCCATAAAAAATTGGAAGATTTACACCCTGTTACGGTCAATGAGGAATACTTCCTAGTGCACAATTTCCATCTTGTTAATAAAGGGTAAGAGTGTGCTTGTGTATATTGTATGCCTCTCATTTTATTTACTTTCTACGTTTAAATGTTGCTATTTTTCTTAAATATAGCCACTTCTCAGTAACACTGAGGGGAAAAATAACAAGTATTAAAACAATCAGAAAAAAGTGTTGAGTATTTGCTGGAGAAGCAGGTTGTGTTGCAAACTCCCATTCAAATTCCGTGGGAGCTGAGGGCTTTCTGGTGCTCACACGTTCTCAGCAAAGCCTGTAGAGCTCGGTGGCTCCTGTACTGCACTGTCCTGGAGATGTGCTGTGGCTGCTGACAGTTATATATGGAGTGCTGGGAAATGTCAAGGAAAATAGCTTTATGAGAAATCTAAGCTCCTAACCACAACACTTTGCATAAAGGTGGTCTAAGGTAGTGTACTCATGGTCACATAGTTCAGCTTAGCATTAAAGGTAAAATATCCATTGCTTTCTTTTGGAACAAGAGTATGAATGGAAAAGAAAGAGCATATGATAAATGCCATCTGTTCTCTCTCTCTCTTTCTAAAATTGAAATTTGTAACTGTATTCCCCTGCCAGGCCCCTTTCAGGGGACAGGGTGGGATGGGAAGGTTGTATGGCTCGGGGGCTGAAGGTGCTAGAGATCAAATCTCACTTCTGCACTAGATGATGACAAATATTCCTTATCTATTCAGTCATGAGATAGCAACAGCTTCGAAGGGTCAGCAGTGGATTTACGGTAAAGCAAAGGGGAGGAAAGGTGAGGAGTTTCCTGCAGGAGGATGTTTCCAGTATGAACTTCTTCCACTGCCAGCACAGGGTCAGCTGCTGCTGGAAAAGACAAAATTTTAAAATTCCAGGCTCGACAGGTCATCCAGTTCTCCTCCTCCAAATGGGAGAACCGCACCAGTCCTGACAGCTGTCTGTCTAACCTGTCTTCAGAGATCTCCAGTGAAGGAGACCACTCTGCCTCCAGGCAATTTATTTCTTCCATATTTGTGAGATATTTTTCTTGATATGTACCTTGAATGTTCTGTGTACTAATACTCGATCTATTTGACATACAAAGGAAAGAGATTATTCCTTCCTTCCTTTAATAAAGAGCTCATAGGTTAGCACACCTGATCTTTTTCTACATTTGATCTTTGTTTTGCAGTGCGTTTTGCATTTGCAGTACCAATAATGATATGAAAACAGAGTCTGAATCTACCAGCTAGCTCAGAAAGTGTCAGCCAAGGATGCTAAAAGGCCTGGAAGTTTGGACTTGAATTTAGACGATAAGTTTTGGCTCAGGTCCATCTGTTGCTAAAATCCATTCCAGTGCACAGACAGTAGCTTTAACAAGCTGGATCGATGGGCTGCCAGCCAAGCTTTGCTGGGCACAGGCAGAAACCTGTTTCACGTGCTGAATAGGAAGTGCACAATGTAGCTAAGGATAAAATGCATGAAAACATTGGTGTCCAGGGTCCCTGGACATACATGTGGGTCATTTTGGGGCTAGGCACCCCCCAAAAGGCCACGAAATATTTGGTAGCTGGCATGTGCACATGCCCTTCTTGAGGCACAAAGATACTACGTCAGGGCAAGCCATAGTTCAAAACACCAGAAAATGCTACAAAATACCCCCAAAATCCAAGAAACACTCTTGAGATATGGTCTTGGTCTCTTGGGACTGCACTGCAAGGCTGGACAGTGAGTGCTGGCTCTTGCCACTCAAGTATGAATGCAAAATATGGAAGCATATTGCCTGCTGCCACAACTCATCTGTGAAGCAGATGTTTCTTTTGGGGAATTATTCATGCTAAAGATCACACTTCAAAGTACACAATAATTGTCATTTGTTCCCTTTAAAAAAAATGAAAGCTGGAAATCAAATTAATGAGTACGTTTCCTCAAGAGAACAGACAGAACCGGGAATATGGTCCTTTTGGCGTATTTGCAGCAAATATTTTCAGGCAAACATATTAGTTCTATGCTATTGTCACGTGGATTTAGATAAGGAGGATACAAATGACAATAAGTGGAATAAGAGTAATTCCAGAGGGGGGCAGGGCAGGAAAAAGAGTACAGTGGGGCTGAAATGAGAAGACTCCAAGGTCTAGGAGGGAAGGCCTTTGGGCAACAGAAACAACACACTGAAGGGAAAAATAGTCCATCAATTTGTAGAAACTGCAAAACTGTGCATGACTAGACAAAACCAGGCAGGTATTTTTAAAGGTAATATGGTAAACATGATGCTGAGGGACTTGACTTTCCAGCTTTGTAAACCTGGTTATGCATCCGACACGTCTTGGTTCAGGCAGGCTGGGAAGTCTGCAAGGAGAGAGACTGAAATGCATTAGGCTTTCCGATGGGTCTCTGCTTTGCAGCCTCCTGGTTAAGACTTCATCTCAGTGAGCTCATACGACTTCACAGAAGCCAAAAGCGTTTGCATTCCAAATTGCTACATGATTTATCCCCCAGACCAATTCGCATCTACCTTGGGTCAAATACAGGCTGAATGGCAGTCTCTAAGTGTTTATGAATAACCCGGGAAATCACAGTCCTGTGTGATATGGTTCTTGGATTTAAAGGCTGTTTTCCTACTAATAAATTAAATGGTGCCAAGGAACATTCCCAGGCACCAGACCTGAGCTGTCTGCGTTCTTGCATTGCCAGGGTGGTCCTTTCGGCTGGTCTGCTGGAGAGATGCAAAACCCCCTTTTGGCTGTTTTGGATCCCACAAAAGTGTTTCTGTTTAGAAATCTTCCACGTGAAATATTTTGGACTCACTGACCATGATTTTAACAAAACTATTTCATCAGGTATATTTCTGACCTTTCCTAACTGGCTGTATGCAATATTTCAGAAGACAAAAAATACCCATCTTGCATTTATATCAGCCACATAAAGACTGCTGCATGGACCTATTTTCCCATTTACTGTCACTGAAATTTAAGAAAATATTTTGAAAAATGATAAAAATATTATGATTCTTAAGACTTAACTCTTCTTGGAAATTCGTCAGATCGTTAATCAATGATATTTTCTTCCTTGTACCAAAGACTATTAAAAAAACTGTGAGGGTGTTCTGGCGTCAGGTTTCATCAAGTCTTTTCATCACCAGTTCAGAAGCTTATACCTAGAGCTAGTGTAATTGCAGTTACGAACTTTGAAAAGGGTAGATTAATGCTGTAGCCTTCATTAAGCTGTGATAAATACATTCACTGCAAGTTTGTATCCCAAAGATGTTGTTGCTTTGGTTTGACTAGCTTGAGTGAAAATGCTACGTGTTGGAGTTTTCAGGATGAGTGGAAGGTAGGAAGGAAATGTGGGTGTTATTTAGATTTATTTATTTATTAATGTTAAAGCTGACAATTCAAGACATCTCTCTGCTACTTCTGCGTCTTAGTTTCTAAAAGCAGCTCCTCTCTCTGAGCTGATTTGGGATTTATGAGTACGGTGTATAAATCATTACATGACATAGCGCTAGATAATTAAACAGCTGCTTTGCACAGAACTCCTTCATTCTTCAATAAAGCAGATGTTGTTTCATCTTTTTGCTGATTTCAAGTATTCCACGATAACATATAATTTACATTAACATTACTCACATTTTTAATACGTTGGTATCTTCCTAACTGAGGATCAAAACCCCGTGCTTCATTGTACGAGGCCCTGCACAGGCAATTAGCACAGCGGGGGGTGCTTCTCACAGGCAAACCCCAGATCTTAAATGAGTGTCAATCAGTGTGTCTCCACTGTGCCCAGAGGAGCAACAGCAGTTCACGCTGGCTGACATTTCAGCTGCAGATGTCAGACAGGATGCCATGATTTACATACCAATAGCTGCGAGTGGGAGGATAAAGATACAGGAGGAGCAGAAACGAACAGGGATGCAGAAGTCAGAGCTTGCCTTTTGCCTTTCTACTGCAGCTGACAATGGTAATCTGAGTTGTTCATCTCCATCCTCACCCCTTAACAACAGCATTCACCCGAGCGCACTGGTGATGATATCTCTTGGTGTTTTGAGTATGTTAGCAGGGAAACTAGAATCTCTTCTGTATGTACTTTCTGTGTTATCAGAAACACCAAGAAAATCCCAAATGGTAGATGAGCTGAATAAAGAAAAGCATCAGGTTAAATGATGTATATTCCTTGTCAACTTAGCAAGATGTTCATGCATCATGTTTTTGTGCTTTTCATTATCATGGTACTTGATTTAAGAGAGGTGTACGTGTACACAGAGCTATAGCAAGCAGGTGCATCCCTGGAGGTAAAGCCCTCCTGCCCTGCCCCACTTGTGGTCTCTCATGGCTGGTGTTGAAGCAGCGTCCCAGGGCAGTGTGTCAAGCAGCTGGTAAAAGCCTGTGAAGGGAGAGAGGAATATTATAAATATCAGGAAGTGATAGCCAGGGTATTCCAAGGATGTGTATGTGTGTAAGTCAAGCAAGATAGCCCAACTCCATCATCAGTCTTCAATCAAACACAGATTTCCAAAGGTCAGTACTTCCTCATACAAATATTTCCATTTAGTTATGTGCTTCACTGGGATAAATTTCATACAAAGTTGATATTTTTGGACTTGCAGATTTGTTAATTGGCCCTGCTAGGAAGTATACATTGTTCCTATCCTTAATTTATGTTGTACACATTTATACTTGTTCCCAGCATATTTATAATGGGAATAAAATTTATACTTCAACCCATACCTGTTCCCAGCTGGGAAAATGCCCATGCAACAATGCTTGTTCAGTGGACAAACGGGTATTGTAGTACATGGTCCACACTCTGGATTTTTATAGACTAATTCAGCTCCTGAGTTGTTTCAAATTAACGTACCTCTTTGAAAGTGAGTGAAGGAGATGTGCCAAATTCAGAGCCTGTCTGAAAGTCTGGCTTATTGTCTAGAGATGTTGAATTTTCCAAGGCTGGCACTTTACCTTTCACTGATGCAGAAGAAATGATTGCCTTAGAAAGTCTCTCTCCAAATCTCTCTCCCTTTCACAAAAAGACAAAATCTTAAAATTATTGTCTAACATGCCCTTCTCTCCATTGCATGGTCCTCATTTTGTTCAGCATTATTTTAATGGACCAATTTTATCTCTTGCTTTTCATCCACCGAGTCCCTATTATTATTGTCATCATCAAAGTGTTTATGGGCTGCCAGCATTTGATATTTCATTTCACTGATTTAATTATGTCTGCGGCTTGTTCTGGGCCTGTTTATTTTTATAGATCTCTAAATCCTCCTCTTTACCAAATTGCTTACATGAGTATCTGTTTGTTCATTGTTTATACAGCACTTGGCAATTGTGCTCTTTTGTACTTTGCATTTGTTCCAGGGGGCTGTTTTAGTCTGATCAAATTTTACAACTTCATCAAGTAAACACGGGCAGAAAACTAAGACAAAAGGGTCTTCCCATCTGCAGGTAAAAGGGTGTTCTGGGCATAGCTAGTACCAGCTACTTGTTCAGCCCCTGCTCCTTGCAGGCATAAAGAGAGCGTTGGGCCAGGTGTGTTGTCAGCTATTGGTAACTGATAGCTCAGGACCGGCTGGGTGGGTGTTAGGTTAAAGGAGAAAGACGCACGCTGTCCCTGCATGTCAGGATAGGGTATATACTGAACTTAGTTTAGCTTTTGAAGCGTGGAGGATGGAGATGGGGACAAGGTGAAGAGGTACAAACTCGTTTAACTTCACTAGCACCAGTAGATATTACACTGGTTTAAATACTCTGATTTTGTCTTTTGAGCATCATGACCAGCTTCTTACACTTGGGCAGGGTTAAAAAAAAAGAGGGTGTCAATGAGACCCCCTTAACCAAAGGGACTTTTTGTTATCATCTCTGCTGTATGTTAAGCTTTTCCTTACACGAGCTGTTAAGATTTTCTGCCTGATACTGTGGTCTAGGAATAAAACTTTAGGAGTCCTCACTTGAAGCTTTCCAATTCTCAGGATGATGCTCATCCCTGTGGAGATGTTAGGAGCCCCTCAGAGGTGCCTGAAAACAGCCGTGCTGGATCCTGTGCATCCTGCTCTGCTGCCACGGGGCCATTGGGTAGATGCAGATTAGTTAAGAGTCACTGGCATTGTACTTGGAAATATCTTGATAAAACTTTTTCTTTTTTTCTTGATAAAACTATTTTCCAGTCAACTCCCTATAACCATTGCCCTTTGTGCTGTATCTGACCCAGAATATTTGATTTCTTATCCCTCACCAGCATTTCAGTGGCCTGTCCCTCTCTCTTCATTCCTCCAGCAAAGCTGGGCCACCCACGTGCCATCAAGAAAGCTCTTATAGCTGTTAGTCTTGCAGAGAACTTCAGCCCAGCTTTTGCATTTTGCTGACTGGCCTCCTGTAATTGCAGTTACTTTAGCAGCGATGATATACACACACACGCGTGCATGCACTGTAGTTTTGTGAGTTTCTTGGATCTATTATAATCAAGAGTCCATAAATAACTGCTTCTAATGCACTTGACTCAAGAAAGTAATTGCTGTTTAAATGGATAATTTATTGTGTGCTAATTAAATGCCCAATAGGTGAGAACATTTTAGTGAAAAGTAACTTAACTCAATAATCAGGTTTTTAATAATTATTATTTGCCTGAAATGCATCTGATGCAGGAGTCCTGTAATGACAAGCTCTAATTGATGTTTTAAAGTATATTTATTGTGGAGAAATAGTTATTTTGTTACATATATATCTTTCCCTGTCTTTCACAAGCACAGCTTCTCAGCTGGAGGCCCTGTTTTGCTTTATTTTAGTCTATCCTTCCCTGCTTTTGAAACTCCTCTGACTTGTGCTGGTGAAGTAATCTCAGTTACAGCAGCATGAAGCAGGATATGAAGAGACACAGGGAGCTTCTACAGAAGAAAAAGTTCTACATTTTAACTTCAGTTGACTATCCAGCTTTATGTTTTGTGATAATATTGGGTGCAAAGCCAACAGAAGTCTGTTTTCTTACACAGTCAGACTTACAGTGTGAGCCAGAGAAAGCCCTGGAGACAGAGTTGCCTCCAGAGATAGAAACCAAAGTGGCAGGGCAGGAAGTCTTTTCCATAAACATCCTTACAACTCACAGATCCCAGAGATCCATAAATGCTTCCTGTTGTCTCACATCCCAGAAGAGAAATAGATTATAATTGGGGTTCCCAACCCAAACTAGGGGAATGTTTGGATACATGGACATTGCCCCCGGTGGTGGTATATGAGCAGATCTGGGAACCCTACAACAGAGAACTTCTCAACCGAGAAGTGTGCTAGGTGCCAGCCGTTCATCTTTGAGTAAAATGATTATGCAGAAAAAATGATAAATTGGAATGTGCATTGTTAATGAATTTCATTTGCAATGAAGGAATCTGAGGAATGGGAGATGGAAAGTGGATGCGCTTCAGGCAATGCAGCAGTGTGCCAACTGTGTTTGAATCAAATATCCTGGAAGAAGTTTGAATTGGGGACAAGTAGTATCAGATTTAAGGACTGGGGGAGTAGACAGCTGATTTTCTTTCTTGGCAAAACTATCACGAGAAAGCCTGCACTGACCTTTCCTTAGCACTTGCTTGCTGTTCATCTTCACACATCTTCATTTCACTGTGATTCTTTGGTGTCTTTTGCCATCACTGGGCAATGACTGTTCTTATTTTTTTGTGAACTTAAAGAATGATCTTCTGAGACTAAAATGAGCAGTGGACAGGGAGTGGGTCTGTCAGTAGCTCTGGTGGGGTGGGGGTAGACATTAAAAAGTCACTAAACTTCCCTGTGCCTCTTTTTGCCCCATCTCTAAGATGGAGTTAACCATGCACATTTCCTTCATGAATACCATTTGGTGTTTCCTGATGAAAACCCCTATATATGTTATAAATGTTCACCATTTTTGTCACTCAGGCACTGATTTAGGAATTTCTAGAGTACTCCCACATGTTGAGAATCACACTTATCCTGAGGACAAGAATATTAAGTTCTAGTGCTGAACCAGGCTAATTTGACAGTGACATATTTTTCTAGGATGATGCCTCAGGTAAATCTTATACAAGAAAATGAATTGCATTTGTAACTAGAAAGAACTATAGGATCATATAATCTTACCTGTTTCATCCCAGAACTCCTGTATTTAGTGAAGCTTCTTATGTTTGATTATGGCAGGGTTTCCAGAGATACGTTACATTTTCATGTCAGTTGTTTGTACCAATGCTTAATCTCCTGTTGACATACGTAAAAATTCTTGTTTCCTGTTGTTTTCCCTTTTTGCAGGAAAAAACTTTGTTGGGGGGCTGGGAGGGTAGGGGTGGTGGGCGGGTGAGTCTTTCAAGTCTAACAACCCATCAGTTTTACAGCTCCTTCTTGGTTTCTGCTGCTGAAAGGAGATATCCATAATTATCTAATTAAGAAATTTGCTGAGGTAATTCCTTAGGGATTTGACCTAATTAAGATGGTGCTTATTCAGTGAAGAAGCAAATACTTTAACAACATGTACTATCCCAATGAACTGTCCAGCTTGACTTTTGAATAGTCACTACTAAATGGAAAGAAGAAATCATGACATGTCAACAGAGCGAGCTTGGATGCTACTATCATAATCTGCTCAAAGTCATACATCATAATAAAACTTGAGGCTACTTGTGGGTTTCAAAGGCCGTATTCAGAAGGCCTGCTTTCAATCCAGGTTTTGTCAACCAATGGAGAAACTTCTGAAGGTCTCAGAGTAGCAGTTCAGCAGGTCTAACGGTCAGTGAGCAGGGAGCCACCTTAAGGAAAGAGAGAGGAAACAGTGGGCAAAAGCCGACACTCAGATCACTGGATGTAGCCTGAATTGTCAGAGAAAACAGTAAGGCCAGATTTGAAGAGACAGCTAATATCTTTTACGCAACCAGCTAATAGAGCTTGGGAAAAATGGACATGGTTTCAAATATAGAAGTATTTCTGCATGGTTGGCAAAGAAAACAATAAGCTTCAAGTTTAGCCCAACCTGTGAACAAATTACTCTAGTGTTTAACTTAACTTATGATAATCACCTAGACAATTAGGCAAAGGTCAAGTCCTTAGCCATAGAGGAGCATCTGGGGATGCCAACAAAAGGTCGTGAGCTAATGAGCCCCTGCAGGCCAAGGGGAGGGAAGGGGAGGCTTGGAGAGAGCTCCTGGGAAAAGTCAGGTGGGAAAGCTGCACCACCAAACCACTGTCTCCCCTGGATCCGTTGGTTTTAGTGCTTGGGAGAATGCTGAATTTCAGTTCCCAGGTATTTGATTAGTCTCCTTTGGGGGGAGTGGTAGATTAGGACTCAGATAATTAGTTGGGAGACCTTCAGCTAATTGTAGTCAAGAAAGCAACAAATCAACCCCCCAAAACCGCCAAGGAGATTGATTAATTCAGAAACATCTCATCATAGAATATGAAGAACACTTTTTCCCCTCTCTCAGCTGCAGATTCCTACTTTGACTGTTAGGGAAGATACTGTAAACTTGTTTGAATTACGAGCAAAACTGTCTGCCTCCCCCTAAAATGGAAAAAAAAGTACTTTTTAGTGCTTATTCATTATATAACACATAAACACAGATCATTTGAAAGGACATTGGCAACTTGACTTATTTACTGATTTTGGAGATGATGCAATAAGTGAAAATGCCACTGCTACAGTTTTCTTCTTACATAAAGCAGATTTGTGTCCACAGTGCCCGTGCTCAGGTCTTCAAGGCTGGTGCACTGGAGAAGCAAATCCTGGAGAAGCAAATCCTGCCTGCCGACAAGTAGATTTCTTTGCTTTTCATCGAAGGCCATTGCAAGAGGTTCTTGGGCAGTGAGGCCAAGCAGACAAATACAGGTAGCACGTACGGACCCTGGTGGGCTCTAGTCCCAACTTCATTCACGTGCCCTGGCTGGAACAAAGTGGAGGATGTTTGCATAGGTCTTTTACTCCATGCTAATTCACTTCTGGTAGGCAGGCAAAGCTGTTCTCACTCCTGTTCCTTTCACAGCAGAGATATGTTAATGCAAGCAGTCAGTGCATGCATCCACCCTCCTCTTGATTTATACATCTCCGAAATACCCTTAAAATGCAGAGGAAATAAAAAACCAAAACTAGTGGCATGGGAGGTCCAGTTTGAGAGCTGAAAGCAACCCCGTTTATCCTCTCACACAAAGGTATTAATTACAAAAAGTCTGTTGAGTTTTATTTGCAGTCCTTTACAGTGTGAGACCTGGAGCAGTAGGTTAATGAGAGATGCTGGGAAGTAACCACCTTGTAAGGAGATGGATCATGGAAATGAACCGTCTACAAGGTGCAGAAAAGTTTTCTTGCAGTTACTAAACCTAGGGAAACACATAATGTCATAGTATACAACGTATTATAGTTAATGTGCTCAACTATTTACACACATTTTTTTCAGAGCACTTCCATGTATAGCAAAACATTTTGCACTTGCTGTTAAAGATTTCCAGATCACCCTCCCAAGAAAAGGATTTGTTATTTTATTTTATTTTATTTTTATTTTTTATTGTCTAATGCCTCAGGGCTGGTTGCCTCTCACGGTACTGCAGAAAGGAAAGAACTGGCAGCTTTTCTGGGTGTTGTAAGTACACGTACACATTCAGAAATGATCCACGCTAGGAGGCTTTCAACTGTAATGTAATTTTCGCCTTTGGTGTGAATCTACCTCAAGAATTTTCTATGAGAGCTGTGTACCCCATGTGAGTCCCTATTTGTATCTTGGTCTAAAGAAAGGGCTATAAGTCATCACCAAGCATCCTTTGATTCCTTTGGAAATTACAAGTCTAAATGTTATTTCTTCAGCAGGAGAGTGGCCTCTGGGTGACTGCACTGACAATAGCTCATTATAGTGATCGAGTTCAAGGACCCCTTCCCAGTGGAGAGGATGGGTGGCCTCCTGCAGGCTGGACACCCCTTGCATGCTGACCACCCTCGGGACATGCCTGCATTTGCTGACCGGAGTGTCTTTCTGCTCTCCAAATGGGATTGTGTGTCTCTGTGTGGTTCCTTTTTATATACGTGTCTTCAGATGGCACTACTGGCAATGCCGTCGCCACACCTGAACTCTTAGCTGTTTGCATGGCTGCTGACAGGCTTCTTACTTAGCCTGTACATTAAGATCCTTACATAAATGTTCCTCATGCATTGCAAGAGATAATGACAGATGTGAGTCTTATGAAAATAAATCTAATACCAAGGCTTGCTGCTTTCTTTTCAGTATGCTTTTGGATTTGAATTTCATGGCGCAGAAAATCCAAAGAGGGGAAAACACTATTCCTGCTCACGAACACGACGTGTTTGTCCCAGCCTGCCATTTCCAGCTGCAGGTCTCTGCAGCTGAGGGAAGGACTCCACCTGCTGCAACACCTCTGGACATGAGTAACATGAGCGGTGGTGAACTGAACAGCAAGGAGAAGGTAGCCATATATTTAGTGTGGAAGCTTTGGCTTCATGGTAAGTCAGATCTCTTATTATTGTTTTATCATATTTTTTGAGCTTCTTATTTAATTCAGGTCAAATCTAAACTACTAAACAGAACTGTTATGCAGCACACACATCAGATAAACGAAGTGTGGGTTTAGCGTAGCTCTGACCTAGTTACTTCATGCAATGCTTTCTAAAAGCAAAAATTGAAATCTCTTATCTGAACAAGAAATGAGTCTTTGTTCCCCTGTCTGTTGCAGCATTTTGCATATATTTGGTTTCAAAGACTGATGAAATTTACCATTCTGAACCTTTCACGGGTCTCATAAAGGCTTATCTTTGCTGGTAACCCAACCCAATAGTATACTGGAGAAAAGAATGTCTGCCATCAGAGGTATGAAGAGCAATCTTGACAGGTCAGATGGCAGAAAGACAAGACTGGAGTTGGTACATATTAAAAAAAAAAAACATTAAAAATAGCTAGATGTTTTTAAAGTAATTCTATTTTTGTTACTGTTCTCAAAAACAAAAGATAACATATTGGCAGGAAAGAAGAGGCAAACCAAAGAATGAAATGCCAAGATGTTTGAAGGACTGACAAAATACAGATGTGCTTTTCTATCTGAAATAAACACATATTTCCTACCATCTATATATCTTCATATACGTATATAAAAAGGTTGTGAGTCTGAGAGAGAAAGAGAAAAAAGATCAAAGGTCATTAAAATTTCTTTAATTGTTAATTGAAATTTCAATTTACCTACTTAAAAAAAGAGATTCATTCTGTATTATTAAAGAAATCTATAAAATAGCTGTGGGAATTTTTCAAGTTTGTAATCAAACAGGTTTTTTAGTAATTAATTTTCAATATGTTTGATTTTAGAAATACTGCCAGATTCTGATTATTATGATTAAAATGGGAAAAGTGAATGTAAAATGAAAGTGATAAAAAATGAAATGGAATGTTCTGCATTCAACCCCCCACCTGAGCTATCGAGAAAATTAATGTTTAATTAAACCCCTGATTTTAGAGAAATAGCTGTTTTTTTGTAATAAAAAGATTATGACAAATTGTCAAATAGCTGTATTAATAAGAGCTACAAGGCAGTTATGAGGCAAATTTCAGCATGAGAGCTAGGCGCTGCTTGTTACTGCCTTGGCAAGGAAAATGCTAATATCCTAATGGATTGATTTAAGAAGCACCGTGCAATTTGTAACGCTTCAAGGGTGTCCAGTGATTGCACTTACAAGGAATATAAATGGGAGCTGGAATGAAGTGCTGAGATAGGTGGAGGGGATGCGGATTCAGTCATTCCTGTTAGGTGAGTCACTGGGATTCTGCACTCATCGCAGAAATATTTGTTGCTTTGCAGAACACCAGTGTGTACCAACGTTATTTAATACTTTCCACAGTTTCCATTCCATGCCTTCTGCTTGGTCACGCTCTTTCCTGTCTTCTTTTTTTCTTCTTACCGCTTTCCTCCATTCCTTTTTTGGATTCCCTCCTTCTTTCTGACACCCTTGAAAATGTAACGCTTGTTGCTCCAGCGTATCAAGCACTCAAAACTGAAACCACACCATGGTTCATCTCTTTTATCTATTATTTAGCAGGACAGGCTTTTGAACGCAATGATCACTGTCAGACATAGAGACTGCTGGATACCTCATCAGACAGCACAGTTCAGACATGTACCAGTTTAGGAATACTATGATGGCGGAGCAGTTATTTCACAAGTGAAAGAGAGAAAGGCAGGTTGTTGAAAGTGTAAGGCCCATAAACTCTGTCCTGGGTCTGTGCTCTGTGGCCCACAATAATTGTTGTCTGCAGGAGGGGCTCATTGCTTTTTCTTTAAAAACTGAAGGGAGAAAGAAACAGAAAAAAGTTATTGAAGACAATGTGTCATTACTTGAGTCAGAAGTGCAAAGTTATTTCTATGGTACAAGCCAACTTTATCCAGATTTACCTGCTTCCAAAAACTTTAAGTAAAGAGTACAGTCAATAAACAGCTCATGAGAAATCGCTGCTTGTGCTAGTTTAGACTGACTGGTACTTACAAAGCTGTGGTCTGAGGAGGAAGGTCAGTGCCCCACCTTGGGTGGTACACCATGGTTCCTGGCCCCTCTTATTCCCAGGAGCAGTACAAAAAGGTGCCTGTGATTGCCTTCCGTATTCCTAACCACTAGCTCTGTCACCTGCTGCCATGGGTGACAACAGAGCTTGGAGGGGAGTTCGCCCTTTGCTAAGCTTTCATCATCATGTACAGAACTATAAAAACTCAACCCAACAGCAACCAGAGACAGGTGAAATGTTGCCCGTGAGCGTTTCATCATTTGATCGGGTGAACAACTGTCTCCAACTCCTTGCCTTACCAAGACTCTCTTAGACGGTGCTGATGTTATTCCTTCTCATTTTGAACAAGGCAGAACTCCACAAAGAATATGCAATTTCCCAAGCGGTCTCTTCAAATCTAGTTTTATTTGAACACTAAATTTGAGTAGAAGCCAGGTTGTCTTAACTACTTTTCCTTGGCTCCCTCCTCATGCTTCCTTCTGTATCTCAGAGGCATGTCCAACTTGGATATGGAGGAGTGAAAAAGAATAAGCGCAGACTGGGAGACTACTTCATTGAGATTCTGCTTTGGCTTCTAGCATTTGTGGCTAATACTTAGAAATTAGTCAAGTTAGATTTTTACACTTCATGTGTGATTATGCTGGGCATAATTCTGCTGTCACTCATGCAAAAATAAATACTGAAACTAATGGAGTTATATGAAAATAAAACTCATGTAAATGAGAAGAGAATCAGCCCCCCTACGGATATGAGATCAGATTACTACCGCAGTCTTATTTACACTAAAACTACTTTATACCACTCTGACAGTCAAAAGTGGTTTTAAATTGGTGGAACAGTGATATCTACTCATTTTAAGATGCTTTTATGCTCCCAGAACAGTGGTAAAGGCTTTAGTGTAAGTGCGCATAGTCTTTGCTGTTAAGAGATGCAAACCATTGTAAGGAAAGGGGGGAGACGAGGCGGCTGCTGGCACCGCCGGGTGCACTGCTTCCAGCACCCCTGCTCCCTGCCTGCCTTCGACCACGCACCTCTACCGAAGGCTGGGCACCACTCAACGTGAGGTGTGATGTCGGTAATTCAGCTTCTTGCTGCCATCTGCCAGTGATAGTCCTATGCTGGCCACTGTGGGAACTGCTACTTGAGGGATGTTTAGTTTGGTATCTGCTTTCAGTCTTGCACAAGTAGAGAGGTACAGAGTTGTCTCTGAGAAGGTTAAGTCAGGTGTATGACATTTCTAATCTGTGTTTGCTAAGAAGTGCATGGCGGGAGGCAGAACATTTCCTTCTAATGCTGGAAAGTCTCCGATTAAATGATTAATTGATATTGGAGTGAATTGATATTTATCCAATTGGTATTGGATAAAACAACAGTGAAATGTCTTCCTTCTTCTCGAGTGGGGAGAGGTGTGTTGTGCAAGTCTGTACCATCTCACATTGTTCACTGCAAGGCAGGAGGGATATTGTGTGACCGGACTGAATCTAAAGCACAGAATCAAGGTACCAAAACAGATTTGCTGCATTCATCAGATGAAGACATCTGTCAACTGTTGGCCAACAGGGTTTGCTGTGTGTCCGGGTCTGCTCAGAGCCAGCACAGAGCAAAGGCAAAGCAGGGAAGAGGCTCTCGCTGGAGCACTGGGAGTCTCAGCTGGAACAAGCAGCTGCTCCAAAGTTGTTCTTGTGAATCTTCTTGGCAAGCAACTATATAATCAGATTTATTTTAAAATCTCCCAAATCCTTCTTTGCTTTGATTCTGTGCATAAAACTACATAACTCTTGGATAACGTGTACTGCTATGATGAGTCTTGAAATTTAATGGTAAAATGAAATGTCAGATAAGGAAACTGTAAATCCCACTTTCTTAAAAGTGTCTGAATGAAGAACTGAAACAGCTCCTTGTCTTCTTGAGCCAAGTTAGATGATAGTAATGGTCTCACCCAAACAGATGATGACCCTGGTGTTTTGTATGCGATGTACGGGGACCCCATCCCTGACGTGAATGCAAGATAAGGGGGATGAAATGGTTTTAGATGCCTAGTTGTTTGCCTGTTGCCTTAAGGAGCCTTTCTAACCCTGAGAGGTCACTGGAGCAGATAACTAAGGTGCACACATCGTGCGCTGGGAAATACGATGCAGCTCCTGATGACTTATTTGTACAAGCAGAGTGACTGGTTCTGTGTTACTTCAGTAAAATGTTTAATAAACACTGTCGTTTTAAGCACTGCACATCAAAATTGCTTAACTATGAGACGGGCACCAAAAAAATCAAAATTGGATAAATACATGTGACTGTATATGCTTGAAGCATAATTAGCTGTAGTATTTTAATGAACTCTTTACATAGTATATAGAAAGAGCAGCTTGTTTACACACTGAGTTCAGCATTAAGAGCTATGCTGTAATTTGTTATTTGAAAACGCAGTGCTGCACGCCTCTGACTCAAATCACAGACTGTCAAGTGCGTTTCAAGATTATCCATGCTTGCATGTCAGATTATATTTTTTAGGGAACACGACTTCTATTTATTCTTAACTCCACTGATGATTTTCTCAGGGTTCTGCCATATGCTACATGTCACAGGTGAGTATTTTGCTGTCTTAAAATTTGACAACTCTGTATCCAGCTTAATAGTTCTGTCATCTCAGCATTGCTATTAGCACTGAATTACAACAGTGGATGTTTAAGCACCGGATTATGTCATTTGTTAAAACAACAACTAACAAGGGCAGACATTTTAAGAAGAGTCAGTAATACTTCAAAAACATCAGTCAGTCAACAAAGGCATAAAGACTGATTTAGTGACTAATTAAACAAAGTTTGCTGAATGTTTATGTCTACCTAGCTAAACTGCAGTTTTAGGCATCTATCTCATTGTGGGCTTTATGTATAATTTACACACACTGACAAATCTCTGTTGAAAGAGGTGTATAGAAAATATATGTAATGAACAGTTTTAACAGTTTGAAGATTAAAAACAGAGGAGGATTTGTAAACCCATATTCAGAAAGGATGCGGATATGTTCTTGTGCATAAATTACACATTAGCTGTTTCTCCAATGTAGTTAATGTGAAAAGAGGCAATATGTAGTACTGTGAAATGTTAATATTAATCAGCTCTTTTGAAACCACGTTCCTGTCCTGCTGAAGGTAAGCACCCACCTTAGATTTAGAGACAGAGGAAAAAATAAGTGGGTGGTTAGATAAGTACTATGAAAAACACAGCCTTTTAAACTTTGAAATCAAATAAATACTTACCACTAAATGATAGCAGTAATTTAGTTTTGCCACTTTACTATCACCAGCCTATGAAAGAAGTGAAATTTAAATCCCCTTAAAAATGAGGATTATTTATGTGCCTGAAATTACACATTTTACTCAATTAGAACGACAATTCCAAATATACGAACCTGATTTGAACAATAATCACAAGTTCCTTGTTGTTGGAAAGGCAGCCTTGTTTTTCTTGGTTTGCTTTCAACATTTTTTTTCCCTTTTCTTTTTTATAAACGTTTCTCTTTTAACATCACTCCAGTACTTGAACCAAGACTAATCCAAAACCAGTAAGGGAAACAGTTTCAATCAGCAGGTGGGAATTTACGTTCCTTTATCCTTATAAACACTGCAACCCAAACCCAAACATCTTCAGCCAGCATTCATTCTGTTTATTTTCACACTGTGATTTTTAACCAGAGATTTTAACTCACGTGAATGAACATTTTTCACATGGAAGCAGTTTTTCTGTCTGACATGTTCAAGTTATTAACTTTGCTTTGTCTTTGCTTGGAAAGATTTATCTGTTCACAGGCTGCTGGGCGATGCCCAGCCTCTTCGTTCATGGCAATGTTGTGCCGATTAGGAAACTTGCAGCAAATGACAAAAATCTTGCACATGATCTTTGTCTAATCAACTTCAGCAAGGTTCTTCCCTAACTTACAAATGAAATCTAAATAGTAGTTCACTCTTTAGGTAGTAGCCTGCTTTAAGCAGATCATAAATACCACAATATAACGTGGAAATGGAGAAGGGAAGAAATAAGGACGAGGAAGCAGAAATCAGTGTTTGGTGTTACTGCAGTCTCCTCTCTTCTGGGCAGATTCGGTAGGCGAGTGATGAGGTTACTAACCGCAAAATTCAATCTGGAGCCAGTTGACATTTCATGTGAGTCAGAGCTGGAGCTGGCAGCACAGTGGGACAATATATTTGCAATTAGCAAATATTTTAATGTGCACCGGCGTGTCCTTCAATCAGCTGCTCTCCCAGCCCTTCCTGTTTACTTTTCTGTGAAGAAGGTTTGCTCTTGTGAGAAGGTTTCTCTGAGCAGATTTCTCTGTTGGCAGGAAGGTGATGGAATAGCAGCTTCTGTCTGTGTTCAAACCTCAAGGACACAGGTACTGACAAATATTGCCCCTCACAAGCAAGCCCTCTGCTCCTTACAAAGTGTCCAATATCCAGGCTAGCACAAGGAACAATACCGAGCGACTGGGACAGCCCAACCTTTGTCACAGCTGAAGAGTACAGAATCTCTTGTGAGGAGGATGTGAGTACGAGAATGTGCATCTCTTCAGCAATTTCTCTGTGGCACTGTGTTGGTATACCATTTTTCAAAGCATTTTGTGAATCAAATCCACTTCTGCATAGTTCACAGAGAATAATAGATCTGTGTACTATAATAAAACAACTTGTATCTAGGTAAAAATAATAAACTTGCAATCTTGAATTAAATAATATCCCACTTCCTATAAACTGTCTGAGTGAGAAGAAGAAAAAAAAAAAGCTTTTGTTTTCTGAGCTCCTCTAGTCACACACTGCAGGGATTAGTCCCAAGAAGTTATGTGACAGTGGCCTGTCCCCATGAGTTACCTTTCCTGGACGTGACTCCCACTGGGGCTTCAAGGTCCTGGCAAAAGCAGTAGGGCTTTTCCTTGGGAAATAGTGGCTCTGGTTAGAAAATATGGGAATATTTTGCATTGGACATTTTTACAGTGCCACCTTTGAGCATTTCTAATGGGGCTGTACAGGGTGAAACTGTTCAAACTCACATATTTTGATTTCACTGTTTTTCTTCACTATGACTCTTTTTATTTCCAGTTCACCTTTCTGTTTGGCTTGTTAAGCTGCGGCTTTTCCTGTACCAGGACAGGCTGCACACTTTATTGATTAAGCTGTCTGGTTTTCTCTTTCGGTGACATCCTTCAATTTGAATGTGTATCTGTTTTGCTGAATCAGCTGTGTATTGAAACACTCAAGGGTTCAGCCACTCTTCTGTTTGAGCTGCATATTTGGTTTAATCCTCTTCTGCTTTTTTGCTTGTTCAGCTGGCTACTACTTTAGCCAAGTAATTTTGGGGGGTGGAGGGGTTGCACTGCCAATTTCATTTCTGACTGGGAAACATATTCTATAAAGTGAGTTCCAGTCATTTATGGCTGCAACTGTATATTGTTGGAGTTAAATGCCTTTTCAAAGAAAAAAAAAAAATTATTTGCAGCATTTGCAACCCAATGTCGGGAATACCGGGAGAGTTCCCAACCTGGAAGCCAAACATAAGTAATCAGGAGCACAGTCTGAAGCCCAAGGTGTGGGTGTTCAGTTTAGAGAGAGATTTAAGAAGATTTGCTCATTCGCTCTCTTTAGCACCTGTGAAAGTTGGAAAACAAACTACACAGCATAGCAAAGGGAGCACAGGTGCAGATCCAGTTGTGTCTCAAGCAAGAAGTATATTGCTATGGCAGTAGCTTCCCTCAGAACTGAAGCTGGTAACGCTATATATTTATTTATTTTCAATGGATAGAGATCCCAAACTTTAAGGGATGCTGTGTAGTGCAGACCCAGAAATGCTAACTGCCCCAAATCCTAATTGATTCTACACACAGAAACCACGTTTTTCTCTAGCCTCTTCCTGCTTTTGGCATCGAGCTCCTGATCAAGACCTTTCAAATGCTACAGGAGATGCTTCGTGCCCAATTAAAAATTAGCACATCTCTTGGGAGGGAACAGATTGCAAGTCGTAGCAAACAGGTAAGTGATAGCGTGGACCTTGGCGAGAAGAGTGATCTCTGTTGCCAGAAAAGGTGTGATACCGCAGCTCAGAGCAGGTCCTAAAGTAGTGTCCTTCCACCTTCTCATCCTCTTCTCTTTAGACATCAGGCAATGTCACCTGAAACCAACCCTGGCTTCTGCAAATCTTTGATGCACTTCATGCTTCATGTAGCCTCCAGGGCCAGCCAGGGGATTTCTGTATGGAGCATAGCTACAAGGAACTGCTCATGGGCACCTTAAGCTGGATCTAAGACACCATATGGACAGATTTAGCATCTCTGTTCCAAAGTTGCTGCTGAGAGTCTAGAGAACAAGTCTTATGAGGCGCGGCTGAGGGAACTGGGGTTGTTTAGCCTGCAGAAAAGGAGGCTGAGGGGAGACCTTATTGCTCTCTACAACTACCTGAAAGGAGGATGTAGTGAGGTGGGGGTCGGTCTGTTCTCCCAGGTAACAGGCAACAGGACAAGACAAAATGGCCTCAACTTGCACCTGGGGAGGTTTAGATTAGATATAAGGAAAAATTTCTTCACTGGAAGGGTTATTAAACATTGGAACAGGCTGCTCAGGGAAGTGGATGAGTCACCATCCCTGGAGGTATTTAAAAGATGGGTAGATGTGGCACTTAAGGACATGGTTTAGTGGTAGACTTGGCAGCGGTAGGTTAGCAGTTGGACTTTATGATCTTAAAGGTCTCTTCCAACCAAAATGATTCTATGATATCTAGCTTGTCTACAGTTGCTCATCATGCGACTCACCTAGAAAGTGCTTGAAGCTATGGGATTAAACGAGTAGTTGCCTGACTAGAATTAGAGTCAAGGGCAGAGCTGCCAAAGGAGAGCAACTCCAGCCAGTTTTCTTGGCTGGAAAAGCTTCTCCTTCTCTGGCTTCGCAGGTACCTGCAGCTGGAGGGGACCCGGCGTGCCTGGGCTGTGCAGCACGCAGAGGGCACACGCAGCAAATCCTTCCAGTAATGGGCTACTTCTGCTCTGTGAGCTGGTGACAGCTGACGTGTGCGGCTGCCTGCACCTGGGGTGTCCAGGCAGTGCTCCCTCATGGCAGGACCAGGAGTTCACAAGAGTATTTTTAAGTTGCCTGGCAGACCCTTTACTCTTTCTGGAGGTGGGAGACCTTAATAATTTGCAGGAACTTTTGCAGTGACACAGTGAAATAAGCCCCAACACATCCGCTCCCTCTTAAGTCAGGAGAAAAGGTTTGTGTAATTTGTACCCCTGGGTAGTCATGCATCATGGCTAGCAGGTGTTGTACGCTTGTTTTGGTTCTTCTCTATTTTATGCCTTTTTTTTTTTCTTTTCTGAACACAGATTGGGTCTGTATGTGTAACAAGAACACTGTAAGACTTTCCTTATCCTCTTGCACTTCCTGATTATCACTTATTATTATGGTATTTTTTCTGCCAAAACATTTAATTGTCATATTTTGAAAATGGACGTGATAAGAGAGAAATGTTATCAGCAAATCTCATGCTTTCTCTGTAGCACTAAGCAACGTTGTTAGCTGTAAAAAAGACTCCTGGGAGGTTCCCACACAAAGCCTTTCGCAGACTCCTCATACAGTGCTAACCAGACTCCGGTGCAGACTGCGGACGGCAATGGCAGTTCAGTGGAATGTATTCCAATGTCTGCACCTGCCTCTTCTGTTCAAACGGTTGCGAGTCTGTGAAATCATTACTAGAAATTCTGTGACTCTCTTCATCTAGGCTCTGCAGAAGGCTGTCATTTAATAGGGAAATGAAATAAAACTCAAAACAATGCAAAACCATCAGCCTCTGGGGAAAACAGCAAAATTGCAATGAGGTCTAGCAAGAAAAAGAGACATCCAGTGCTGGCGAGCAGAATGTGCATAAATGGCTGATGTTTACGGTGTCCTGCTTTAGGACCCAACTCTCAAGGACCTTACCATCAGATGGAAGGGCCTCTGCAGTTCCTTACTATTATATCACTTTCAAAAATGTGACATCTTTTGTACCAGCATTTCTGTTTACTAGTTACATTTTATGTTATTTCAATACTTTCATATTTAAAAAAAATCCTCCCCCAGCGCCTGGGATAGACCCTTTGCTGGAGCAAGCCCCTGTGCTGAGAACGTAAAGGCTGCAGAGGAAGAGACATGGTTTGGCTGCGCCGATGCTGGAGGTGTCCCCAGGAGTGGCTTTGCCTTTTGTGAGCAGCCAGCACCGGTGCAATCAGCTCTCCAGAGACCTTTGCTCCCTTGAGCTGAGCTGTAACCAGCATCTGGCCCCACCGTGACCTTGGTCTACTGAAATGACATTGAAGGACTTTTAATTTTCTCTCTCCCTTTTTTTTTCTCTTTTTCTTTCTCCCTCTTTTTCAGTGTGTTTAATACTGCTGCGGCTTAGAGAGTCTCTGCTGTAAAGGAGAGGGAGCTCAAATGACATCAGTGTTATCAATCCATCTGTAAGCAGTTCTGTAAGCGATGGCTGCGGTGAGCCAGCCTGGAGCTAAGCAACTCTGCCATCATCAGGCTCCGTTCAGCAATGCAAAACACGGGAGAGACACCCCAGCTGCTCTGCAAGTCCTGGAAGGGCTGCCGAAAGGCTGCAGTGGTTCCTCGCTACAGGCACTCTGCCGGAGACATACTGTAAGAATTTGTAGCTATCACAGAAAGTTTCCCTGTGAGAAATTTCCTATTGAGTGCCGAGATTTTTTAGATCAAAACTGGGGGGAAAAAAATAAATCTGAAGGGAAAGGCTATTATTACAGTTCATGAGCTGACATTTTCTCTGAAGCCAAGAGAGATAAAGAAAAGCATTAGAGCAAAACCACCCGAGGAAGTTTGGGCTGGCCTTGGCAAATACTTTAAAATATTTACAGGAGACTTCTACAGATCACCTACTGGTTATATCTGCAGTCCTCCTAGGGCAGGAATTAAAATACAGGTTGGATGATCAAGGTCACTGAACACGTATCTTTTTATTCCTCGGGCCGAGCCAGCCAGCTAGGGAAGAAGGGAAAACTGAACCAAAGTATACATAAAACTTGAACTGAACCCAAAGTCATTCTTTAGAGCTTGAAAAATTGTCTCCTCTGCGGATAAGGGTGCCCTCACTTCAAAAGTCCTGTTGTCCCCTGTACACGCCTCCCCCACCCCAAAAGTGTGTTGAAGAGGCAAAGGTGTTCTGCCCAGAAGCTTCCCAAGGACATCACGGTCACCAAGAAACATCCCTGTAGCAGCGTGGAGACTCACAGCCCAGCACATACAGGCTGAAGGGTCTATGCAGTTATAAACAGTTACGTAAGGAAAGATAAAAATCGGCTAACTAAAAGGGAAATTCATGTTTTTCATAAATTTAATGGATAAGTTCTTTCATAGCTCATTTCTGTTTCAGGGTTCCAGTGGACTGGGTATTATGTAGCTATAAAACCTCGCTGTGTTTCCACAGTGTCCCGTGCTACCTGCGCACGCTCTGGTTTGTGGGAGTTACAAATGGCAAAGGCTTGAGCCTTTGGGTCAAGGTCAAGGACTCGGGTTTTCAGGCAGTGCAACAGCAGTTTGTTTTCCTACTGCTGCCGTGTGCCGTAGCTGTTCACTGAGCCGGTGTTGGCACGCAGATTGCCGTGATGTTTAAGTCCTGCTATTATAGAGAGAGTCCGAATGCCTGAAAGCCAAGGCAGGTAAGGGACAAAACAGCACGGGGGAGGGGCAGGCAAATTACCTGTCCCACACCCTGCCCGCATGCTGTGGTCGGGGTTTTGCCACTTAACTGAGATACCTCCAGCACGGTGGGATGGCACGAGAACAGCAGCACAGGAGTGCGGGGCAGAGGAAGGTCTCCAGCAGCCCTGCTGCCTGGTCCCGCTGCCTGACGCCTCTTGAAGCGGTGTGTGAGACGAGCTTTGGGGTGACCTTGTTCTGCTGCTCAGCTCTAACCTCGAGGGCAGCACTGAAAGCTGCTGTCATCAGGCTTGTCACTTGTCAAGCAGCAGAGCTCACCTCAGCAGTGGGCTCGGTGTAAATTCCTGGGGTTTGCTGTGCACTCCTTCCCCCTGTGCCTCCTCTCCTGGAAACACCTCACTTGAGGTGTGACTGTTCAACAACACTAGAATAAAGATATAAGAATAAATGTCACCAGGATCGTCCCTGAGCACCATCAGGTTTTCCTTCTGCAACCAGGTGGACTGAAGGTAGGGCTTTTGGAGTCCTCAGGACAAGAAGGACGTGAACCTGTTGAAGCGGGTCCACAGGAGGGCCATGAAGATGATCAAGGGGCTGGAGCACCTCTCCTGTGAAGAGGCTGAGAGAGTTGGCGTTGTTCAGCCTGGGGAAGAGAAGGCTCCGGGGAGACCTTATAGAGGCTGGAAGAAAGAGGGAAGAAGAAAGCTGGAGAGGGACTTCTTGCAAGGGCATGTAGTGATAGGACAAGGGGTAATGGCTTCAAACTGGAAGAGGGTAGATTTAGATTAGATAGCAGGAAGAAATTCTTTACTCTGAGGGTGGTGAGACACTGGCCCAGGTTGCCCAGAGAAGTTGTGGATGCCCCATCCCTGGAAGGGTTCAAGGCCAGGTTGGATGGGGCTTTGAGCAGCCTGATCTAGTGAGAGATGTCCCTCCCCAGGGCAGGGGGTTGGAACTTAGATGATCTTTAAGGTCCTTTCCAACCTAAACCATTCTATCATTAGAGAGAAGGATTTCTGATTTAGCCTGATTATAACAAACTCAAAGACAAGAAGATGCGAAACATAAATAGTGATTCCCCTAAATGGTCACCTTATACTAGAGACCTAACAGCTGAATGAATAAGGTGGGTGAGCGGGGTCCTCCCTCTCCCAGAGTATTCCCGTGCTCAGGTAGCCCACAGCTGCTGCTGCTGCAGGTGGTGTTGCTGCTTCTTGCAGTACTTTGCACATAGGTGGGGGCAGTGTTAGGTTTATAGGAGTGCAAGGCATGTATACATAATTCAGGATCAGTTTTTCATTTCTAGGTAGGCAGCTGGATATTACTCTGAAGATTGCTTTTGTTGTGATATAGGACTGAGTGTCATGGTGTCATATATGGTTTTGCAGCTGGGTGTTTGTTATAGTACTGTTACGTTGGCCCAACGTGGAAGAAATGGCTCAGTTCGTCCCCTCTCATTAAAGTCCATCTGACCCGAAATGACTCCCACACATACATATTTCACTGTTGGTCTCATGGTTATTATTAGCCAAGATTTGTCGTTTGTTGTTTGTGTCCAAAAATTGAAAGCCTTAATCAGCCCAAGCTCTGCTTTTTACTCTGTCTATGGACTTCTTTCAAGGTATGTGGCAGCTAATGAAGTGAAGCAGGCCTGTTTTCAGAATATCAGAACTGTTAAATAGGGGTTAGCACCTCTGTTTCAGGATTTTCTATCACAAAAAGGCTCAGATCTGCTCCTTTGGAAAAATAATTCCTTACTGACCCAGAGCGAGACAGTAAGTTCAACTAACAAAATGAAAAGGACCAAGCCTGCAAACCTGACTGGTATACACAATGTCCTTTCCTCTACAAGATTAAATACACAAAATGTATAAAGGCTGGAAGCTGGTCCCTATTTCACCTCGAAATCCCCCCTTCAGGTGTCTTCAGCCCACTGGAGCCTACCTGAGGACCCAAAGAGCCCAGGGGAGACGTTTGGTGGCAGATCCTTGCTGCGACTGCCCAAGAACAAGGAGAAAGTGGTGAATTTCTAAACAGACAACTTATAACGTGTAAACTCATTGTCACAAAGATGGCAAGAATAAACTGGGAAGTGTCCTGACTGGAAATGAGCTAATTTCCTACTGACATTAATTCTTCATGAAGTATGCATGATAATTAATGTTAATCCACAAAGAAATTCTTAGAAAATTATCTGTTACAACTCCAGGGTGAAAAGGTCTCAGTTGTGGCACTGAATACTAATGGTATCGTCTTTGATTTACCAGCGATCGTCAAGTTTTACACCAAAGGTCAGGAATAAATCTCGAGTTTGTAAGCTGTGAGAAAGAAATGTATGAACACTTTCACTTACTGCCCTGTCACTGTTAATTCATTTGGTATTCACTGTGATAGCATTGCTGCTAATGGACGTATTTGGTAATAATGTGGATGTCATATATATTTATGCTCTAATCTCTTTCAGTGGTTCAGCAGGCAAAGCAAGTTAGAAGCTTTAAAATTTTAAATTTTTATAAATTTAAGAGGGAAAATAAATCATATTTTATTTCAATGAAGTACTTAACAAATATATACCGCATTTATCTTTCCCAGGTGGAAACGCATCCTATCACAGAAGAATTAGTACTCAACACAAAATTATAATGTCCGGAATCGACTGAAGCCAAGAGGAAAACTTCCCATGTCTTTCAGGGGCAACAGGTTAGACTCCATTCGAAATACGTAGATCAGTTGGTGTTTGTTAAATATTGCTAATAACAAATTTTAAAAAATTAATGTCTGTATTTTTTGTGTATGAACAAGAGTTGAGTCATGAATGCAAAAAAAATGCTCTTGGATATCTTTTTCAAATCCTGAGTAAACAAGCAAAGGAACGGACAAGGGAGCCATAATCTTGGCACAGTGGAGAAATTTGTGCCTGTATGGGGCCTTAGCTTATAAAAATCTCCCAAACACAAGTTAACCTTGATTTTTGAACAGTCAGGTTTTACGTACACATTTTGCTGGCTCTTTGCATTAAGGTGATTTTCCACACATTTTAAAATTAAACACAAATACTTTGTAATCCTTTCATACATATTTTTAGCCTGCGCTCTGCAGATCATACAACGGTGTCTCAAAACCTGGAGTTTTTTCAGTTAAAGTCAGCAGAAGCCTTGCTATTGGTTTCAAAAGCTCCATGACCAGGATTATAACCAATTCATTATTTTTGTAATCTAGTCAGAAGCAATTTTGTAAGAAAAATAAGGATAAACAGCAAATACCTTCCTTGTTCTGAAATACCGACTCGGAGTGGGAGGCCCTGGACCTCTAGACTCATGAGATCACAAAACACGGCATTATCAGGCAGCTGCTGACAGTTCGTGTGTGGCATCTAAAATGAATGCCTGGAAAATACTTACGATCGTTATTGCTTTATTATTATGCAATAATGCGTTATTCTTATTTTTAAAGCATAAATGAAGATCAGCCGATTCCATTGATGTGATTTTTCGTATCTTTTGATGTTAAAAATCCAGCTCCATTAATGCTTTAAGTCCAGCTCAACAGAACTGAGCAGGAGGAGGAAAATAAATGACTACAAATTCACTTTAGAAACCTCTACTATGACCTAAACCACCTTGCCTATAAATCATGAGCTTGCAGTTTCAAAACCTGACACAGTATCGTATATCCGGGCTAACGCCAGCGCGCGTCCCTGCTATTTCCGAGGCTGGTGCCTGGAGCCCGGGGAGCCCAGGTCTGCCTGGGGACAGGAGGATGGACAGCCGTCCTCTCCACGGCCCTCACAGGCCTCTTTTCTACAGCTGCCTATTATTTCTGTAGTTGTTTCATTACAACCTTTGGGAATTGATTAGACTCGGAAAGTGCTGCGGTGGAAAAAAGGGACTCTGGCAGCATTTGTACCAGTCCGAGAGCTGGTGTTGCCGGGGGATGTGCTACCCTCTTGCACCTTTGGAACTGGGACTGGGTTCAAAAACCCCCACGTCCTGAGGGGACAGGGAGGGACAGAAAACCTAAGTTATTTTTTTCAGACCCTCTCAATGTTTTCTTCCTAAAAGATCACTAGTTTACCGTGCAGTAATATGTTCCATAGATTGATTTTATGCTTTGATTAGGAAAACTTAAATGTTTCCTTGAAGCCTTTTACAATTTCTTGCCCTTAATTAAGATGGAAGAGTACCTAAATGCCTGAGCGGTAGATATATTATGAAATAATTTACTATTTTATACTTTCCCAGTTTATATTTGTAACGTGGTGTCATACCAAATCTAATACATTCCTTTAGTGATGCTCTGAATGCCTTTGGAGCCTTTAGTATACAAATAGAAACTGTAATATTTACAGCATACTTATTTAAAAGCTTATGAAATGTCAGGCTTGTCTTTAGTGCAGACGTGACTCGTGAAGGAATCTTCTGGCTGCCTTTGTTACTACACGAAGAATTCATTTTGGCATCTCCCTTTAGGGCCAGTTTCTTTTAAGCCGTGATTGCATTAATAATATCATCTCATAGTGTAACTGATTGAATCATTTTCACATTGGGGAAGAATTAGAGCCCAATCTAATTTGCTACTGACCCATAATCAGCAAAGCAAAGGATAAAGGACATTATTTTCTCTCAGCTTTTCTCTATGGGTATATTAATTTTTATGTTTCATACTCCTGAGGTAATTAAATGCCCTTAAATGAGGAAACACTTCATGTAAATGCCATTTTAACACCAAAGATTGTGCCTGTTCCCAGGGAACAGTGTTACTTAAATAAAAAGCTGGTTTCATTTTTTAAAAGCAAATACATTTTGAGGGCAAAATTGTTGGCTTATTATTATTACTTTGCTCAGAAGCAAAAACTGGTTTTCTAGCCGCAGAATAAAAGAACACCTTGATTTTTGCAAGTGCATATACTGTATCTTTTGCATGGTTCGGCTTGCTGGCTCTTTAGATCTATTTACTTTAGGATTAGCAAGATATCAAACATGTTGAGGTTCTAAAAGGTTGTTATTGGTGATATTATTTGAAGTGCTGAAAGAAGCAAGCTTAGCTTCAGCTTTGTAAATAAGGTTTGCTTACCATAGCTAGGAAAAACACAAACAACCATGGCATGGAGTCACCTATATATTATCTAAGAGGAGGATCGTGTCTACCGAGTGATTTTTCTGAAGGAAACCTGCTGTTGTTGACAATCGGTGAGCAGTGCCGGCAGACGGCGGCTAGTCCTGCACGGGAATTCGATGTACGTCACTGACTTGATGCCTGCTGAAGGTGCAAAGGAATTCGGCTGTGCATTACATTGACAACAGCAAAAATATTGTCCAGCTCGCTAGCACACAGCGGCAGGAGAGGAGGATTAGCAGGGGCTGCTTCCCCTGCTAAATGACCAGCCAAGGCCATAGGAAACATGGGTGCGATCCTCCTTCGGTAAGAACTTGCACACTTTCCTATCCATACCATAAAAATAATTAGTCTTACATGTAGAATTCCTGCATTTTGTTCATTTTTTCCTTGGTTTACTGACACCAGGAATTTCTCTACGAGACGAAACATAAAGCTTGCAGAGGGCAGCAGCACAGTGCGGATAGCAGACACATTTCTTCAGCTCTGTGGTCAACCATCCCGCCGAGGTCTCTGGGGTAGGTGGGTGTCATGTTTGCCTCCGTGGAAAACCTCTTTCTAGTCCCTAATTCTTAAATGTTCATTTAAACCTGAAACTTGAAAAGATTCTTTGCATTTCTTCAGTCTGATGATTTCAGTTTTCCCTTTTTAGTGATACATACGCCCAGTCCTTTCTGAAGCTTGTTAAATTTCTAGGCTCAGTGAATCCCTGTGATAATGAGTCCCTCAGCCTAAGTATGTGACAAGAGAAATATTCTTTTGGTCACGTATGATTTGGTCATTTTAATAATATTTTATGTTTCATAATGAGTCGCTTAAAACACAACACCGCTGTGGTCATGCCCCACCGAGATGGAAGCTATCTCTGCAGCTGGGACCTTCAGCAGATGCTGATCTTGCTGGGCTGCCTTTGAGGATCTGCCAACGCTGTGAAGGGAGACGAGAGAGGAAGAAAAAGGGCTGGACTGTATTTAAAAGCAAGGAGTGCCTTGGAGAAGAGCCACAGGGTGGTCCTGAGGCAGGACAGAGCCTCAGAGGGCACCACCTCACCCTGCCACCAAGGAGCAAACTCCTCTCCCAAGTAAACTCCTGAAGTGAGCAGAAAGTGAGGGCTCTGACAACCACCCATACTTGAACCCGTGCGGTTTCCCACAGGACTGTTCAGAAAAAAGAAAAGTCACCTATGAATGTTAAGCTTAAAAAAGCAGCAGCACTGATGAGTATTTTTGGCGTGAACTGAAGAATCCTTTTGTTCCAGCTACAGCCCACATGCTGATTCAGCTCAGCAGCTCTCCTCTTCTGTTCTTTTCCTTTCCCAGGGCTTTCTTAAACACCACTTCTAGGTCGCTGTTTTCTTCCAGCCTGCTTCAGTTATGTTTTGTAATGATGGTTCATAAAAATATTGGCACGTACTCTCAACTGGTGGCAATAGTCTGTAGGAGCATGCTATCAGTCAGGATATGACTGTGCTCTTTTTTCATGTTTTTGCTATATTTATTTGATCTCATCTACAATAAAGCCTTTTGATACTGCTGAAGTGATAGAAAGGCATCATATGGTACATGGTAATCAGGCTTTTCAATATGAAATGGTTGGAATAAATTTGCTTTGTAGAGTCTATCCAGAGCTAAATTCTACTATAATTTACCACTGAGTCACTGCCCAGACTGCTCATTAGCAGGTGAGGTTTTTTCCTGGGACGGGACAGGTGGTGTCACCCCCACACACTGCGCCTGTGTGTGACTCGCTGACCCGGGCTCCAGACAAAAGGCAATTTTAAGTCGAAATGGATCCTGTCTGAGTTCTATTTCTTTCCTGCTTAACGCTATTTACTAAATGGTAGCTGAAATTATAGATTTTTCATACTGAATATACCAGTATTTCGCATAAAACCAGAATCACGACTCACTGCACCCTAAGGTGTCTAATATGTTGAGTAGCTATTTATATCTAGAGAAATGAAAAAAAAAAACAGTTTTTTGAAAGATGTAAGGAAAAGGATAAAGACAATAGTCTGAACATGCTGTAGGAAGAGGGGAAATACTTAAGAAGAGCCAGATCTCGACCAGAATTTAAATATGCTCCCAAATGCTCAAAATTTCCCTGCAACATTCACGTTTTCATTCTCAGGAGTAATTTATTTGAATAGTGCACATGAGGAAATTGGATCTGCACTGGCTGAGCTCTGTATAAGAACCAAAGGGGAAAAAGCATCTCATTATCAAGTGATGAAACCAAAGCGATGAGGTAAGCTATTTTCCCAGTGAAGGTTGCTCACTGTCCAGCAGAGCTGATGTTCCCCCCATAGAGATGCCCTAAGCTGCTGTGTTCAATAGTATTCGCGGCAAATAAGTTTGTATTTCATATGAGTATGTATTTTATATGAAAATACAGGCTGTATTTTCAAGTGACATCCAACATGCCAAAAAGGAGTCTCTTTAAGTGCTGATTTACCTCCCCTGGGCTGGAGGCAGGACAGAGATGTTTCCTTCACGGCAGGTGATATCAAAGGAGCTCCAGGGATATTTATGGTGTTTCAAGCCCCAAGTGATAATAATGTCATGTGTTTATTTGATTTTTATCATGCAAAATCAAAATCATCTTATACAAAATTTCAGGCATATCAGTCTGTACTTTTTATTTTTTCCCCTATTTTTTATCCCTAAGCCTGACAAATGATTTCTAAGTTACCCAAAATTGAACTTTTCTTCCTCTGTCTTCAGGTTTATGACATTCTTTTATGGATATTTTTAGTTTAGGTAACAAAAAGTGTATGCCACCACCATAAATACAGCTGTGATGGTTTTATTTCTTGTATTATTATTTCTCATACGGAATATTTCATATGATGAATAATGAGCTCTGTTCTGTGTCTCTCAAGGCTTGTGTCCATACGCTCTCAGCCCGAACCATAGTGACAGAGCATTTCCACCGAATGCTCCCCTCGCCCTTTCACTCAAAAATCTCTACAAAACCAGCTGACAATAATTCATACTGACATTTCATTGCCAGTGGGCATGAAACCACATGTTGTCTCTTCTGTAAGGAGGTAAGTGTTGGGTAATTTCATGATCATCACCTCCAAAACCTTAGGGAATGCTGGCAGAAAGTTAAAAACAAAGAATGTAAACGCTAAAACCTCAAATGAAAACTCAGTAAGTTAGTTTGTAAGCTTGACTGGGAAGGTTTCAATAAGGGTGGACAGCAAGTAGTTGTGGAGGTACTGGAGATCTTCCACTGGCCAAGTCTGCAGCTTCCAGAAAACCTTGGGCATTTTAAAATATGTTTGCCAGTGAATTTCCACCACAAATTGCCAGCGATACCCATTGGTGGTGTTGCTGTGGCCCCACTTCGGCCACACACGTCAGCTGGCCAGGCTGAAGGGCTAGTCTCCATAGACTTCCCGGAGAGCCACTGAGGAGAGGTGAGGAACCAACTATACTGGTCCCCATCTTGGGGACGCACCTTCTGAGGGGGCTTGTCTTTTCTAATTAAATATACCAGACCCTGAAGGACACTTCCCCATTAACTAGATGAATCCCTATAAAGTCAAAGCTGAGTATACTTGGTAGCTTTGTGTTAATGCTCAGTTGTTGGTTTTATTATTGTCTTTACTTTCTGGAGAAAGTTTTTTATTTCTTCTGAAAAATGTTGTAAGGAACTTGCAATTCAGAAGCTTTCAATGGGCTGTATTTCTTATCTATCTGATGTCCTTTCACAACACTACTGTGCCGTTGTCAGAAATGTATAATCACATCTTGAGAAAAAAACCTTGTTGCCAGATTCTGTTGATTCTGTGTAACTGTATTAAAATATTAGAAATTACCTTGGCACACTGATGATTGTTTTTTCCCCTTTAAAAGCTGGAGAAAGGATAAAGTGCACATTGGACTATTTTCTCCTTCTATTGTTTAAAATAGTGACTGACCTTTCTTTGGAATGAGAGATCTAAAAATGGCATTCATTGCTGGTGACAGGATGGTGTTTGAGATGCAGGCTCTAACCCAATCAGTTACTCAGACGTAGGAGTAAGCTATTTCTATTGAACAGTAAGACGGATTAAATGCAGAGTGGCATTAAAGGGAGAGAGTAATGCAGAAGCATCACTGTTGTTTCTTGCATTTAATTTTAAGCAAATGACCTTAAACTGCTCACACGCTTGAAAATAAATCTCTGTTCTGCTTGGGTAGTGTTTCCACAGCGCTTATTATTTGCAGGCAAATATGAATGAGACAGATCCTGAATTTTCATTTCTTTTTTCTATTTTCTGTCAAGCTAGCAATTCTTTAAAAAAAGCAAGTCAAAAGTTACAATAAAGACTTTCTCAGGAAGGAGATGTAAATAACCTGCCCTGAAGCAGTGGTGGGTATGTGGCTGCCGCCTGGGCTGGAGAAGGTGCTGGCAGGGGGGTCGCAGGATGGCCACGCCAGCGGCTCCCTGGGCTGCACCCCCTGTCCCTGCTCCGTGACCACAGGAGCAGGTGTGACACACGGTGTGGGCATGACCACAGGCTGTGTCTGCCCTCCCCATTTAGGCTGCAGTAGTGACCATACCTGGCAGGGACCTCAAAGCTGCATCAAACCTATAAGCTGCACACCTTATTTCCCTTCATCCCAATTTCCTTCCAAATGACCCCAAATTATATGTTCCCCATTGGTCCCCGTCCTGCTACATCCGTACCCAAATCTGGTGTTTCTAACACTGTCCCCTAGGTAACCTCAGCTTTATGTAGCATCACTGACACAGGCCGCTCGGCGCTGTGCCCTTGCAAGGTCACGCAGCCCAAGAAGTCCCCAGTGCTCCCGTCAGTTGCCTGTGCACTTTGGCCGTTTCTCACATAGCTCCCCCAAACCGCCCCTGAAGTCCAGACATGCCTCCTCCAGACAGCCCTATACGGACCTTTCATCACTCCTCACTCACCCTTCGGGTTGGGTGACTCATCCCATTGCGTGCAGTGGTTTCCCACGTCCTGCCCAGCCCACGTCCCTAGCACCTGCCTGCGCCCCGAGCACGTGTTTTCTCAGGAAACACTTTGGAGGGACAGAGACTGCTAAGACAGGGAGTACACAAGAAGGTGGGATGAGCGGTGGCTTTTAGACGGTGCACAGTTTCACCTGTCCCAGTGTAGATGACCAGGTGATGCCTCCAACCATGACCTGCATCCTCAAGGTGGAAGAAGGTGAAGAGAAATCCTGACGTGGTGGGATCTGTGCTGGCAGAAAGAGGTACTTCTGCAAATTTACAAGGAGGCAATTGATTTTTCTTGTATGTGTGACAGTTCTTACCTATCCAGAAAATGAGGGGAAGTGAGGAGAAAGGCCAGACCATGGGGCCAGACCTCTGGGGATGTGCAAGAGCATCAGCTACTGCCTGGGGTGCCCGGTGCCTGTCCCTGGCAGAGCTCCCCTCGTGCTCACCTCTCCTGGCTGAGACTGATCTCGCACCAGGGGCTGGGAAATGGCTCGGCAGCCGCTGGCTTTGATGATCCAGCCGTGCATAGAGCTCCTCGAGCAGCGGGAGCGAGCGGCTGGCTGGGAACCTGTCACAGACTGACGACAAGCTGTGCAGCCTTCAAAGCCGCGCGATGTGCCGACCATTAAATTATTCTTTTAAATTCCGAACTTGGACAATGTACAGTGATAAGAGCATCAGAGACGTTTGGCAGCAACTCAGAAAGGCACTTAAGCATATGCTTAATGTTAAGCGTATCGACAATCACGCTTCTCCCCAGGAAGGACCATTCAGAAGAGCTTTGCCAGGGCCAGGGTTTAGAGGTCCATCAGGCAGCAGCAGTCCCAGACAGCATCATCAAAAGATCCTCTGAATGCATTCTCCTCAGTATTTGGGTTTTTAGGTAAAACTATGAGAAAAAGAAATCATCTCTGGAAAAATGAATTATACATACAGAAGCAGGGCAGTGCATCTATTTTGATGAATTTGATGAATCTGAGGACTCTGATTTCTTTTCTAAAAAAA